>CM061051.1:7233117-7235617 GCA_030762985.1 Adelphocoris suturalis | reverse complement strand
AGGAAAGATGAGCGATCGGGGTCTGCATCACCACCCCCTCAGGCCCCTCCTAAGAAAAAGAAGGGCTGGCCAAAGGGCAAGCCCAGAAAGCAGCAATGACTGCCTCATTGTTCTCTCTAAATAATTCATAGATACTTATTATGACCACTCAACCTAATAACACCATCTCTGAGTGCTTCCTTCAATGGAATGCCAATGGTATATATGGACGACGTGATGAGCTGAGATCCCTACTGGGATCGCACTCGCCATTGGCAGTAGCATTACAAGAGACGCACCTGAAACCACTTGATGGGTTCAGTATGCGTGGCTACTCTACCCTCAGAAAAGATGTGACGCCCCAGCCCAATGGTCGGGCCCATGGTGGCGTCATGATCATGATAAGAAATAATGTGCGAGTCGAGGAGGTGCCTCTCAACACAAACCTCCAGGCAGTGGCTGCCAGAGTTGCAGTCCCTACCCCCCTGACTATTGTCTCCCTCTATCTTCCAGATGGAGTGTGGGACGAGGCCGCTTTTGTGGACCTCCTTCGTCAGGTTCCTAGCCCTGTGCTAATTCTAGGGGATTTTAACATTCATAACACCTAATGGGGCTGTGACAATACCACAACACAGGGAGCCACTGCTGAGGCCTTGTTCAGAGAGTTGGATCTCCTCCTTCTGAACGATGGCTGTCCAACATACTTGTCGCCTATCCGTGGTGCGATGTCCGCAATTGACCTTGCCATGTGCTCTCCCTCCTTGGGGGGTACATTGGCTTGGAATCCTTTGCCGGACCTTCATCACTCGGACCACTTCCCTATCAAAATTGATACGGAAAGTCGGCATTCACCTTTCACACCACTTCCTCGCTGGAAGTTGGAAGAGGCTGACTGGGCTCTTTATAAGGAGCAGATGGTACACGTCAATCTCAGTGGAAACATTGAGGATGACGTTGCCAACTTCACCTCTGCTATCCTTGAAGCAGCATCAGCTGCTATCCCAAAAACTGACCCCACCAAGGGACGCAATCATGTCCCATGGTGGAATCGGGAAGTGCGAGAAGCCAACAAGGCCAAACGTCAGGCATTGAATAGATTCCGCCGAAGACGTACTACTGAAAACTACGCTATATTCAAGCGAGCCAGGGCGCGTGAGCGCCGGCTTAAGCGTCAGGCCCAAGTCAGCTCCTTTCGCTCATATGTCAGTGAAATTAAGGATGGTACTCCTCCTAAAGATGTATGGCGAAAGGTACGTGCAATGAAGGGTCTCCCGCCACCAACTATTCCATCTATCACCACACCTCTGGGTGATGTGGCTCGGGAACCCAAGCACGTTGCTGACACATTGGCTTCTCATTATGCCCATGTCTCCAGTGATGAAGCGTACCCGGATGACTTTAGGCGACACAAGGCGGAGGTTGAGATGGCGCCTCTCCCTCAGCTCGTGCCGTCGTCCATTCCCTCAATTGATATACCATTCACAATGGGTGAACTAGAGAGAGCAATGAAGAAATCAAATAAGACCTCCCCTGGGAAGGATACGATCCATTATGAAATGTTGATCAATCTCCCACAAGAGGAAAAGCACACTCTCTTGAGGCTGCCCTCAGGTAACTATCCTTCCTCCTGGAGGGAGGCTGTTATTGTCCCTCTGCACAAAGAGGGCAAAGACCCTTGTGAGGCTGCTAGTTACAGACCCATCTCTCTTACTTGCTGCATGAGCAAGATCCTGGAAGCTATGGTCAACTACCGCCTGGTATGGTTTCTAGAGAGCAACTGCCTCATCAGCCAATATCAGGCTGGTTTTCGCAAACGCTTCTCGGCGGTTGACCAACTCTCAGCTTTCGAGAGTTATATCCAGGACACCTTTTTGGTCAGAGAGCATGCCATTGGTGTGTTCTTTGATCTTGCTAAAGCCTATGACACCACCTGGCGTCATAACATCTTGCAAAGGCTGCAGCAGTGGGGAGTGGGCGGGCCCATGCTGGGCTTCCTCCACAGCTTTCTTTCCCACCGAAAATTCAGGGTGCGCCTTGGGAATGTCTTCTCCGAACTCCACCCTCAGGAGAATGGCATCCCTCAGGGCTCTGTGCTTAGTTGCACCCTGTTTATGGTTGCTATAAATGGCCTCGCTGATAACATCTCAGAGGATATTCGTCCCTTACTGTATGTGGATGACTTAACTATCCTCCTGCGAGGCGATGATCTGAGAAATGTGAGTGACACATTGCAACGTGCTATTGATACCATCTATCAAACAGCGCGGATGCGAGGTTTTAGTTTTTCACCTGCAAAAACTACCTCCATCCATTTTTGCAGAAAGCGCAAAGCACATGATGAGTATCCACTCACAATTGGTGGAGTCACAATACCTTACTCCACACACACACGTTTCCTTGGACTCATAGTTGACCGCCAGCTGCGGTGGACCCAGCATATTGAGTACTTGCGCCAGGCTTCTATGCAGGGTGTACAGTTGCTCAAGGCCCTATCTAACTATAGTTGGGGCGCCCAGCAGGA
>CM061051.1:7148117-7228117 GCA_030762985.1 Adelphocoris suturalis | reverse complement strand
GAGGGGGTAGTAAAAAGCAAGAATTACGCTAGTAAAGCAGTGAAAAAATCCGGGAAAATTGTTTTTATCTACTAAAAATTGCGCTGACTCCATTTTTTTATGGTTCCGACAACGTCGGGTGGTAGGGGAGGGGGTAAAAGCAAGAATTACGCTAGTACAGCTGTGTAAAAATCCGGAAAAATAGTTTTTATCTGCTAAAAATGCGCTGACTATTTTTTATGGTTCTGAGGATTGTCGGGTGGTAGGGGAGGGGGTAAAAGCAAGAATTACGCTAGTACAGCTGGGTAAAAATCCGGGAAAATAGTTTTTATCTGCTAAAAAATGTGCTGACAACATTTTTCATGGTTCTGAGGACGTCAGGTGGTAGGGGAGGGGGTAAAAGCAAGAATTACGCTAGTACAGCTGTGTAAAAATCCGGAAAAATCGATTTTATCTGCTAAAAAAATGCGCTGACTCCATTTTTCATGGTTCCGAGGACGTCGGGTGGTAGGGGAGGGGGTAATAGCAAGAATTACGCTAGTACAGCTGTGTAAAAATCCGAAAAAAAATCGTTTTTATCTGCTAAAAAATGCGTTGACCCCATTTTTCATGGTTCTGAGGATGTCGGATCGTAGGGGAGGGGGTAAAAGCAAGAATTACGCTAGTACAGCTGTGTAAAAATCCGGAAAAATCGTTTTTATCTGCTAAAAAATGCGCTGACTCCATTTTTTATGGTTCTGAGGATGTCGGGTGGTAGGGGAGGGGGTAAAAGCAAGAATTACGCTACTACAGCTGTGTAAAAATCCGTTAAAAATAGTTTTTATCTGCTAAAAATTGCGCTGACTCCATTTTTCATGGTTCCGAGGACGTCGGGTGGTAGGGGAGGGGGTAAACGCGAGAATAACGCTAGTAGGTACAGCTGTGTAAAAATCCGGAAAAATTGTTTTTATCTGTTAAAAAATGCGCGAAATCCGTTTATCATGTTTCTGATGACGTTGGGTCGTAAAGGTTATGGAAAAGAGTTGCTGTTCAATGCCTTTTTTCATAGCTAGAAGTTAAAAAAAAATATATAGAGGTCCTCCCAAGCACCACACTGAATATTTATGTAGTCATCATTTCAAAGTAGTCAGTTTTGAAAACGCAAATAGGTGAATGATCTGGCGGCTTGAATCGTCAAACAAGACATTATGCTGAAATTTTAAAGACAATTCGAACCATTTATCTCTCACTTGAATTAAGGCTAAAGGGGACGGGTGTTTAGTGTGATTCTCAGATAACGGATGGCGCTAGCGTTGGATAAAACTTTATCGGGCAAATCTCAACTTGAGTACACATTTTTTAAAATCTGGCTTCAGAATCATTATCAGGACGAGTAAACCTTTCGAGCGATTATATAACATTGTTTTAAAAAAAATTTTGTTAAAATTTTGACTTAAAATTTTAATTGCTAATTTAAAATTTTTTTTATTAAAAAAATCGCTAACATCCGTGTTTGGAAACAATTCAAGTGTATGTTGGCATAGGCATGAAATTTTGATTCTGAAAATTAGTGGCCGCATGTGAGAAATGGGAGCGAAAAAACATGGTTCCAGGAAAAAATAGAGTGTATTTGAGGGGTGCGTGCCTTGGCGACGCCGACGCCCAGCAACTGACCTCATCCGCGCGCGCCTACGAACCCGCTTACCGAGCCGTCTCTCGAACATTTTTTTTGTACTTACTTACTGCTTCTTCCACTTTTATCAAAGTATACTTTATCAAAGTGTTAGATGGGGTTTTATTTTCATTTGTTATAGGAACGTCCATGGTAATAATTAGTTTGTATAGTTGGAACCTTTGTATTCATGTGAAAACAGCTGGAAGAGTTTGACGCACTGAACCGTAATATTCATTAGGTAGTATCTACCAACCTCGTACCTTCCTAACTACAATCAGAGATGAGCAAACACATATCCGAAAATACAAATATGTATTTATCCTTTATATTTTATATATTTTATTATTTAGAGTTGAATTTCTTTGTAGATACCTACCTATATTAATAAATTTGTATGCATATTTTGGCTAAGATTATTCAAAATGTATACTCGAAACTATGAATATAGGAATTATATTCAAAGAATATGAATATTTCAATACTTATATAAATGTACATATTATTATTCAATTATTTTTGAATATGAAATAATAATATTCACGTATTCAATCAATATTAATACCTCGATAGGTACCTATTCAAATTTATATTCATCATTCAATTTCACAAAACCTAATTTTTGTCTACTTGCTGCACGAATACAAAGATGAGTGAGGGAGCAAAATTGAATTTTAGTTATTTCTGGTGTTTACCACATAAGTGAAGGGACTAGATCTCAAAATTCAACGTAGAATAACGAGAATTTGCGTAATACATGATAATTTCAAAGTAGGATAATGGACTAAATTCAAAAATCTGTCACAAATCAGCCGAATCCAGCCTGGAAAACACGTCTTTTTATTATTATTATTATTATTATTATTTTTTTTTTTTTTTTTTTTTTTTAATGTTTGTATTTTTAAAATAAGATGATGAAATTCACCCTAAAGATCCTTGAATTTGAGTGTGATTATCTGTTTTACAAGATAGATAAATGGACTACATTCAAAATACATCAAATTTCTGCTTTCAGGTAATGTATTGCACAATAACAGGTAAATATTATGAATATCATTTACAAATTCAACAATAAATAATTCACATAGGTAATTCAAACAATAAATCATAACAAAATTCATTATTGACTATCATCAATTCCTCATTCATCATCATAAATAGAATGGAAAGAAAATACAACGATTTCATAATTTCTCCCTTGAGAGGGAAAAACATTAAATCATGTTTAATGTTTTTCCCTCGCAAGGGAGAAATTAGATATAGTTTTTTAAGGTCAAGAAAAAAGAAAAGATTCTAATTAACCAAAACAATTTATTATATTTATATACATTTTTATTTTACCATTAGATATTTCCGATGGGACTCATACCAAAGTACGCTTGCATACGAGTCTGCAACACATTGGGACATTTTATGTCTTTAGTTGCAGACTCCTATGCAAGCTCTAAGAGCCACTCATCTGATCCGGACCCTGGGCATCGTCAAGTAAATGTCCTAAAGAGGCAACATGCGAAATTACAGCTTGCTAGAGTGTAAAGCATAAAAAATAGCTTTAAGAGCCACTCATCTGATCCAGACCCTGGGCATCGTCAAGTAAATGTCCTAAAGAGGCTACAAGCGAAATTACAGCTTGCTAGAGTGTAAAGCATAAAAAATAGCTTTAAGAGCCACTCATCTGATCCGGACCCTGGGCATCGTCAAGTGAATGTCCTAAAGAGGTTACACACGAAATTACAGCTTCCTAGAGCGTAATGCATAGAAATTAGCTTTAAGAGCCACTCATCTGATCCGGACCCTGGGCATCGTCAAGTAAATGTGCTAAAGAGACTACATACGAAATTACAGCTTCCTAGAGTGTAAAGCATAAAAAATAGCTTTAAGAGCCACTCATTTGATCCGGACCCTGGGCATCGTCAAGTAAATGTCCTGAAGAGGCTACATACAAAATTACAGCTTCCTAGAGTGTAAAGTATAGAAATTACCTATTAAAATGATTTAACCACCGCTTCACAAATCAAACCGTTCTCGCAATATTCGGATCACCTGCTATGAATCAAATCATCGAAACACCAACTCAATGAAATCATCAGAAATGAACTAGCGGTTGCAATCATGTTCACAATATCAATTATTGAGAATGATCACCTGAGTGTACACAATTATTCAAATAACCATGCTCATAACTCAGCTTGTTGGCCACGCACTTCGCAGTAGTTAACATAATATGGTTGGATAAATCGAGAGCTTTCGAACGAATGGTCAACGAATTTTGTGGGATGAAAAACGACGAAGTACCATTTCCCTAGCAACGACTCGGTTGTAAGCGGAAATCATCAGAAAAAAAACGTTGCAGATTTGCGTGTCGTGTCGGAATTCACAGAACGACCCCAGCCCTAAAACATTAAACATGTTAAAACGAACCAAACTCGGCGCTCCGCGCCTCGCCAGGGGGCAAGCCCCTGGACCCCCGGTTACCTCTATTTACATACTTCGGACGAAATTATTGAAACACAGAATGTGTTTGCGTTGTCGCGCAACCAAGTGACAACCAAACAAGCGTCATTGTTTACTATTCATTTATAACATCAATTTATATAGTTATAGTATGAAACTACGAAAATTGCGTTGTCGCGCAACCAAGTGACAACCAAACAAGCGTCATTGTTTACTATTCATTTATAACATCAATTTATATAGTTATAGTATGAAACTACGAAAAAAAATACGAAATAAATTCGTGATAAATCAAGAGCTTTCCAACGAATGGTGAACGATTTCTGTGCGATTAAAATGGCGGAAATTCCATTTCCCTACCAACGGCTCGGTTGTACGTGAAAATCATCCGTCACACATTTCGTTCCCATCCCGCGTTCCATTTTCGGCTAGTTAGTCCATGGCTAAAACACATTCTGTGTTAAAACACAAACTAATCTGGGCGCCGGTTCCTAACCGCGATAGGCAAGAAGCGAGCGTTGGTCTGCGGGTAAAAAATGTAAACAAGAAATCAAGAAGCAAAATAAACCTGAATGCCAAACCCCCCGCTCCATGCCTTTCTGCAGTGCTAGCAAACCCCCTCGTAACCGACGCGTCCGGCAAACGCATAGCAACGCCTAGCAACAAGCATTCAAGCAGTTTCTAGAGGGACACTATCACCATCAATTTTGCACTGCGTTTTTACACCTTCATTCTTACTCTAGGTCTGATTCCCACTACAATTATTTATGAGGATAATTCTAGTACTTAGGTAGTTGAGATATGTAAAAATATGGGATGTTAGCGTTTTCCAGGAAAAAATTGTTCAAAATAATATTTTTGAACAAAATACAAAAAAAAAAAATTGAAAAACTAAATTTTTGTTAGCGCCCAGATTCGTGTGTTTTGGATCGTTTTTCTTTCCATTCTATTTATGATGCCTAATAGGCGATATTCCAATAAAGGCAAGTTTACTCAAATTCTCGGTATTCTACGTTGAATTTTGAGATCTACTCCCTTCACTTATGTGGTAAACACCAAAAATAACTAGAATGCCATTTTGCTCCCTCACTCATCTTTGTAATAGTGCATCAAGTAGACAAAAATTAGGTTTTGTGAAATTGAATGATGAATATAAATTTGAATAGGTACCTATCGAGGTATTAATATTGATTGAGTACGTGAATGTTATTATTTCATATTCAAAAATAATTGAATAATAATATGTAGGTCTATATAAGTATTGAAATATTCATATTCTTTGAATATAATTCCTATATTCATAGTTTCGAGTATACATTTTGAATAATCGTAGCCAAAATATGCATACAAATTTATTAATATAGGTAGGTACCTACAAAAAAGAAATTCAACTCTACATAATAAAATATATAAAAATACTAGCAGCTCCGGCTCGCTACGCTCGCCTCCACGTCCAGCCGGGGGCAAGCCCTCTAAAAAAAAAAAATAAAAAAAAAAAAATTTAGGGGTGGACTACCCCTAACATTTAGGGGGATGAAAAATAGATGTTGGCCGATTCTCATAGATACCGGATAAGCACAAAAAATTTCATCAAAATCGGTCGAGCCGTTTCAGAGGAGTATGGCAACGAAAACTGTGACACGAGAATTTTATATATTAGATAAAGGATAAATACATATTTGTATTTTCGGATATGTGTTTGCTCATCTCTGATTGTAGTTAGGAAGGTACGAGGTTGGTAGATACTACCTAATGAATATTACGGTTCAGTGCGTCAAACTCTTCCAGTTTTTTTCACATGAATACAAAGGTTCCAACTATACAAACTAATTATTACCATGGGACGTTCCTATAACAAATGAAAATAAAACCCCACCTAACACTTTGATAAAGTATACTTTGATAAAAGTGGAAGAAGCAGTAAGTAAGTACAAAAAAAGTGTCGGTCGGGAAAAAAAAGTGTCGCGAAAAATTCCTTGACCCCCAGCCAAAAGACATATCCATGTCAAAATTCCTTGACCCCCAGACAGATCCACGTCAAACCTAAATTTCTCACTATTTACGAAATTAATTTCTCCCTTGATGGAAAAAAAAGCCACAGTTCCTTTGAGCCTGACGGCTAAAATTAAAAAACATGAATATGCTTTAGCCGTACACGACTCACTCCTCGTCGATTCTCTGAACCCGACCCCCCATCGGCCTCTGAACTCTGTTTATCATTCAAAACAAAAAAATGTTTTAGCTCCTCGCTCTCACTTTATTATAGAAATGATCACGACCATTGAGCTCTTGTGAGATGATGATCTCCTAATAGAAACTCGCGAGTAAACATTCACTTTATTATAGAAATGATCACGACGATTGAGCTCTTGTGAGATGATGATCTCCTAATAGAAACTCGCGAGTAAACATTCACTTTATTATAGAAAGAGGCTAAAGAGGCTACATACGAAATTACAGCTTCCTATAGTGTAAAGTATAGAAATTACCTATTAAAATAATTTAACCACCGCTTCACAAATCTAACCGTTCTCGCAATATTCGGATCACCTGCTATGAATCATATAATCGAAACACCAGCTCAATGAAATCATCAGAAATTAACAAGCGGTTGCAATCATGTTCACAATATCAATAATTGAGAATGATCACCTGTGTGTAAACAATTATTCAAATAACCATGCTCATAACTCAGCTTGTTGGCCACGCACTTCGCAGTAGTTAATATAGTATGGTTGGATAAATCGACAGCTTTCGAACGAATGGTCAACGAATTTTGTGGGATGAAAAACGACGAAGTATCATATCCCTAGCAACGACTCGGTTGTAAGCGGAAATCATCACAATTATTGGCGCTACTTTCGTTGCACTCTCGTGGGACATTTTTCGGTAGTTAGGTCACGGCTAAAGCATATTCATGCTAAAACAAAAGATCATGGATATGTCTAGTACCTACTGTTTACCAGTTGGTACCTACTACGCAATTGTATACCAAACAATCATGTAGTGCCTTCTTTTCACAAGATTATTCCATTATGGTTACAAAACAATATTAGTTTTTAACTTAGAGTAATAAATCAGCATTCCTTGACACTACAATGGCTTAGAGGTCATGAAATGTCGTGGTAAAATGAGAGCATTCCAAAAAGTGGCGAACGATTTTCCTACTATGAAAACTATGGGAGTTACTCTTCCCTAGTAACGCCTTGGTTGTACGTGAAAATCAATAGAAAATGTGCCGGTCGGGAAAAAAAGTGTCGGTCGAGAAAAAAAAGTGTCGGTCGGGAAAAAAAAGTGTCGCGAAAAATTCCTTGACCCCCAGCCAAAAGACATATCCATGTCAAAATGTTCGAGAGACGGCTCGGTAAGCGGGTTCGTACGCGCGCGCGGATGAGATCAGTTGCTGGGCGTCGCCAATGCACGCGCCCCTCAAATACACTCGTCTTCCCGGAACCACGTTTTTCGCTCACAATTCTCACATGCGGCCACTAATTTTCAGAATCAAAATTTCATGCCTATGCCATCATACACTTGAATTGTTTCCAAACACGGGATATTAGCGATTTTTTTTAATTAAAAAAAAATTAAATTAAATTAGCAATTAAAATTTCAAGTCAAAATTTCAACAACAAAAATTTTTTTTGGAAACTTTGTTATATTCGCTTGATAGCCTAGGATGAGACAAACTCAAATATATATTTAGATTTGAGCTGATCCACAAATCGATTCTGTCGAATCAAAATTACTTTATTGGCAAATCTTAAGCCGCGTCCACATTAGCGCTCCCAGCCTGCTCTGCTCGGAGCGGCATCGGAGTGGAGCGCTAATGTGGACGCAGCTTTATAGACAATTCAGCGCTGATTCCGAATATACCATATGTTCCTACACCTAAAATTACTCCTTCACTTAATTATATTTAAAAACATCTAGATTACCTTAAAAAAAGATAATCTTAAAAATACGTTTTTCAACATATTTTATGTTCCAACAGCGGTAGATTTTCTGGAGACGCTCCTGGTTGGACTTTGGACCTGCGTTTTGACTGAGAACGCTACCCTCTTCCATTCGCTTTTTGAGAACACTCGCAGGTTTCCCTTCTCACTTTGCCTATCCCCTCCAATACTAAAAACGCATTTCTCGTTGCAGTTTATCCTCACGATCAGACGGTCTATACCAGTTTTTACTCCCGTCGATTTAAGTTCGTCCTTATATATTTAGGTCGTATATTTTGCTTTTTATCTAATCATTTTTATTATTCAGCTTTTTTTTCTTGTTGGTTCTATACGTGAGTTAATTGGATTAGTTAGAAGAGTTAGTTGGGTTTAGTTACTTTTAGATAGACAAGTTTTAAAATTGGAATTGGACAAGTTCGCAGTTTTCCGGATTTTTACACAGCTGCACCATCGCAATTCTCGCCTTTACCCCCTCCGCTACCACCCGAAGTCCTTGGAACCATGAAAAATGGATTCAGCGCATTTTTCAGCAGATAAAAACGAGTTTTCCGGATTTTTACACAGCTCTACTAGCGTAATTGTCGCATTTTTCTCCTTTCCTAACACTCAATGTCCTTGGAACCATGAAAAATGGATTCAGTTAATTTTTTAGCTATTAGAAACGATTTTTCCGGGTTTTTACACAGCTGTACTAGCGTGATTTTGGCATTTACCCCCTCCCCTACACCCCGACGTCTTTGGATTCATGAAAAATGGATTCAGCGCATTTTTTAGCAGATAAAAAAGGTTTATCCGGATTTTTACACAGCTGTACCATCATAATACTCGCCTTTACCCCCTCCGCTACCACCCGACATCCTTGAAACCATGAAAAATGGGGTCAGCGCATTTTTTAGCAGATAAAAAAGATTTTTCCAGATTTTTACACAGCTGTACTAGCGTAATTCTCGCGTTTACCCCCTCCCCTACCACCCGACGTCCTCGGAACCATGAAAAATGGAGTCAGCGCATTTTTTAGCAGATAAAAACGATTTTTCCGGATTTTTACACAGCTGTACTAGCGTAATTCTTGCTTTTACCCCCTCCCCTACCACCCGACATCCTCAAAACCATAAAAAATGGGGTCAGCGCATTTTTTAGCAGATAAAAACGATTTTTCCGGATTTTTACACAGCTGTACTAGCGTAACTCTCGCATTTACCCCCTCCCCTACCACTCGACGTCCTCGGAACCATGAAAAATGAATTCAGCGCATTTTTTAACAGATAAAAAAAATTTTCTGGATTTTGACACAGCTGTACTAGCGTAATTTTATAATTTACCCCCTCTCCTACCACCCGACGTCCTCGGAACCATAACAAATTGAGTCAGCGCATTTTTTAACTGATAAATACGATTTTTCCGGATTTTTACACAGGTGTACTAGCGTAACTTTCCTCGCACCCCCTCCCAGCTTGATCTACAGTTCCTCCTTTCTACACAAAAATTTACCCCCCCTCCCCCGCCACCCCACCACGACTGGGTTTGGGGTCCGAAGGTGCCATATTTGAAACGTCCTCATCATAAGCTTTCATCTAGCCCTCCATGAAAAATGCATATTTTACGAAACCCCCCCCCCCCCCCCCCCCCACCCCCTCACATCCGGAAGGGTTTGTAGGTCCGATGGCGCCCTAATTGAAATCTCCTCGTCATAAGCTTTCATTTGAGCCCTCACAAGAAAAATGCATATCTTACACCCCCCCCCCCCCCCCCCTCGCATCCGGTGGGGTTTTGGGTCCGAAGGCGCCATATTTGAAAAACTTCCTCATCATAAGCTTTCATTTGAGACTTCCATGAAAAATGCATATTTTACGACCCCCCCCCCCCCCTCACATCCGGAAGGGTTTGTAGGTCCGATGGCGCCGTAATTGAAATCTCCTCGTCATAAGCTTTCATTAGAGCCCTCACAAGAAAAATGCACATTTTACACCCCCCCCCCCCACCCGCATCCGGAAGGGTTTAGGGTCCGATGGCGCCATATTTGAAAAACTTCCTCATCATTAGCTTTCATTTGAGCCCTCCACGAAAAATGCATATTTAACAACCCCAAACCCCCCCCCCCCCCCCCCCCGGCATCCGGAAGGGTTTAGTTTCCGAAGGCGCCATATTTGAAAAACTTCCTCATCATAGGCTTCCATTTGAGCCCTCCACGAAAAATTCATAGGTATTTTACGTTACCCCCCCCCCCCCCCCCTCACATCCGGAAGGGTTTGTAGGTCCGATGGCGCCATAATTGAAATCTCCTCGTCATAAGCTTTCATTTGAGCCCTCACACGAAAAATGCATATTTTACACCCCCCTCCCCACTCGTATGGGTTTGGGGTGCGAAGGCGCCATACTTGAAACCTCGTCATCATAAGCAAAGAAAAAAAAAAAACCGCCAGACTATCTATAGTAAACATAAATGAGTGATTCACATAGGAGGGCTATCTAATATAGAAATAATAAACCGTTGTGTAATAATTTGTAGCTTTTTTTCCCCTAACTCCAGGCTAGAGGGTAATTTTGATCCAAGATCTATCATAAGAGCTGAGTTTGAAATTTATTGAGTATGGTTAGTCGAAGGAGAGCCATGTGAAGCCGCTCAGTGTTTTTTCCCTTATCACGGGGAAACTTTTCCAAACACCGAACTACTACTGCATCACTGATCCCCTTTAACGAGAAGTTGAATTCCGAGAAGACAAAACCTCAATGCGCTTTAACGAGATCTATCCTTCCACTCCTCTTTAACGAGATCGAATTTGTATAATAGTATATATATATATATATGGGTATTTATATATATACATATATATATATATATATATATATATATATATAGGTATGGGTCATTTCACGCGAACGGCCAAACTTGTTTTTTCGATATTTTTTAAAAGTCCTGATTTTCTAGTATGCTGTACCCATTGGTAATACAAGCTAGGAGCCAAATTTTCAGACCCCTTCTTCGCCCAGCCTTTTCTCTACAACTGTCCGAAGTTTAGGGGTGTGCGCCAAACACTAACTTTTGTTTTAATTGCTCAACCGTTATTGTGCCCAAAAAATCAAGTAAGGTGGCCAATTCTTATGGTAAATCGTCTGCTCTTTCTGGTAGTCATGTCTAAATTTACAAAAAACTTAAGCTTCCTCATGAAAACTCAAAATAAAAACTTCTTTTTCACATTTCATCAATTTGGCATTTTTTGAAAAAAATTTTTTTGTTCTTAAATCATACCTAAATGTAGAATACGAGGTTAAGAGGACGTAATGGGCCGACAAACGGTTTGTCGCCAGTGGTACTTAATGTACGGCCTGAACTCCCAAAAAACGTAAGCTTCCCCATGAAAACTCCACATTTAATCAATTTCGCATTTTTTGAAAAAAAATTTTTTGATCTTAAATCATACCTACTAGTATGTAGAATACGAGGTTAAGAGGACGTAATGGGCCGACAAACGGTTTGTCGCCAGTGGTACTTAATGTACGGCCTGTACTCCCAAAAAACGTAAGCTTCCCCATGAAAACTCAAAATAAAAATTTCTTTTTCACATTTCATCAATTTCGCATTTTTTGAAAAAAAAAAAATTTTTTGATCTTAAATCATACCTACCAGTATTTAGAATACGAGGTTAAGAGGACTTAATGGGCCGACAAACGGTTTGTCACCAGAAGTACTTAATGTACGGCCTGAACTCCCAAAAACGTAAGCTTCCCCATGAAAACTAAAAATAAAAATTTAATTTTCACATTTCATCAATTTCGCATTTTTTGGAAAAAAATTTGTTGATCATACCTATCAGTATGTAGAGTACGAGGTTAAGAGAACTTAATGGGCCGACAAACGGTTTGACGAAAGCGGTACTCAATGTACGGTCTGTACTGCCAAAAAACGTAATCTTCCTCACGAAAACTCAAAATAAAAACTTCTCTTTCACATTCATCAATTTCGCATTTTTTGAAGAAAAAACAAATTTTTTGATCTTAAATGATACCTACCAGTATGTAGAATACGAGGTTAAGAGGACATAATGGGCCGACGAACCGTTTGACGCCAGCGGTACTTAATGTACGGCCTGTACTGCCTAAATAAAATAAAAATTGAGTTTTCATTATAAAGTCCCCAGTTTATCAAATTTGCTTTGAACTAAATTCACATTTGACGGCACATCAGATAGGTGCAAATTTCATCATGAAAATTCAATTTTTCTTTCATTTTGGTAGTACAGGCCGTACATTAAGTACCACTGGCGACAAACCGTTTGTCGGCCCATTACGTCCTCTTAACCTCGTATTCTACATACTAGTAGGTATGATTTAAGATCAAAAAAAAATTTTTCAAAAAATGCGAAATTGATTAAATGTGGAGTTTTTATGGGGAAGCTTACGTTTTTTGGGAGTACAGGCATTGAGGGAGTACATTAAGTACCACTGGCGACAAAACGTTTGTCGGCCCATTACGTCCTCTTAAACTCGTATTCTACATACTAGTAGGTATGATTAAAGATCAAAAAATTTGTTTTTCAAAAATGCGAAATTGATAAAATGTGGAGTTTTCATGGGGAAGCTTACGTTTTTTGGGAGTTCAGGCCGTACATTAAGTACCACTGGCGACAAACTGTTTGTCGGCCCATTACGTCCTCCTAACCTCGTATTCTACATACTGGTAGGTATGATTTAAGATCAAAAAATTTGTTTTCAAAAAATGCGAAATTGATGAAATGTGAAAAAGAAATTTTTATTTTGAGTTTTCATGAGGAAACTTAAGTTTTTTGTAAATTTAGACATGACTACCAGAAAGAGCAGACGATTTACCATAAGAATTGGCCACCTCACTTATTTTTTTGGGCACAATAACGGTTGATATATATATATATATATATATATATATATATATATATATAAATAAATATATATATATATATATATATATATATACAAAAGAAAAATGTTGTAACTCTAGGATTCGTTTAAGAATGTCTGAAAACGGATTTCAATAATGAAATTTTTCAAAAAATTTGATTTAAAATTTTCCGAGCCATTGCAGTAGTCCGTTTTTTTCATTTTCTGTGAAAATTCGCTAAAAATACTCTCACCACCGAATCTAAGCTATTAAAGTTCCGTAGGGCCGTTTATCAAATACAGCGGTAACTTCCAGACAAACCTCAGGCAGATACCTAGAGGTTATACCGCAACCTATCGAACAAATTTGGTAGGGCGTTCATCAATCAACTTTACAGATAGCTAACTGCACAGATAACTTCGTCTGTGGGGAAAAGGGGTACCACTACTACAACACTGATTTCCCCAGCAAACAGCCTTACAACACAGGTATTTTTAGTTCTTTGTGACGTCCATGGGTAAAAAGTAGATAGGTATTGCACAACAGAACAACAAGAACACTCCTGTCCTTTCGGTTTCATCTCTGATGCCAAGGGATCTCGATTGTCATTTTATGTAGCAACTATTCACCAAGACCATAGAATCTGATGATCTGAGCGTAAGGAGAAGTTTTGTGATCGGCGACATGGAGTTGTTTCTGTCACTGCGATATTCTAATTTCCCTTCAATCAACTCCAGCATAAACATCGTCGTTTCTATCGATAGTCGGAAACGGGTGTGAAAATCGACATCATCGAGTAAATTAAAATAATCCGGACGTGGACGAACCGTATTAGGTCTTCGTTCGAATTCTAGGAATTGAACGATTTCCTCATCCGAAAAATCGTAATCAATCAAGTCAATTTCGTTGTACATTATGACTTTATTTAATATGTCTTTATATTATTATTACTACTACACGTTATATCCTCTCTACAAACCGTTATCCACCAGATAAATCGTTAACTGAGGGAGATGAGTCTCAGGTAAGGATCCCAAGCAGATAGCGGTATCTTGCAGGTAAATGTGAGTGTTGATAAGCAGCCAACGAGAAGTTATCCGAGGCTACTAGTTACCTGGAGTTTGCCTGGGCCTCATCTGTGATTGATAAACAGCCCCTACGAGTGACTATTGAAACCTAAGAAGATTCTGACAAAAGACCTACCGAGAACACTCTGACATAAGAAGATATTAAAAAGGTTCATCATTAAAAATAACAAACCAAAAGTGTCACAGTGTACAACTTACCTTCTTCAGAGGGCATTTCACCTCAAATTTGCCAGACTTGAATCCACAACCTTGTTTGGATCCAGATACCATTTGTAGATTGTCTTTGTAACCTTTGTATTTGAACTAGAACGAATCATATGATTATTTCATGAAATACATATATCATCTATAGATACCTATTGCGAAACCTGGGTAAGTGATCAGCAGACAGATATTTCTGTTGAAAATGAGTTAAAATAAACATATTACATATATACCGTAAAACCCCTTCTCACTGGAATCCCAAGAGGGACACTTTTCCAGTGATCTCGGATTTCAAATCAGATACAACCAGCAGGATCGCATATTTGAATATGTAGATGGCTTCTAGAACTGCAGGCACAAATATGCAATCATGTTATCATGAAATATAAGTGCCATGATGATAGTGTATATTTAGAAAGCATTCATTTTATTTTTTCCAACAAGTTGTTCGTAGGTAGTACCTATTATTGTCAGAGAGAAATGGCCGATATATCGATATTTCTTAACGATATATATTTAAGTAGGGTAGGTACTAAAACGATTCATTTTTCAAGTATCAATATTCAATACATTTTTCCTCGATATAGACATCCCTAGTTCATTCTTTCCACAAAAAATCCCAAGTTTTGTAATAGTGTAAGATTTGGTGATGAGGGCCCTGCCCGATCGTAGGAATCATATTTATAGTACAGAGTATCGTATAGTTCCTAAAATGTAAAAACTGAATAATATGAATTACCTCTACTTCCTTGACGTCTTTCTGCAATACTACACATCCCAGGATCTGAAGTCCACATTCATCATCCGAAAGTTTTAAATCGAACTTCTCCATAGTAGCAATTGGGTCTTTGTTGGAGGCACATGGTGCAGCCTTTGTAACTTTAGCTTTATATTCCTGTGAAAAAAGAATTCCTGTCAAACACACGAACCCAAAAGAACAGTAGGTGCCTATTGACCGTTGTGACTGTTGGCAGCGTTTTGTCTCCATCTTCGAAAAACAGGAAGGTATGTTGATATTACTCTAATAATTGGTATTGAATAATTTATTTCTTTTTTAATTTACGCACAATAAACCACGGTTTCGGTGCAGTGGAGGGGGGAAAGGACACTCCTAGGACCCTGAAAACAATAACTTATAATTAGTATCTATCAGCTAATGACGGTTCGACACAGGATTGCTAACTACTGCCCAAAACATTAATAGGTTTATGAAAAGATTTGAGCATATCAACATTTATCTGTCGACCATTCTAAACTTATCTATCCATCTTTTCACTTTCCAAGAGGAACATTCAAGTTTTTACTGTATTTATTTGCAGTGGCTTAAGGGCAAATACTGTTTGGCCAGTTGAAAGAGAGTAAAATTTTCCTTTAATGTTTTAGAAATGAGTTTTACGTTTATTTCTCAAAATTATCATTATTACCTTTATTATTCAATGCATATACCTGACTTCCTTTGTGAGTAGGTAGGTATTGTAACTAAGTACTTACATAAAAATGTTTTGTCAGTTTTCACGAAAAGTAAATCTGGATAGTGATTACGAACGGAAGTAAGAGCTACATCAGCAGACGTTTCAGTAGCTGTTCATCAACATCGATCGGCTCATTTAGCTGAGGGGTTGCGGACAATTGACCCCGCCTCCAGCCCTCATGCACTCGCCCTGTATTACCGTCGGATATTGAAACTTTTGGTAAGGAATTTCGAGGATGTCCTGTAAGTCCTTTCCGAGTGGTATGATGGTAGTATGATGAAGAGAAAGCATGGGTGGACAGAGTGCTCACCTACCAGATCCAGGCCCATTCACACGTTCGCAAAACGTACGATGCACCAAACACAAATCTGAGAACAGCATCATAGGCTCATCTAAAATTCACTCCTACACCCCTTTCACCGATCAGTCCGAAAACTGTCAACTTGCACGACCATCGTAGCATCGAATCAGGTGAAAACAGTGTCCGATATTCTCTAAAGTATTCCGAGGACAAATCTACAGCATCCTTGCCCGATCTGTGGAGGACGCCATGGAGCCCGAAAATGCCGTTACCTAAGTTCTTGAAATGACTATAGTTCCAAATACAAATCTTTCAATCATCACATGGAACTGCCGAGGTCAGCAACAAATACCATGAGCTGAAACTATATATGAACCAGAAAAATGTCGATATATTCCTACTAACTGAAACCAAAATGACTTCACACTTGAACTTCACCGTTCTAGATACAAGTGCTATAGGGCAGACCACCCTTCGGGACGTAGACAAGTTGGCTCTGCAATCATAATAAAAAACAACATTCAACATTCTGAACTCACTCACATAAAAGAAGATGACATTCAGGTAGCAAGAATGGAACTACTTATTGAAGAATGAAAATTCCAAATCCGCGCACTTTACTCTCAACATGAGAGCCAAATTCGACTTCTTCCAAGTACTGTGTGGGCTGTGGTTCTTGAAATGGGACAGAGATTTCTACTGGGTGGAGACTTCAACGCGAAGCATCTACGCTGGGCTTCAGCGGTCACCAATCCTAGAGGGAGAATGTTATGTGTGACAGAGTTCCCGTCAGAATCCCAGTTGTTTCCCAACGAGCGTCGCACACCTGTTCTCGTGTTTTCGAAAGGCTGTGTTTGGCGTTGGATGGGCGATCCGAAAACTGGAAAACCAATCTACTCCGAACATAGCACATTAATGCTATTAGTACGGATATCTCCGTGGTATCTCTCTCACGGGATACTGTCATCCTCCTCTCCCTTTCGAGGAATTAGAACCCCATTGCACCTCTGGGGGGCGACCTAAATCCTTTATATGGTAGCAGAGCATGGTTAGGATTATGCACGGCTAACGCCTAGTAATCCAATCCACTATTTTTTGGGTCGTTAATGTTTCAGAAGAAACATGGCCCGGGTTTTCCAGAAGGAATTCCCATTGTCACCCTTTGGTATATAATTAATTTCAATGGTCTTTGACTTATAATTTCTCAATTTTTCCCCTCTAATAATTTCAATTTTCATACCTATGGTATACCAGGCCTTTGCCATTTTTATTATTATTCTTTATACCCGGGCATTGTTCCCAATTATTAATTCAAGGGCATTGCTCCCAATTATTATTTCCAGGGCTTAGTTCCCAATTTAAGTCCCCAATGTGAGCTTATTAATTTATATCTATTTTATTTTCCTAAAGGTATAAGTCTCCATAGTTGAGCCACCGTTTATTCCCGATTGTTCCAATCTTTGACTCTTGTTCAATATTTGACTGATAGAGAGATGCCAAAAAGTCATGAGCCCATCCATCAACTCCCTTCTAATTTCCCCAATTCTTACAGGAGGCAACCGACCAGTCTCAACCCCATCCACAAACAATATTCCTGGAATGCTGAAGCACTGGTGCCTGGCAATACGGTACTCGGCCCACCTCCAACACGTGTGTATAGCAGGCAGGACCTGTCCGTGGCCGCATGTCCCACATCTCTCAGGCCCTGTCTACTGCAGTTGGCGCACTTCTTTCCAGCAATCCTAACACTTTCGGAGGAAGCATGGGCCCCATCATAGTGCCCACATGTGACAGCCCCTTCACATTTTGCAGCAGGGTGCCCAAAGCCCAGACATCGGTAACACTGGGTAATGTCAACATAATCAGAGACCTTGCAGGTCTTGAACCCAATGTACAGCAATGGGCCACTGAGGAGGAGTGCACGGGCGGCTTCAGACACCCTTGTGACCCAAATCACGTCATCATTTACCCGTTTCCCTTTCCGGATGTATGGCACAAATGCCCTCTTCCATTCTGCCAGATCCGTGAACTTATCCCTTATCCAAGGGTTCTGCCTGAAGGTTATCCCTGCAACCATATCCCGGGGGATGTTACTTTCCTCCCGGTGCACTTGGACCGACAGAGGTCGATTGCGAGGCTCATCGTCCTTTACTTGGAATCCTGTCCCAAACAGGCGCTCAGACAGCTTATCCTTCTGGGCTATATCCTTAACAGCCAGGAGGAGTTTGTCTTTGCCAAGTGACACCATTTTTTTGGCATTTAAGCCAAGGTTGTCTGGGTTAATCCTGGTCTTGTATAACTGTATATCTCTTATAGTCATCCTCATATATAAGGTTTTTATAACTCCAAGGTACTGTCAAACCTCCAGCATCGATCAGGCGGGGAGTGGTGACTGTTCTATGACAAAGCACTCCTCATCCACACCTTCCCTTTATGCTGGCCAACTGACAGGACCAAGGAGGTTCACTCTACCTCCACCAACTCCCCCATACATCTCGATCCCTTCCCTTGTAGAGACACCTGAAAATGGTCACCGAACCCTATAACAGCTACCTTACCTTTCAGACGAGCAAGCAAAAATGTTTCCTGGAAGAAGGAAGAAGGAGGGGACTGTTCAGTCCCCGAACAGTCAAATGATATTAGACGATAGTTCGGCTGTAAGTCAATGGGGAAAGGTTTCATCAAAAATATGCTCAATACGAATTTTGGAAAGTATTTAATCTTGGGTAGAATTACCTTTGGCAGACTGAAATCAGACCAATATTAATGCCACAAGGTGATTTTGAAGGGCAAAAGTCTGGGAAGGGGGAGGTGGGGACTCTCCCAACATTAGCTCGATTTTAAATTGTTTGTATGTCACTTATTTTGAGAGATAATTCAGAGTATTGGGGCCGAATAGTTTTTTTTTTTTTTTTTTTTTTAATGCTCTACAACTGTGCTACGTACAAAAATTTCTGTAGGGTCTACGGTTTAAGAATTATCAGAGACAAAATTTAAAATGGGCAAATTAAGCCATCTTCATGAGGACGCCCTATTGTATTCCGCCAATTTTGAGATAGCTGACAAAGATTTCCGCACTCAGAACGGACTACATTTTCAAAATCAAATCTCAAACCTTCTCCGCAAATTACTACCTATTTTCGGACTTGGCTCCAGGACTAACGGTTGCGAACACCATTTTCAAGAGGAAAGAGATAAACCAGATCGTACGAATCAGGACGGGACACGAACTGGTGAACCACTCCTCACATACGGTAGACGTGTCGAACTCTCCGAACTGCGAGCATTGTCCCTAAACAAATGAAAACGTGGAACACAAGCTACTGAACTGCCCAATTTACGACGACGACGAAAGTAGAGGCTGGCTCGCAACTACCGACGAGTTTATGTGGGATGATGAAAAGTGCGACACATAGCCTAAAACATTACTAGATAAATAGTTTTAAAAAATGTAAAAAAATATATAAAAAAACGCTGGAATGCAATTTTGAGTGTGATTTTGTTTCAAATAAATGCTATTCAATTAACTTAGAAGGAAAGTTGACGGAGATTTATAAATTATGTTAAGTTACGCTTACTGTATATTATCCAAATCTTGTTTGTGGCTATATGGGTTTTAGTTCACTGTCAAATAGAGAGAAAGAAAACAAATTTATTGGAGCTAGGTACTCCTTGCAGAGGTTCAAATACTGTACAATACCTCTCATGCTCGGGACAACTACGCAGAAATGGTAAAAAAGGAAAAAAAAAAAAAAAAAACCCAGGACGTGGGTACAATATACGCATCCGTAAAATTTCAAAAGTAAGCAAAGTCGTGTGCTTCGCAACAAATGTTAATTATTAAAGTCCGACCCAAATTTTAGGGGTGATTCCGAAAATAAATTCATGGCAATTAAATAAATTGTCCTAAATACTTTCGGTGTCAGGAAAATAAAGACTTTCTTAATAATTAGCTCTATAATCAACCTACATATCCGTGTGAATAGTAAATACCAAGTGAAACTGTACCTACGTTGTACACATTGAGTTATAGAACCTTGGGGAAGTACGAAAGGTACACCTGTGACAAACGTATTTCGTACAGACGTGCCAATAGATGTAACAATATAGAGGTTAATAATAATGCACAATGGTGTGGTACACCATGATGTATACACCAAATGTTTCCATCACCACCACCTCATCTACCCACCACACTACCAAATCTACCTACATCATTGCTGTGCTAAATTGTGGTGGTCGTCTTGGCCATTGTCACCCTTAGAAATAATATACGTACTCAGTGCTCATATACATAACTAAACTTATCCATCGATACAGAACAACTTACGCAAGCACCTTCAACAGCAAGAACACTCATCAAACCCACAACTGAAACACCGAGTACACGCACTATGAACATGTTTTCGTTAGCGCACGCTATTACGCTATTGAATAGTTCTTCCGCCGACCTTATATTTTTATACTCCCCCAACCGCATGATTCGGGAAGCGCTCCACACAATGAATAAGTTGTAAAAGATCAAAAAGATACAATTATGATCACATGCTCATGCTTTGCCAATTGTTTAGTATCACAACTCCGAATCAAGGTCAATAATTAAAGGCCGTAACATCGACTAAAATTTTGGGAAAGTTATAGGGATATCATTTATGGAGACATCATCTGATAATACCCAATAAGTGTGATTGGTCCCATAAATTGGGGTGGACAACCTATCGGCATTGTTTGTTCAAACGATTATGTGACAATAACCATTCTTATTCTCTTCTTCATTATTATTCTAATTATTCTAAATTATTATTCTATCAATGATTCTATTGAATTTTTAAAACATTAAGTTGTACTAAGCCAGGAGTTCAAACGTATTCTGCTACAGTTGAGAAGGTACAAAATGCTGAGAAATAAAGAACGTTTAACTGGAGGGGTTGAGAAAGAAGGCTAATGCAGGGTCATTATTGACGGCTAAAACCTGAAAGACATTGGAATGAAGAGTTCCCATTCCAAGTATCGAATAAAATAATGTTGTAAATTAATACACAAGGGACCACTTTCACCGATCTGAGTTAATGTCCCGTCAACTTAACCAATTGGTAACGGGAGACCGGGGATTTGATTGGAGACCGGAGTTTATGCTGAATTTAGAACTAAATGTACTAGGTATCATGTCTATTGAGTTGTATTCAGTATACATAATAAGCTCCATAAAGGACAGATAGTGTTGAATCATTTTGGAAACATGTCAATTATAGGGAAGGTGGCAATGATCTCCCTTCTCAAACACGTCTTAATGGGGCTCCGAACACACGAAGCTCGAGGTAGAGCGCAATACGTAAAAATGACCTTTTGCCACTCTTTACCAACTTTACCGATTTGCCTATAAGGGAGCCGTATCGGACACTAGTTGTTTTTTAGCGAATTTTTGAAGAAAATTGCTATTGCTCTCGCCTCCAGAAATCCGTTTCAGGCTATTCTGAATCATATTCTGAAGTTTACTAACTTTACCGATTTGCCTATAAGGGCAGCCGTATCGGACTCTAGTTGTTTTTGTTGTTTTGTCGGTTTTTTGTTTGTTTGTATGTTTCTTTATTACATAATCTATATATCAATAATATAATTCTCATTTTTGACCAGTATTGATGCTTAGGGAAACGAATTGTAAGGTATCAACAAGGGGAAAGTTTTCCCAGCCTCCATGTTCCTTAGGTCCTTCGCCCTCTACCGCTCCGAGCGGCGGACCTTGTTAGTTCGGAGCCCCATTCAACCGTAGCCACGACCTAGTAGGACGTTTCCGACCTCATCCCAACATACTTTTCTTCCGTTTCCGATCCTCCATCTAATCAGGTACTTACATATTATCCTATTATCCTTATCCTATTCAAAACAGATTTTGAACTGTTACCATTGCAGTTTCCGAAGGTGATATTTTTCACCAACTCCCGACCCTTGATGCAAAAAGGGCACAGGACGCGTTGGCACACCCCCTTTTGTTCTAAGACCTCGTTGTGCAACTCTCTGCTTCCTTCTCACTTGTGCGGAGCTGGTCAACAGTTAAAAAAAAGTTCCATTCATGCAGTCTGATCATATGAGCGAAATTTAGTAAATTATCGTAGAATATTATGTCCCATTGTTTTGAAATTTTAGCACTTTGAGTGTAAACAATTTATTAACTACCAATTTTATGGCAAAAAAATTCATTCTGAATAATATTGTGCAATTCAATGAAGATTTTGGATTTTTGGTTTTTTTGGCAGTTTTTATCGATTTTTCAATAAACATTGATGAAATTATGTACATATTTCAGCATAATGTGCTTAAAATGTTTCTTGTTCTAGTTCGTTGTTGTTGAACTTCTTTTGACTGAAATCCTGCTAAAAAAATACACTTTTTTCAAATTTTAGCCGCTTTTTGCCGTTTTCTGTGATTTTAGTACCACATTTTTTGAAATTTGAGCAATTTAATGTTCACCAAACGGGAATCGTTTCAAATGCCGCAAAACGAGTTTCCTTGAAGGAATTTCTCAAAAAATTCTATTTTAAAATTTGTTGAGCCATCGCAATAGCTTCATTTTCTACGAAATTCACTAAAACCTACTCAACTGCCAGGAGTTTATCATGGAGGGTTATATGAATCATATGTAGTTGTATGTGCGAGTTCTGTCGCTGGTCGTTTCCCTCGACCTACATGGTAATTTTCTGGGTTGACTGACCAGCTATCTGACAGATAGAATGTTGATGGTAAAATTGAAAGAAAAATCTCCAGGGCGTTTGCTGCAGAGTCGGCCGTTCCTCAGGGTTCGCATATGGGGCCTTTGATTTTTCTCATCAGATTAACGGAGTGATAGAGCTGATTGCAGATATCAGATGGTTGATGGCTGATGACCTTAAATTGAATGCCAGTATAGTCTTTGAGCTCGCTAAGGTATGGTGTTAAAAAAAAAAAAAAAAAAAATTATATATATAAACGAAAACGTCTGGAGGTATGCCCACCAGCGGTGCACACGGTTATTTAGACGTTTTACATAAAAGGACTTCTGAAGGGATTGACAGTTAGTCACAAAAATAAAGTTGGAATATAACAGCAACGATTCATAATTCATGAAACTCCTGAAGTTTCACGTCCATTGGTTTCGTCTCCTCCATGGTCTGCATCACTGAAACATATTAGTTTGTGTTTCAAGCCATATTTGGACGTAGGTACCCTTCAAATGTCGAAGTATTCTCTTCACGTACATCCGGTCATTTCCATTCGGGTTTTCTAATTTTCTGGAGGCAACTCCTACTTTGTAGGAATATTGCTTGTCTGTACGAAAAATATTCCTCAACTTTTTCGTTATTTTCAAGTTGTGTATTCCTGTCCTTCGTTAATGGTGTAGGAGCAGGTCGACCTGTCCTTCCCAAATTTTTCTAAAATTCTTTTCAAGTAAGCTTGTTGGCTGATCGATATTTTCTTGTTTTCATCACTTTCAACTTATCATTTCAGATTATTTAAAAGATTTTTGAGTTTTGATGTATGCGCTATGTCGTATGTATGCGTCCTGGTTGACGTTGGTAACTGAAAAACTTTAAGCACAAATCATAGGCTTTGTCTTCAGGACTTCCGCCAAAAAACCGATGCAGTTCTAGACAGACATCACGAGCATGCGAAAATCTTATTATCTTTTGTATATCTTCTTCTCCTAAGTTATTCGTGAACACCACTATAGCATGACTGTCCGCAGCCATAAAATTTTGCAAACGAACCGATTAGCAGAAATGTCTAGTAATCATCTGTTTGCAAGGTCGACAAGCAGGCCAAAATGTTGCAAGAAATCAGCGCTGATGATTGGTGAGGTAACATCAGCAAACACGAATTTCCATTTGTAAGGTGGAAGAGACGGTAGGTAGACTGAAGCAAGGTCCATAGGGGCCATAGGTTCGAATGGTGCCTCTGTTTGCCGAGTAAAGGGTGTGAGAGGTAGGCCTCAATATTTGAAATACATAGTGATTTAGGGTGGATAGAGACATCACTGCATGTGTCAATGAGAAAAGAAACCTTCAATTTCCTGCATTTTATGAAGAGTCATCGGTGGGAGAGATTGTTTCACAAAGCCCGAGATCGAGTCCAGGGGTAAAGGCTGGAGGCAGTTGTGAGCTGCAGATCCCAATCTTCTGTGTACCAACAGATTGTAGATCTGGCAGGTTTTACAGGAGGCCTGAGCCGGCAAATCCAACGTCTAGACCATGGATTCCCAAACTGGGGGGCGCGCCCCCCCTGTGGGGCGTGAAGACGGGTTAAAGGGGGCGTGAGACCACGACCATTCTTTGGGGCAACGTCGAGCCAACTCCAGGAGCGAGCTCATTTTTGCCCCAAACTAACATATATCATCTTTTGGGCTGACAGCAGGAAAAATTTATTTCAAATACCGCTGTCCGACAATATAGTGAAACGTCGTATTGATGATATGGCTGAAGACATAAAAAAACCAGGTAGTCGATGGAATAAAACTATCACCATTTTTTGCCATCCAGCTATGCGAGAGTACAGACGTTGCTCAATGTTCTCAGTTAGTTGTATATGTTCGATATGTTGAAAATGAATCAATGAAAGACGAGATACTCTTTTCAACAGAGCTGGAGACCACTACAAAAGCTGTTAATGTGATGAAAGCCGTGTCTGATTTTTTTGAAAATCATGGACTCTCATGGCAAAAACTAATGGGCACAGATAGCGCCCCTTCAATGCATGGTTTTTGCTCAGGCTTCGTACAGTTAGTCAGAGAAAAAAACGCTGATGTGACGCTTTATACACCGACAAGCTTCGGCAGCCAAAACTCTTCCAAACGACCTCAATGCCGTCTTAAAATTATGTATTAAAATAGTGAACTACATAAAAAATAGTGCACAAAATACCCGACTGTTTAAAATTCTTTGTGAAGATTTAGGAACTGACCATAAAACACTGCTATTTCACACAGAAGTACGCTGGCTCTCAAAAGGAAACATGTTGGCAAGACTATTTGAGCTCCGAGATGAAGTAACTTCGTTCTTGGAAAACCTGAAGCAAAATGAGCTGAGCATGAACTTCAAAGCAAGCCTAGTTCTCAAGTAATGTTGGCATATTTGTCAGACTTCCTTGATTCGTAAACAGCCTTAACTCAAAACTGGAGATGGAGACTCAAATATCATAACTCATCGTGATGACATCAAGACGTATGCTGAAACTACAACTTTGGAGACGAAAAGTA
The DNA here is from genome assembly GCA_030762985.1 of Adelphocoris suturalis. Taxonomy (NCBI): domain Eukaryota; kingdom Metazoa; phylum Arthropoda; class Insecta; order Hemiptera; family Miridae; genus Adelphocoris; species Adelphocoris suturalis. The sequence goes on along the minus strand of CM061051.1, from coordinate 7,202,934 downwards.
TCAGCGAACCCCTGCAACTTTTCAAATTTACCAAAGCTAGTATCGATCTCAGAAGAAACACGCTTCAAGGAGGTTTTTGAAGGATAAAACTTGTCAAAACAAGTGTCAAATTAACCATTTGTAGACGCTCACTGATGAATTCGGGAAATGCTTCCCTAACACTGCTGACGAACATATTTACAGACTTTCGACAGATCCTTTCCATGTCAACGTTGAACATGTTCCAGAAGCCCTGCAAGAAGAATTTTTTGAAATAAAAAATTATTCTTCTGCCAAATATGACTTCGAAAAAATGGCTACTTCATAAAAGCTACGTGTTATCAAATCGTGTTTTGTATAAATAGCAAATAAACAGTTGTTTTCAGTGTAAAACTTGCATTTTTTTCACATCCATTCATTAGTTATGTAAGGGGGGCGTGGGAGGCTTTCATTTTACCGCAAGGGGGCACGGTACGAAAAAGTTTGGGAACCCCTGGTCTAGACTGTGGTGGGAAGGTAGGTGAACCTCAAATCGACTGTTGAATCAGTGAGTTAGGGGATTTTACCGAAGTAGGATCGATGAGGAGGCGAGATGGGATCCCTGAAAGGTGCATACCTAATAATGTGCCTTGCCCCTTTGACCCGAATTCGTCATCTTTGTGATATAAATATAGTTTGCGGAACCGAGATACGTCTGACCAATGAAAGCCTCTCTTTTTTTCGTGTCCTCAGGGTTCAAGGCAAGTGATTTGAAGGAATCTGGAAACATGTGGAATATAGGGTAGAGATTTCAAAATTTGTGACCATGCAATTTGGTTAGTCTACATTTTGCTATGTGAAATTTGGGTGTACTGAACTGATAATGCTACTAAAATACATCTATTTTCCATTTTCATAATATTCGTACTAAATACGATTAAATCATCTCTTGATGATACAGGTGTTTCTGAAAAATGTATGTTGCACTCGTTTTATGATTTCATCATCATTCAAGGCTCTTTCCGTCCAGCTGGGAAATAGCTACAGCGCTTGGTCAGCTGTACATGCAGTTTGGAGAAACGGCAAAAGCATTCAACTACTTTGGACAAACACTTGCTATCAATCCAACTGCCACGCAGCCCTTGCTTGGCATCGCATCAATTTGCCAGGTTGTGTACGGCATCTTCCTGCTATATTGAGATATATTTTCTTTAATCTTTATTTCTTAATCTTTCTTAATTACTAATCATTCCTTCCTATGACCAGCCCATTAACGCCCATAGATTCCATATCGATGTTACCAAGATGCATTATTATAAGAAATCGACTTATTTGTAAAACCAGAGCGGTAATGGGTTAGTAGACTCCGATTTTTTGTAAATAAGATGCGAATGTGAAAAAATGTGTATTGAATTAAAATCTGATGGACCCACCGCAGGTACTGGGTTTTACGTACGTATACAAATTTTTGTTAAATCTCTATTAATGCTTCGTGCCCTATTAATTCCTCGAAAGATTTATTAAGTACAGAGATTGAAATAAGTTGACCATCCAAAACGTAAATTTCATTCGGTCCCTACCTATACCACTTTTGAAGTACACCTACCTTTTTGAACAATACCATTAAACATACATCAATTCATACTAAACTTCCTAGCATTCCTTACGTGAATAATTACACCTTCTTTCGAGCCCTGGTTTTTTGTCATGTAGAGAATGTGAGTTCCGTATTATAAACCTTACTAGACAATTATTATATGGGACTTGACGTGATGACTTAGCTTATTTGTCATCAGCAAAACCAATCTAGATTTACCAATCCACTATCTTTAAAGAAAACATCGGTTTGATGAAAAATCAATCGATTAAACTATTTATGTCCCACGTAAGCAATGTCTTTAACCACTGATCGATACATCTAGACATTTCAAGATTTACTTGCTTCATCGATAGATCTTCATCTAGGGCACATTATCATTCACCCTACTTCGATCCGACGTTCCACACCAAGCTGGCTTCGAGGTGTAAAATCGAAACTGTACAATATAATTTGTGCAAGAATGTGCAAAGAATATATATTGTGCAATGCAATTTCTGATTGTAATTCCATCTTTCTCACCTCGGACTGTAATCACCGCACTCGCCGTATATATTGTGCGGAACGACTTCCGCACAATAAATAACCACCGCACTGGGCTTTCATAATCGCCGAATTTGCATGCTATAGACTTACCTCCCAACCCGATGTTACCGAAAAGTTGGACCCACACCGAGTGACACAGTACTGCTAGATCGCGTTATTCGGATTTTGAATCCGGATTCGAAGCTAACACCGTACTATCAACTTTTCTCCGGTTTCAGGAAGTCAGTCTGACATGACTTCCCCAACTGTCCGATCCACCAAGCAATTTAGCTTCAGATTACTAGTCGACAACCGGATTAGCGAGAAAGGAAACCACAACACTCTCAACAAGTGATCACTTCCCCTTCTGATCAAACCATGTATACATATCGGGCGTGTCAAGATAAACGTACGGAACTAATTCGAATATTAGATTTGCACATACCTCAGGATTGAAGTCTAGCTAGCACTATAGAATGAACTAAAATCAGAATGGCTATTGACTATTGAATTTAGCACACGGTTTAAGACACTTCGATCTATTATATATTGTTAGGTATCTAGTTCTACAATAGGCGAGTGAACGAATACTTTTTGGGAGCGGTAGTGGGAGATTATTTTCCGTTCATATGATCAATATGAACATGTGATAGATGAATGCTGGAGTTGAGGCTGGATAGTTGATGGTAGTAGATTGCGTATCCCGACAGCAGTAATGAAAGATAGGGTGGAGTAGCACGGTGTCTAGAGAATGAAAATTATATTAGACGCATAACATATAAATATTATTAGGAGTATGATAGCAATGTATTTATAATGTGAGATGTGAGGGGGTAAGGTTCAAAGATCAAATGAGTGGACATATTTCAATAGTAGTGATTAAACAGTGATTGTTGTCATTATAGTGTAACGTTATGATGTATAGTGTTGTGATATGGAGTTGAAGTTTGTAAAAGTGGATCCCTGTGATGATAGTAATGGATGTAAGTAGAAGAATACTATAGATTACTGTGAGTTATGGAGAATAAAGTGATTTTTGCCATATTGGAGTAATGTTGGGACGAATAGCTGTAAAATGGAGTCGAAGTTTGAAACAGTGGTGCTTTGTGATGACAATAATGGATGTAAGTGGTAAAATACCAAATGTGAGTTATATGGAGAAATAAAGTGACTGTATGGGATGTGTGTAGTAGTAATATGATAAATTGAGGAGGTGGTATTTGCAGATTATTGTGCAGAAGTGGAAAGATAAATGGCAATACATGGTATATAGAAGTTGTGTGTGGAACATTATGGAGGAGTCATATCAGTTTTAGTTTTGAGGAATATTGGAAGAAAAAAAATTATTCAAAAGATAAAATTATTGTTTGAGTTGTCATTCTTATTTATATTATTTGATATAATATAAAAAAACCTGTCGATTTAGCTCCACCTTGACGCGGTGAAGGGAATTTGATTGGAGTCCCAATCCAATATACAGATGTTTCTTGTATATGTAGTAGGTAATCTAAATTTATGAATTTTAAACTTAATGAAATGAAGCGTATTATATACAGATGCGAGTGATATGAGTATGTATAGAGCTGTGAATAGAGGCGAATACATAAGAGTGTTTGTGGTAGAGAGGGCGCCTTACCCCTAAAATACGCTTTGAATTCAAAGAGGGTTTCACTATGTGTACCACATAACGGGTTGCGGCGGTATACGTGGCGTGTGTAGGTGACTGTCATACATTCTGTGACTAATGGTGTGGTATGGTAGTATAATAATAACAATATGGTGTTGAATTAAGTGTGTATGTACGAGTATAAGTCTTTCAATACCTAAGTAAGCCTGTTGTGCTAATAATGGGTACATTTGCATTTGGTGGTATAGTCGTTAAGGCAGGGGGTTAGGAGATGGGCCTTTGAGCATGTTCGAACATGATTAGCTTAGAAGGACCATTTTATATCGACTCATTACATAACTTGGAATACCTAATGGAATTTATTTGTATTACTAATGATAATGGTGCCTACCTGATAATAATTTTAATTCCTCAATCTTATACACAGGAAGAGAATGATTTCGACGTAGCTCTATCCAAATATAAAATAGCAGGTCAACAGATCCCTGAATCCGTTTGCCTTTGGAATAACATGGGTCTCTGCTTCTTAGGCAAAGGCAAAAATATCGCTGTAAGTAATTATTACATGATCTATCCTCTTAGGAGCTATCCTCCTTTCACTTCATCTGATTAGGTATAATCCCCCTTCACTTTTCTTGTATTTAATTGGTTTTACCTCCTGCCCCCTTTCTTTTCTCTTGACCAATTGGATTCTATCTCCCTTCCCCTGTGACTATAAAAGCTGTGTCCTTTCTAATGTGTCTTCAGTTATTCTTTGTTACTGGTGATGGCCTATCCGTAGAAATCGATTTAACATTGTAACTCTTTATTGTTTGTGGAAATAGACAACGTTTATTCACTAACTTCCGTTTTGAATTGGGTTTCCACAACTTCGCCGCGAGTGATTTAGTTCGTACTACAGATTACAGGAATAGTAAGAATGTAACGGTAGAAATATTTTCAAGGCAGACACACGACACAGCGATGTGTAATACACATCGGCTTTATATATATATATATATATATATATATATATATATATATATATATATATATCTTCATGCTTCTACTCTACCATTTGACAAAGGCAAAAGCCGAAATATTATAACTGTGAGTTTTTCCTTGTAATTTATCTTTATAAATGTGCTATTTTTCTCCGCACATCTATGCCAAAGTATATATATATATATATATATATATATATATATATATATAAAGAAATGGGAACCCATTTTCGAATTCTCCGTGAAATTTTATGAAGAAATGACCCATCACTCGATTTTGCTAGTGCGCGCAAACAGGTGCAATTCCGCTCCGAAAGTGCGCAATACCGCCCTAAAGGTGCATTTCCTCAAAGCGCAGATACTGAAATCCAGGGTTTTCAGTGTTTTCCCAAGTTGGTGTTGAAAATATCAGTAAATGAACACCATCAGGTTCAGCAGGAAAAAATTTGCCTACTCCAAAATCATGTATCATGAGGCAATTTAATCTCTTCAAAACTCAGTATTTCCTATTTATTGAACTTTTAAGTGTAATTTCGCACTTTTGGGGTGGAATGGCACGCCTTTGCGTGCACTAAAAAAATCAAGAGATGGGTCATTTCTTCTCGAAATTTCTTCACGTGGAATTCATATCTGCAATAAAAAATGGGGGTTCCTATTCAAAATAACGAATTATGTCGATTGCGCACGTGCGCAATGCGCAACTTTGTCAGTTTTGAGATTCTTACAAAAAACATTTATTGAAAAAAATGAGCTCACTGAGCTCAAATTCAAAAACAGTAGTAGTAGTATAATATTTAAAATACAGAAATTAACAAAGTTCGCTCTCACAATCATGCTGCATGACTGGTTTTTTGTTGTCTTGACTGTTGACAGCGATCCCAACAGTCGAAACCATGAAATTCAGTAACTTCAACGTTCGTCACGGTAACCTACGACTATCTGTACTTAGAAGTCCGATTTAGTACTTAGAAGTCCTGGATTTTAGAAGTCCGTAGACAGGGTTGCCACTGTGGCTTAAGATTTCATAAGCCGCAAGCGCCGCTTGGAACCTCCGGACTTCTTTCGGCTCCTGACGGATGAAAAGGGACCTTTTCCGCGGAATGATTTCGTCATTAGTCTTTTTGAGACTCAAGCTTGCAATAAAAATAATTACTTATATACCCCATTCCGTAGGTATTTTGTATCCTCATTACCTACCTAATATATTTATTTTTCTATTTTTATCTTCTTATTTATACCATGTGTTATTCTATTATTTTTGTGCTACTCCTTGTAATATCTCATGATTTCACAAATAAACGCGTTAACTAACTAGACGAGGCCTACTGACTAACAAGGCCCACTGACTACCCACTAGCACTTGACATTCTCAAAGAAAACTGCATAAGAAAACAATGGATCTTTTTATGAGACAAAATAATCATTATAATATCACGATACTAGTTTATTTTTGTAAAATACGAGCAAGAATGTAAGTATTTCTATTACGTGGTCAACGATGCAAGTAAATATACACCTTCCAAGTGTACACTATTTGAAAATCTGACTATTAAGAGCGGGTCGGACGATCCGCCATCTTGTTTTCTCCCATATGAAATCAACGTTAACTCCCGGATGTCATACCTCAGCAAAAACTTGGATTTTGTTTTGGAACCTCTAAATTCTACTAATCATCCTGTAGAACGTGGTTAAACAGTTATTTTATATACATAATTACCATCTAACCCTTCCGTTTATTATGCTTGCAGTTGTTCTCCAGCGATTATCATTCAATGAGAACGCAACCAAGTGCTTTGAGCAGACAATAAAACTGGATGCTGATGATCTGTCAGGATTAACTACATTTCGCATCTTCATAGCATGAATCAAAACGAACTAGCGCTGGAGCTATTGAATTTAGTTCAACGTTTAATCCAATCTGCGGAAGTCGATAGTAAGGTATGTTTTATTCTCAACGTAATGCTGTAAAAATGCGTGTATACCACGTTCCAGGCAAGCCTATGCTGATTAACTTTTGAATCCAAAAATCAGTTTTCATTTAAGTTTGAAAATTGTGGGTTCAATAAGAATAGAGTATTTCGATGCATTATGGATTTTCTAAAATTCCTACGAAAGCTGCTATTAACTCAAATATCAAGCAGATCCATATTGATAACAATAAAGTATTCGCTTCCTTCTGCTGAGAATGGCACAATTTAAGACGTCCCTCTGGAACTAGGCTTCGTCAATAGAGGGCCGACTGGAATTCATCCAAGGGCTTGGTGGCGTTGTAGTTGGTCTAGGTTGTTGATAATTGAGGATCTCAGTACTTCAATTGACGGTTGTTTCTCCCAGACTGCTTTGGAAATATTCGATGGTGTCCTGTCGCAGAGTTGATATCGTATGGTACCTATTCAGGGTGTTGGGAAGCCATTGACATCCAGGGTGTTGCATCTGCTCGAGTTTCGAGGAGTGTCCAGTTCAGACCCACTGAACCATTGAGATACCATAGATTCGTTTGTGGAGCGTACTTAAGAGTTTTACAATGCCGCTCTCTGTCTTGAGAAGTGGTGCATTCAAGTAGTGTTATGACATACTTTGCTGACAATGACAATGCTTATTGTCTCATTTATTCAACAGTAAATTATATAATATACTAGTCATTTATGATATGGAGGCAACACAGACTTATTAAAATATGGATACATTGTGGTTCCTTCAAAATGTTACATAGCTACGTATCATTTACTTATAGCTATAAATGGGTTGTTTTTAAAAGTAGCTGAAATGTCTATTTATTTATTAAGTTGTCACTTAATATTTTTATGGGGGTTACAAATTTGTAGTAGACAGGAAGGGGCTCTCGATCGCTGCACGGCCTGGAGCCCCCATGGAGGAAAGGATGTTCCTGAGCTGACACAAAGTACCTGATTCTCATTTGCTTTTCAGACACAAGATGCTGTGAAACAACTGACATCAATCTTAACAAAAGATTTGATCGCTCCAGTTTCCGAGCAACCCGATTAGTGGCTGTGATAGAGGTTCTCCTGCATGTAAAACCACCGGACAACCTGATGTCGCCCACTGCAATGTTTCCCAATTTGCCATAAGATATTCTCCAATATTGTTTTGTTCACATAAGCTTCGAGAGACAATTCAACCATTTTATGTTAACAATAATGTAAATTTTATTTTACTATTTGTATACAAATAACGTGTTGATTATTGATACTTCCACAATCTGAATGTAATTATGGTAAAATTTCGTATACTCTTGGCATGTGTTCGGTACCTTAGTTTCAGTCTTATTGATTTTTGAAAACTCTTGTTGATGTGTACCTACTATATGATTACCTTTAAATAAAATGAATGATTCATGGAGTGATTCAAGCTGATGTTAGCGAAACGTGGGTAAAAGAAACAAATTTCAACTATTTTCCCCCCGAAACGTTAATTAAAAATGCAAGAAATCATCTCAAAACATTTTCAAACCATAGATCTTACTTTCAGGTACTGATCTGCGAAGCAAAATCTTTTTTCCCCACCCCCTACTATAATTGTTTTTCCATAATAGCCTGTCGCGATTCCTCCATTACATAATAGGGCCACGAGGTTTATTTCAATTTGATTTCAAAATAATACATTGTAATAATAATGAATTGTAAATAAAATAATAAATTGTATTGTTCGGGTATTCAATCATCTTTCCAACGGGAAAACCCCGCAACTTATTTTTCATTTATTTTCTGGAAATTAGCAGATCAAACGCATTTATGTTACTCAAATAATGTTTGTTCATCGAATTAACATTGTTATATAAAAAAAATGAAACCAAACAGGAATACCGACATCATTTTGTGTACTAATGGAATATTATTTTAGAGTAAGATAAAACTTTTGAGTATTCAACAAACATCAATGCAGCTGATTCAGGGGTTTTCCATAATGATTACGTTTATGTAAAGTGGCTGAAAGGCTCTCTAACTTTATAAACAGGATTAATTGACCATTATATGGAAACACTCAACGATTTCTGACCAAAATGTGTTGATGAAGAACACAATACACAGGAAAATGATACCTGTGATTAAATTTTCCAATTTCAAATTAAGAGTGACTTTTCTCTAAAATCATGGTTACCAATAGAAAACAGTTTAAATCTGGTTGAATTCTATAATTTTGTTCCCTCCATAGGTTTTAGTTTTTATTCTTTCAAAACAGTTTCCTTGCTTCCTGGTTTATGAGATTTTCAAGATTTCTTCCCCTTAGCATTTTGTTGATTGATTTTTCTTTTCTTTTTTTCTGTTACACCTCAAGAAATCGGTGGGCTTCGAGGAAGCAATGATATCATTTTGGAAGGAACTGTACTAAGGTTGTTGTTTTCTTTACTCTTTAGAACCGGATAGCGAACTAGGTGGTAAATTTTTATATATAGGAGTATTTTTACGTTAGGAAATTTTTACTTTTATTTTCCTAGGACTTAGGTAAGGGGTGGAAAATAAGAGGATATCTACTGGTACGAAAATCACCAATTAGCTAATGTTTTCCTTTCAATCCGTAAATACGGTTATGTATGATCGAAATACAAATTATTTGAGAATTTAAGAAAGATGTAGGAGCTTAATTGCTGTTTCAACCCAAAACTTGTTAAACTATAAGAAATTTTATTGAAAGCAAACATCGTATCGTATAGGTCTTTCCTTATTTCAATCAAGGGGGTATCTATACTCTTTGAGGTTTATTTCTTAGATTTATAGAATAACTCCTCTCATAATGTTTGATCATAGGTATTATTCTCATGTATTTTCTCGGAATAGGAAATTGTAATAGGAAATTTCAGTTTGTAGGTCAAGAGTCAGTTTCCTTCCACATCATGAGGTGGGTTCTCCTAAGGGGTAATCAAAGATGATTTCCAAAAATTTTCCCCTTATTTTTGAAAAGAGGAATAATAATGATAGAAACACAATTTGACACAACCATCAGAAAAGAAAATAATAATTAATGTTTGAGGTTACAAAGAAACAATGAGGAAGAAAAGGTGGAAGGCTTGTGGATTGTATATTTCCGTCATAATCTGCAATAATCAGGTAGTGACTTTTTTAAAGAAAAATCCTGTCAAATTCCTAATTTCCAGTTTTTAAATGTGTCAGAGTTAGTTGCTGGGCCAATAGGTAGGGCGCCCCTGTGTTCTCTGTACAGTTTTCCATTTAGTTGTCGTTTGCCAACCTCTCATGTGATATCCTCGATAATCCCAATCCAATATTAGGCTTTCTTGGAAGACAAATTACTATAAAACTGTCAACTTGAAAAAAAATAAATAAATGAATGAATAAAACGTGGTGGAAAGTTACGTCCTCAATATTCTAAGCTAAAATAAGAAATCAGAAAAAAATCTATTCTTAGCAGAAATTGAAACTAGCATTTCATGTATTGAGTCAAATAATTTTATTTGGTAGTAGTTAGAAGTTCATTTCTATTGAAAATCTTGAGGAATTTAATGAAAGTTCTGACATTTAGTTTTCTGAGGTGGAGCTTTCCACTGAAGACATCTATCCGAGCTGCGGGTAACAGACCCCTAGACCTATGTAACTTGAGGCATGATCCTCCCTGATGTTGGAACACCCAATTATGTAGCTGTTTTCTTGGTCTAAGTACTGAACTATTGTCGCATGGTTTGTGATCTAATAAATCCGACCCAATGTGATCCCAATCGACCTAACTACTAAAATTATCATTTATGTATTTTTTGGAGGAGTCCGTCGTCACTAGCAAAGTCTTGACCGGGTTTTCGATGTGAAAACATCATCATCAGCCGTCGAAACAGTACTGCCGATTCCGACGACTTGATGATGATGTCTTTACATTGAAAGCGCTCGCCCCCGGTACTCGACTTTGCTAGTTACGATGGACTCCTTCGAAAGGTACTCAAATGATAATTTTAGTAGTTCTGTTGATTAGGAAATCGACAGTACTGTTTTGACGGCTGATGATGATGTCTTTACGTTGAAAGCCCTCCATAGTTACGATGGACTCCTTCGAAAGGTACTTAAATGATAATTTTAGTAGCTCTGTTGATTAGGAAATTGACAGTAACAGTTTCGACGGCTGATGAAGATGTCTTTACATCGAAAGCGCTCGCCCCCGGTACTCGACTTGCTAGTGATGACGACTCCTCCAAAAGGTAATTTATTCTACTATTACTACTAGCGGAAACAACCTTTTAATATAATAACGGAACTGCTGTTGAAAGCACGGAGACTGAGCTCATTTGTCCTATGCAGGATCTTTGCGTCAGACCTGGTACTTATGGGAGATGATGACACGGGAGAGTCTGAGAGCTTACAATCTAAACTATAACGAACCACCTGCGTAGTGCAATGAAGACCGGCTTTTCCGGGTGTAAAACCGCTAGGTATAAAGAAAAGGATGGTAAAATCATCCGCAGTGATCCTAGGAGGTATCATGCACAAACATTATCCTTTGCAGCCGAGCTACTGCGAATCCTAGAACTAATCATCCTTCCTATGGGATCAGACCTTTTATACAATAAGAAATTTATTATGACTCAAATTACTGCATGTTCATGTACAGCAACCTTTAGTGCAGTCAATATACGAATCAGTATGGACTTTATTAGTAGAGCAAATATTTTTAGGACATACAATAGTAGCACCCTTAGATCATTGAAAAATCAATGAACTATCTTGATCTCCTGAACTACAGGTTCTGGTCGCTGTATCTCATTCGGAAAAACTAGGAGAAGTTGGGGGGGGGGGATAAGGGCAGTAAAGGGTCTGGCGTCCCCTGAACTAAAATTCACCCTTCGATAATTCTTAGAAACGGACCTAAGCTCAGAAAGCCTAGGTGGCAAAGTCTCTTTCACGTGGTAATGAAACCCAAAGGCGAGGTTTGCCCCGTTGGTGACAACAGGTTCCTTAACTCCAAGACCATCCCAGATCATTACACTATTCTTTATCTCCATGACTTCACATATTCTCAACATGGCTCAACATCTACTCAATACTTGGTCTCTCGAGCTTTCCTACACTGTAAAATACAGCCGGACAAAGTGAAAAGTTCCAGTCATGCAGCATGATCGTATGAGCGAATTTTCATAAATGGTCGTATTACATTTATGTTAAATTCTGTTGAAATTTGAGCACTTTGGGGACAAATAAAAATTTTACTATACATTTTATAGCAAACTAACTTTTTTTCAGTAATATTCCAATGAACAAACGATTTTTGTGGATTTTTACGATTTTTTCAAGAGTTCCTATCGATTTTTAGCTTATTTTAATGAAATTTAAGTACATTTTTCAGTACCATTTTGTGCTTAAAATTTTAAATGTCCTAGTTCATGTTCGAATAATTTTTTTCGAGTAGCATTCTGCTAAAAAATAGAAAAATTTGTTAATTTTTAGCGGTTTTTTTGCCTTTTTTAGTGATTTTTTAAGTACATTTTTTGAAATTTGACCAATTTAATGTGCTCAAAAAGTGTTGTCAAACGAACTCATCCTTTCTTTTGAAATGCTTGATTTTTTGGCGAAAGAACGAAGTTTTTATCTCAATTCTATCGAGAGTTATCGTCTGGAATGACACATACATATATACCTTTTTTGACATTTCATGTCTTTGCTATGGCACACAACCAAATTTTCGTTATGTCACGTTACGTTACGTAACGAAATATGCTCAATTTCTGATGATTTTCCGCGTACAACCGAGTCGTTGCTAGGGAAATGGTACTTCGTCGTTTTTCATCCCACTAAATTCGTTGACCATTCGTTCGAAAGCTCTCGATTTATCCAACCATACTATATTAACTACTGCGAAGTGCGTGGCCAACAAGCTGAGTTATGAGCATGGTTATATGAATAAAATTGTTTACACACAGGTGATCATTCTCAATAATTGATATTGTGAACATGATTGCAACCGCTTGTTAATTTCTGATGATTTCATTGAGCTGGTGTTTCGATAATTTGATTCATAGCAGGTGATTCGAATATTGCGAGAACGCTTTGATTTGTGGAGCGGTGTTTAAATTATTTTAATAGGTAATATTTTCTACACTTTACACTCTGGGTAGCTGTAATTACGTATGTAGCCTCTATATCGGTGCTACTCGAGTTTGACAATAAATGAGAAAGTAAATGGAGAAAATAAAGACTATCTTGTATATTGATTTGATTCCATCTTCTGTTTATTATAAACTGTACTGGGATTGTAAGTCCCATTCAAGTAAAACGGTAGCCAACACAGTAGCGCAAATTTATTTTTATTTTTTTACATATAAAAAAGCGTTAAAATCCAGGAATCATTTTAGAATGCCTCAAAACAGATTTCGATGAAGAAAATTTTTGAAAATTTTTATTTTAAAATTTTTGGAGCCATGGCAATAGTTTTATTTTCTAAGAAAATTCGCTAAAACACAGCAACCCTCACTAAAGAAACCTCATTTTATATTGCAGATTTGAATTCTATACAAAATGTAACGAAAAAATTACCCATCACTTGAACTTTTTAGTGCGCACCAACGAGCAAAATCACCCGCAAATAGTGCACAAATTGTGAACTATCGAGTTTTTGAAGATATTAATTTGTCACACACCGAAAAAACGGTCACAATCACCCCCCACTCATGGGTCACAATGAGTTCACCACTCATTTCCACACAGCAAAAAGTGTACTAAAATTTAGTTTTTCCCGTGATTTTCCAAGTTGTTGTTACGAATATCAATAAACATCACCTCGTGATTCAGCGTGAAAAAATACGCTAAAATCATGTATCACATGTGGGAACTTAATATCTTTGAAAACTCGATATTTTACCATTTAAGCTCTATTTACGCATGATTGTACTCATTTTTGAGCGCTAAAAACAAGTAATGGGTCATTTCTTAATGAAATTTTGTGTAGAATTCAAATCTGCAATAAAAAATGGGGGTTCTCCTATGAGAAAAAAAGTTGGTGTTAATTGCGCAGTGTTGCGCTATTGCGCGGTGCTCAAAAATATCATGATTGAATTCCTCGTAAAACATTATGGGGGATACAATATTTTGGTACTTTTAATATATATATATATATATATATATATATATATATATATATATATATATATATATATTTATATATATATATATATATATATATATATATATATATGATTGAGATAAAAATTCCGTTCTTGTTCCAAAAAATCAAGCTTTCCAAACGAAAGGAGTTCGTTGGCCGTAAGGTTTTGAGCACATTAAATTGGTCAAATTTAAAAAATGTGCCAAAAAAATCACTAAAAATAACTAAAAATAGATTAATTTATATTTTTGTCAAAATTTTAGCCAAAAGAAGTTTATCAACGACGACGAACTAGAACATTAAAAAATTTATTCACAAAATTATAGTGAAGAAGGTACTTAAATTTAATTAATATTTGCAGAAAGATCGATTAAAAAAAAAAAAAAATTGCTAAACATTCAACACCTGTTTTGAATCGTACAATACGATTTAGAACGACGAGTTCTTTTGCCATAAAATTGGAGGTTAACAATTTTTTTGCACTCGAAGTGCTCAAATTTCAAAAAGTAATATACTTTAGTACGATAATCTACGAAAATTCGCGCATACGATCATGCTGTATGACTGGAACTATTTATTTTACTCTGCGAATTACAGGAGAAAAGTATGTTCGTCTGTGGAAACAAATATTTTTTTCTTCAAAATCGAGGGTTTTTGTGAAAAATGACCCTCTTAAAAAATTCGTGTTTGGGGCCGGTTTCTACGGATTTTTTCACGCTGAATCGAATGTTAACACAGACCTCCAGAGTTTTACACTTTAACTAACTAGTTTTACCTACCCTTAAAAACACCTAAAATTGAAAATAACAAATGAACTAAAAATTCGTGAGTTAAAGAGTAAAACTCTGTTATAAAGGAGTTAGGGAGATCTGCAAGTGTTACGATTCGATTTAGCGCGAAAAAATACATTGAAAACTGCCCCAAATTCGAATTTTGTTATAGGATCATTTTCCACGAAAACCCTAGTTTTCATAGAAAAAAATCTTGTTTTTCAACATACAAACATACTTCGTACATTTTCGTGAGTAGGTACCTATCGCTGTAAAAACTGTCGATTTTACCCGTTGTGGGTCAAAGTAAAAAATATGAAAATGTCAATCAATGCCCACCTACTTATGCAAGTGGTCCACTCTTTCCCTAAATACTCTCATTTGTAATGAACTTAGGCCCCCTGGAGGTGCGATGGGGGCCTAAATCCACACTCATAGATAGAAAGGGGTGTGGCAGTACCATAAGAGATACAACTCGAACTAATAGCATATAAGCTACGTTCGGAGAAGAATGGTTTTCCAGTTCTAGGATCACCCATCCATCGCCAAACGCGTGCTTTCAAGAACACGAGAACAGGCATGCGACGCCCGTTGGGAAACAACGGAGCGACGGCAGCGCATTCCCTTGGATCTCGCGGGAACTGTCACACATTCGAGGGATTATCACGGTTTAATCCCACGAAAACATTGGCTTCCAGATACAAATTCATTATTTCTTCGTTGTCACGACAGAATAGGAAATAAATAATTAGGTACGGAAATACGGCGGGATTGTGTTACGACGAAACAAACAGAAAAACAGGGTTAGGTACACAACTTTTCCAGATGGAAGGCTGTGAGAAAGTTGCGGATCAGCGCTGATCTGAGGGTTAACCCACCCCAACTGGTGGATTCCCGAATCCGTGCGTTATCACAAGTAGGCTGTAAATGGTGGTGAAGTGGGTACAGTTTTGATAGTTTTCTACCTCTTCCAACCACAATTTTCATAATTTTTTTGTGAACTTCATACTGAAGTAACTTAAACTATCACCCTTTCGAACCACGTTTGAGTTGTTGAAATTCATCAATTGCGAGCTCGAGGGTGGGGGGTTAAAGTTGTACTATGTTCTCCCACAGTTTGGTGGTGAAGATGGTACACCGTCGTTTTACACCTCCAACCAGGTTGCAGAGGCTTCTGTACCAACTTCACCATCGTTTTTAACATCTACTTTCTTTCTACAAGTGGAGGGATGATGGAAAAATGGGACTAAAAAGGTCTAAGGTTGAATCAAACGCAAGAAAAAAATTAAAAGGCCTTTATTCAGCAAAAAATGTGTTTAAAACACAGAAGGGGCTTTATTGAGCAAACTATTCGATCAAGTTAAAGGATTTTTGGGTAATTTCCCCAGAAACAACAAAACGGTATCTACGTATCTTCAAATGGTACGAATCAGTTTTTTCAACATACCTACTCGTAGGTAAACAAAGAAAGCGACTGTACCATCTTCACCATCTAAAACTTAATTTTTTACAATTTTGGCTTCAGGAATTTTTCTTAAAGAGATAATTTGGATTTCTCGACGGATTTCCAATCCCAAATAGATGTGTAACCAAGGAAATACACTTATTTGGTAATCGCTGTTCAATTGTCGCAGCCCCAGGAGCAGTTTGGCAGAAAACACAGTTCACCTTGATTATCACGTTATCACTAATAGTGTTATCAGCGTCAAAGAGTACGCTCGACCGCTCAGATGCTGCTCCCTAGTGCCCTTGACACAAACCTGTCGGCCATTTTTGCTTGGGAACCCCCCTTTTCCCGCCAAATGTCAATTTATTTGGAAAATCCGTCTTTGTACCATCTTCACCTCCGGATCCCTCTTCACCACCATTTACGTAAATCCCGAGTCAAGCGTTGGTGGAACGGTCTTTTCCCCGTTTTGACGAGAAAACTCACAGCTGGATAAGCCTGGACCTCCACTGCAAGCGTATTCAAGCGACCAAGCGACAAGGCGATTACAGGGGACTTCCGCGAGGCGACTCGGACGCGACTGAGCTCCTCAATTGGAGGCGACGTAGTCGTGCGAAGTTTGTGGTGGTGTGTAGCGGACTGCATTTATTCTTGGTGAAGTACTACACAATGGACGACATAGATTGTTATTATTTGCTGGATAATACTCTCGTAAATGTCGTTCGGATGAGAAGGAAACGATGAATGTTCTGTATGAACCCAACATTGACAAGGAGGCAATGTTTGGGTGAATTCAACCACCTCCACGACGAGCTTAAGAGAGATTCGGAGAAGTTTCGAAATTATTATAGGATGGACCTACAAACGTTTACATCCTGTATGCAGGGGTGCTCAAACTTGAACTGCTGGCGATCTACCTCAATATTTTTAGACTACTTACGATCGACTCTGAGAGGCTGCAAGTATGTGTGATGCAGGGTTGTCGTACATACACGATACACCCTACCTACCTAGGTAGGGTGTACCGTAGCATATATATGTAGATATTAGCTTTCTGCACAATTTACATTATTTTAGTCAAGGTTTGGGTTAGGTTTACTTAAGTTCTTCTCCACAATATCATTGAAAAAACTCCTAGTTATTCAAAATTGCGAGTTTATTCGTTGTTACAAAACAAAAGAGTTACATATGGTGTTAAACTCAACTAAGGAGTGAATTTGGATGTTGAAGCGTGGCACTGCATATCCTCAGCATACTTTTCATAAGATGGTGTGTAACAACTGAGTGCCAATCGCAAGCATGATGACATATGATCGTCAGTTAGTCGATTGCGATATTTTGACTTAATTATCTTCATTTCAGAAAATGCAGACTCGCACAAGTAAGTTGACCCAAACATTGCCGTCAGTTGAAGGGCGATTTGCCTTAGATTCGGATATTTATCTTCAGATATAAAACACCAGAAATTTGTATCAGATGCTGTAGCTTTGAGATGTATATCTGATATAATCTGCACCAACTCATTTTCAACAGAACATGAGTTCATATTAAACTGACTTGCTACTTCAGTAGCTAATTCCTTAATGTTTTTACATGAAAAAGGATAACTCATAAATGATGCTATATTTGCCAATTTACTGCAATCATAAAAACGCATTTCGAATTGTCCCAAAATATTTGATAATTCAGCCTCATACGTATCATAATTCAACTGAGGAATCCATGCTTTCAAAGACGTAGTTTAGTTACCTACTTATTAAAAATTTTTTTCTTCTCGAGATCTACTCAAAAAGCACTCGCGATCGACCGTTTGAGTACCCCTGCTGTATAGGGTTTGTGACAGTTGAAGGGGAAGAGATGTCAAAGGAGGATGAGATGGGTGTGAGATGGATGACTATTAAAAACACATTACTATCTTCTTTGAATCATTGTTCCGGATATATATATATATATATATATATATATATATATATATATATATATATATATATATATATATATATATATATATATATATATACTCGGCGCTTCGCGCCTCGCCGGAGGGCTTCGCCCCCCTGGACCCCCCTAATCTATACTCGGCGCTTCGCGCCTCGCCGGATCTTTTCTCTTTTCTACTGCGTAGAAAACGAGGATAATTTGCTATGCAATTCTTAGCCTGAATCAACTTAGTTTTGGAATGTAGTCAGGTACGTAAGGAGAGGGAAATTGGTAGCTTGAAATGTGAACATTTATCACATAAATCAAGCGCTTTCCAACGAGTGGCGAACGATTTTTGTGCGATGAAAACTGAGGAAGTTTCATTCCCCTAACAACGGCTGGGTTGTACGTGAAAAACACTGAAATTGTGACACAATCTATAGCAACTACTCAACTACTCGGTTGTACGTGAAAATCATCTTTAATTTCGTCACGGACGTTACAAAAAAATTTTTTTTGGGTCGGCCTAAGAATTGCATAGCAATTAATATATATATATTAATTGCTATGCAATTCTTAGGCCGACCCCCAATAATTTTTTTAAAATGTCCACTTTTTTTGTGTAACGTTTTTTGTCCCGAGATGGGAAGCGAGAGGTCGTGGGTTCGAATCCCGGCCAGGCCTGAAATTTTTTTTTTTTTTTCCTCGTGAGACGAAGGTCGTGGGTTCGAATCCCGGCCAGGCCTGAAAAAATTTGTTTTTTTCTCGTGAGACGAAGGTTGTGGGTTCGAATCCCGGCCAGGCCTGAAAATTTTTTTTTTTTTTTTTTTTCTCGTGAGACGAATTGCATAGCAAATTATCCTCGTTTTCTACACAGTAGAAAAGAGAAAAGATCCGGCGAGGCGCGAAGCGCCGACTATAGAGTAGGGGGGTCCAGGGGGGCGAAGCCCCCCTGGCGGGGTCAAGGGGCGGAGCCCCTTGCGAGGCCCGAAGGGCCGAGTATATATATATATATATATATATATATATATATATATATATATATATATATATATATATATATATATTCGACGTACTTTTGTACCGTTGAATGTGAATATTTTGTTCTAACAACCATACCTACGTGTAAATATGCCGAGAAAACATGGGAGGGGGAAACCAGGACGCTCAAAGACAGGCGACCGATCCCATCCGGATGGGATCAGTCGCTCGTCGGCTCAAAACGCGCGAGTCACGTCGCTCATATGGCTTGCAGTGGAGGACCTCACGTTTCAAGCTTATGGGATTAGTCGCTTGAATACGGATAAAAACGCTTAGTCGCTCGAAAACGCTTCCAGTGGAGGACCACTCTAAATCTAAGGAAAACGACCGTTGGTGGAACTGGCCCTTAGTGTACAATTTATTTTGTTCTAATTCTAAATACTACGGGAACTAAGTTTTTTAAATATTGTAGTAGTTATAGAGAGTACAATTGTACCGTAGTGATCTGCGCACGGGTATGTATCCTAGCAATTAAGTTTATTATTTTATGTTGTACATTTCCATTTTCAATTGATAGTTATTGTTCTTCACGTTGCCTGGAGACCTGCAGGCCCACTAAAATTAAGTTGCTGTTTGCTTAGACGAAGACAATATCTTCTTTTACTTTTCTTATTGGTATAAAATTTCACTTTATAGCAGCGGCTAATAATTCCCCTTTTAAGTTACCCCTAACTGTTTCATTGTAGGTATATTCTTGGTCTTGTTCTTGCTCAGCTACTCTATCGCTCGTATGGCCTGAATTTAGTTATAAATACTTTCCTATAGTACAAACTACTCTAAAGTCCTATTACGAATTCTGTCTCGATGGTTGTCGCTCGACCGCTCGAAATAAGATTTCATAGGAATCTTATTACAGTTCTATTCAAGACTGATTTACTTCATGACTAATGTTCATGTTTAATATTTTCTTGAATAAATCCTTTACTTGTTACTAGTCATTCGATATTAGAGTTCAATAAGATAATTTATTTACCCTTCTCCCAGGTCTCCTCCTTTACAGTAGGTGGTGGCAGCATACCTTATCAGTAAATTCAAGTTTCCTTTAGTTCATAACTTATAAACCTCTTTGTTTACCACTGTTTCACTAAGTAGAAAAAGGGAGTTATATAAAAATCTGATTACATTATTATCGATGGAGCAAACTTGATCTTGGAGCTTACCAAACAATTACAGGATATGCGGAACATTTCAACAGTTTCAACTCTGAACAGGACTCGAACAAAATATTCATGTTTAGATGACACATGGGTGAAATTGGAATGAGCTGAAAGCGAGATTATACTACAAACATACGAACATGCGTAACGAACCTACACTACGTGATTATTTAGTTAGAAAACCTATGATTTAAGAATTATTTTCAACATCCCGTGCATAAAGGTATAATAGTCACATTTTGCTTTTTCTCCATTTTAATTTTAATTTAGGCTTTTGTTATAACTCCCGTTCCCTCATAACAATATTTTTTTCCATCAGCAACAACTTCAGCAACAGCCTTCAAGTTTCCTTTAGCCATTGATAAAGCACCCTTACCCCCAGGCAGAGGTATTACGGAGTCATCTGGACATAGTTTTTGACCCTGTAAAACATGAAAATATGAATTAACAGAATTACAAATATTTTCTCCAATGCTTTTTTTGTAGTGACTAAATACTATGCTTTCACATACCCACACACGCATATTTATGGTTTTAGCAAATTTTTTAAGAGAATGAAGCTTTTGCATTACTCCAAAAATTCTATATATATATTATAAATATCTATAAATTCTATATATATATATATATATATATATCGGATGGCGAACGCCAGTACCTTGGTATTTTCGTTACCTAATAACTCGCATAATTAATTACTCATCAAATGCTGTGGGGAATGCTTGAAGGACTTTTATTTTATGTTTCCCGACTTAGTTGGTAGTTCTGGATAGGGATGGGCAGTTCCACCAGTTTCATGGATCGGAACTACCCGTTCCGATCCAGGGCGGGATCGGATCTACCCGTTCCGATCCTGGGCGGGATCGGGTATTTTTTCCGTTACGATCCTGAAATCCTAACCTAAGACAGGTTTTTCCCCTCAGAGCTGTCGAGTGGCGGGACCCTTCCATCCCTCCGATCCCAAAAATCTTCCTTCCGTTCTAGGAATCTTGAATTGTTCCTCCGGCTTTCTCCCCGCTCACACTCAGCTTCTTTCCCCCGACTTCTCATCCTCATCAGGCTGTAATGAAGTTTCCATTTTTCTTAGGATAATTATAAAATGCTGGTAGGAGACCGCGAGACCAAACAAATAGGATACTAAGCCTCTCAAAAACCTAAATAAATATTTAATCAAATCCCAAAAAACATTATATTTTCCAAGTAAGAAGGTACCTAGGCGTGTATAATCAATTTAGCTTTTCACTCAATTTTTTTTCTCTAAAAAAACTCACATTTGTGTTAAATATCAACATTTTTGCTTTTTTGGTCCAGCGCTCGCTTAGGCATGGAGATGAAGCATGTGAAGACGCGAACGAAAAAGAAAAATTCCAGTCATGCAGCATGATCGTATGGGCGAAGTTTTGTAAATTATCGTATTGTCTAATCATTTTGAAATTTGAGCTTTTTGAGGTCAAGGAAATTGTTAACTATTAATTTTAGGGAACAAAACGTATTTTAAATAATAATCTTCTATTCAAATTGAGGTTTGAACTTTTTTAGCTTTTTTTTTTGTAGTTTTATCGAATTTTTAGCAAATTTTAATGAATTTTAAGGACGCTTTTCAGCATAATTTTGTACATAAATTTTTGAATGATTTTTTTTGTGATTAATTAACTTTATTTGAGCAATATTCTACAAAAAAAAAAAATATATATATATATAGGTATGTATATATATATGTACACACACACACACACACACACACACACACACACACACACACACACACACACACACACACACACACACACACACACACACACACACACACATATATAACGATTTTTATCAGTTTTCAACCATTTTTAGTGATTTTTCAGTACATTTTTAGAAATTTGGCCAATTTGACTGAAGTTTTGTGATCGGCGACATGGAGTTGTTTCTGTCACTGCGGTATTCTAATTTCCCTTCAATCAACTCCAGCATAAACATCGTCGTTTCTATCGACAGTCGGAAAGGGGTGTGAAAATCGACATCATCGAGTAAATTAAAATAATCCGGACGTGGACGAACCGTATAAGGTCTTCGTTCGAACTCTAGGAATTGAACGATTTCCTCATCCGAAAAATCGTAATCAATCAAGTCAATTTCGTTGTACATTATGACTTTATTTAATATGTCTTTATATTATTATTACTACTACACGTTATATCCTCTCTACAAAACGTTATCCACCAGATAAATCGTTAACTGAGGGAGATGAGTCTCAGGTAAGGATCCCAAGCAGATAGCGGTATCTTGCAGGTAAATGTCAGTGTTGATAAGCAGCCAACGAGAAGTTATCCGAGGCTAAACGGCCCCTAAGAGTGACTATTAAAACCTAAGAAGATTCTGACAAAAGACCTACCGAGAACACTTTGACATAAGAAAAAGGTTCATCATTAAAAATAACAAACCAAAATTGTCACAGTGTACAACTTACCTTCTTCAGAGGGCATTTCACCTCAAATTTGCCAGACTTGAATCCACAACCTTGTTTGGATCCAGATACCATTTGTAGACTGTCTTTGTAACCTTTGTATTTCACCTAGAACGAATCATATGATTATATCATCTGTAGGTACCTATTGCGAAACCTGGGTAAGTGATTAGCAGACAGATATTTCTGTTGAAAATGAGTTAAAATAACCATATTACATATATACCGTAAAACCCCTTCTCACTGGAATCCCAAGAGTGACACTTTTCCAGTGATCTCGGATTTCAAATCAGATACAACCAGCAGGATCGCATATTTAGATGGCTTCTAGAACTGCAGGCACAAATATGTAATCATGTTATCATGAAATACAAGTGCCATGATGATAGCGTATATTTAGAAAGCATTCATTTTATTTTTTCCAACAAGTTGTTCGTAGGTAGTACCTATTATTGTCAGAGAAAAATGGCCGATATATCGATATTTCTTAACGATATATATTTAAGTAGGGTAGGTACTAAAACGATTCATTTTTCAAGTATCAATATTCAATACATTTTTCCTCGATATAGACATCCCTAGTTCATTCTTTCCACAAAACCTCCCAAGTTTTGTAATAGTGTAGAATTTGGTGATGAGGGCCCTGCCCGATCGTAGGAACCATATTTATAGTACAGAGTATCGTATAGTTCCCTAAAATGTAAAAACTGAATAATTTGAATTACCTCTATTTCCTTGACGTCTTTCTGCATTACTATACATCCCAGAATCATAAGTCCACATTCATCATCCGAAAGTTTTAAATCGAAATTCTCCATAGTAACAATTGGGTCTTTGTTGGTGGCACATGGTCCAGCCTTTGTAACTTTAGCTTTATATTCCTGTGAAAAAAGAATTCCTGTCAAACACACGAATCCAAAAGAACAGTAGGTGCCTATTGACCGTTGTGCCTGTTGGCTGCGGGTTGTCTCCATCTCCGAAAAACAGGAAGGTATGTTGATTTTACTCTAATAATTGGTATTGAATAATTTATTTCTTTTTTAATTTACGCACATTAAACCACGGTTTTGGGGCAGTGGAGGGGGGAAAAGACACTCCTAGGACCCTGAAAACAATAACCTATAATTAGTATCTATCAGCCAATGACGGTTCGACTCAGGATTGCTAACTACAGCCCAAAACATTAATAGGTTTATGAAAAGATTTGAGCATATCAACATTTATCTGTTCGACCATTCTAAACATTTCTATCCATCTTTTCACTTTTCAAGAGGAACATTCAAGTTTTTACTGTATTTATTTGCAGTGGCTTAAGGGCAGATACTGTTTGGCCAGTTGAAAGAGAGAGAAATTTTCCTTTAATGTTTTAGAAATGAGTTTTACATTTATTCCTCAAAATTATAATTATTACCTTTATTATTCAATGCTTATACCTGACTTCCTTTGTGAGTAGGTAGGTATTGTAACTAAGTACTTACATAAAAATGTTTTGTCAGTTTTCAAGAAAATTACTTTTATTTTCTTATTTAGGGGAGAAAATAATGTTATAATGTTGAAGAATGTTGGTTTTTCAATGAAATTGTTGGTTTTCTCGAAAGATGACCCTCCATGAACCAACGAGTATGGGATCGGTTTCTATGTATTTTTTCTCGCTGGATCGAATGGAAACTCTTGCAGATATCTCAACTACGTTATAATCGAGTTTTACACTTTAATTAACTAGTTTTACCCCATAACACACATACATTTAATCGTAACAAACAAACTAAACATTTGCGATTTTAAGTGTAAAACTCGGTTATAACGGGGTTGGAGAGTTCTAGGAATGTTACCATTCGATACAGCGTGAAAAAAAAAAAAAAAAAACATAGAAACCGACCCCATACTCGTCGGTTCATGCATGGAGGGTCATCTTTCGAGAAAACCAACAATTTCATTGAAAAACCCACATTTTTCAACATTAAAACATTATTTTCTCCCCTAAATAACAAAATAAAAGTAAAATTTATAATACCGTTGGAAAGCATATTAGATGAAGCAGTTTTCATGAGATTTGCCAGTTTCCAGGATTCTTTTTAAAAGAGTAATGAAGTTTTAAAGATTTTCAGAAATATTATTTTTTCAAAATCGTCAATGTTTGAGCTGATGTGAGGGTCTTCGGATGGTACTTTTTAAGAACCCAAGTGCACTATTCTTATAGTAAATTTAATGCTAATTCCAAAAATGTGGTCAAAAGTTAAAATTCAATGAAGTAAAGTGGAGAAATCCGAGTTTAAAATGGGAAAAACACGGTTTTCCTGGAAAAACCTTTAAAAAATCATATCTCGAGAACGGATTGAGATAAAAATATGCAGTTGGCGGCATTTTACTCCATTTTTGATGTAGTTTCACCCAAATTTTTTTTTTTTTTTTTTGCATCTGCGAGAGAATCACCCTGTATATATATATATATATATATATATATATATATATATATATATATATATATATATATATATATATATATATATATATATATATATATATATATAAGCGTTAAAATCCAGGAATCATTTCAGAATGCCTCAAAACAGATTCACACCCCTCACGGAACGAAGGATGAAAAGATGTTACGGGCATGGACCACGAGTATCTTGAAATGAAAACATAGGGATACCTGATTTTCCAGTCACCATCCGTAATATTAAAACATATTAAAAGCAATAGTCGGTCAACTCGAGGTTCCCACCTCGAGCGTTTTCACTCCCATCATCTCCCCCACGTCTCCAAGTTTGTGATGGTATACATCTATACATCTGTACATGATCATAATCAAATAAATTACGAAACGTTACATATCTCATAAGTGAACTAGTTGTGTGAAACATCCTTGCAATTTTTCATCAGTCTTCGCATACTTGATATGCTAGATATAGTTCAGCTACACGTTGTGAGATGAAGGAAACGTAAGACGATAGTAAACCAAATCCCTTTCCGGTTCTAAACACCTCTAAAATAATCCACCTAAACAAGATTTTAATGGTGAAGATAAATAACTGTAGTATATAATAACTGTGAACTAACTATAGTAACTATGTGTGTAATAACTACAGTAAAACTGAAGATAAATAATATTATAATTAATAATAATAATAGTACCTACCCCACAAGGGGGGACCCTTCAATCCTACAAGGTTGGCGTCCTTCCAGCCCCGAGCTTGCATTGGTTAACCCTAGGTGATAGGCCTACCTGCTGATCGTGCCCTTCATGTATGTTCGTCTTCTGGTATCAGGAAAACACAAAAATGTCATTTTCGCCAATAAATTCTCTCTCTCTCTCTCTCTCTCTCTCTCTCTCTCTCTCTCTCTCTCTCTCTCTCTCTCTCTCTCTCTCTCTCTCTCTCTCTCTCTCTCTCTCTCTCTCTCTCTCTCTCTCTCTCTCTCTCTCTCTCTCTCTCTCTCTCTCTCTCTCTCTCTCTCTCTCTCTCTCTCTCTCTCTCACCCACGACTCCCCCAGGGCTGCCACTCCAGCTGTAAAGGCCTCCACTCCACCACCCTCAACTCCCCTTCCATCCCAACTTCTTCCCTTGAGGAGGCAACCAAGAATGGCGAGGTCCACTTCACCATGAATACAGAGACTATGGTCTATGACGTCAATATTGATAATCAGTGTCTCCAGCAGTGGAAGCACCCAAGAATGGTGAGAACATGCTCACCGTGGAGACAGGGACATCAAACCCTGTTGTTGTTATCTCTCTTTGGAAGGTACAGACTCTGAAATTCCTTTTAAAACTGGAATAAGAATCTCTGATTGTTCAGTCTCCAACAGTGTGACCCCCACTGAACAATCAGATGCGTTGAAGAGCCACTAAGCTCAACAAAGAAACAGCTTGATCAAGGCCAAAGTTCTAACGTGACCAAAAATCTATTTAGCATTTTCCAGTAGTCTGGATTTCCCTGTTTTTATACGGTTGACATCAAAGAGAATGGTCTCCAAAGAATTGGAAATGCCTTATTGCGCCAGATAGTCAAACCAACTGAAATGAAAATCATTTCCAACTACAAGGTTCACCTTAAAGTAGCCTCAGGGATACTTCAGGGTTACTCTCAACCAGAAACTCAACACTTCACAGGATAACTTCATGGGTCAGGCAGAGCCAAGGTATGCGGAGTCTTTCTCGCCCAGCTAGCAGAAACCTGTGGGGAAGCCTGCCCTTTGGGGCATTGTCCCATTCACCTAGCCAAAAAGTCATGAGCCCATCCATCAACTCCCTTCTAATTTCCCCAATTCTTGGAGGAGGGAACCGTCCAGTCTCATCCCCATCCACAACCAATATACCTGGAATGCTGAAGCACTGGTGCCTGGCAATACGGTACTCGGCCCATGGTGTATAGCGTGTATACGGTGTATAGCGGGCAGGACCTGTCCCACATCTCTCAGGCCCTGTCTACTGCTGTTGGCGCACTTCTTTCCAGCAATCCTAATGCTATCGGAGGAAGCATGGGCCCCAGCATAGTGCCCACATGTGACAGCCCCTTCACATTTTGCAACAGGGTGCCCAACGCCCAGACATCGGTAACACTGGGTAATGTCAATATAATCAGAGACCTTGCAGGTCTTCAACCCAATGTACAGCAATGGGCCACAGAGGAGGAGTGCTCGGGCGGCTGCAGAGACCCTCGTGACCCAAACCACGTCATCATATACCCGTTTCCCTTTCCGGAAGTACGGCACGAATTCCCTCTTCCATTCTGCCAGATCCGTGAACTTATCCCTTATCCAAGGGTTCTACCGGAAGGCTATCCCCGCAACAATATCCCGGGTGATGTTTCTTTTCTCCTGGTGTAATTGGACCAACAGAAGGCGATTGCGAGGCTCATCGTCCTTTACTTGGAACCCTGTCACCAAGAGGCGCTCAGACAGCTTATCCTTCTGGAATATATCCTTAACAGCCAGGAGGAGTTTGTCTTTGTCAATTGGCACCATTTTTTTTTTTTTTTTTTTTTACATTTAAGCCAAGGTTGTCTGGGTCAATCCTGGTCTTGTATAACTGTATATATTTATATACTTATCCTCATATATAAGGTTTTTATAACTCCAAGGTACTGTCAAACCTCCAGCATGGATCAGGCGGGGAGTGGTGACTGTTCTATGACAAAGCACTCCTCATCCACACCTTCCCTTTATGCTGACCAACTGACAGGACCAAGGAGGTTCACTCTACCTCCACCAACTCCCCCATACATCTCGATCCCTTCCCTTGTAGAGACACCTGAAAATGGTCATCGAACCCTATACTTAACAGCTACCTTACCTTTAATGGAGCAAGCAAAAATGTTTCCTGGAAGAAGGAACTACAGTTACCGACTATTCAGTCCCCCAACAGTCAAATGATATTAGACGAAAGGTCTCATCAATAATATGCTCAATACGAACTTTGGAAAGTATTTAATCTTGGGTAGAATTGCCTTTGGCAGACTGAAATCAGACCAATATTAATGCCACAAGGTGATTTTGGAGGGGGGGGGGGGGGGGGACTCGCCTAAAATTAGCCCGATTTTGAATTGTTTGTAAGTCACTTATTTTGAGAGATAATTCAGAGTTTTGGGGTCGAATAGTTTTGTATTTTTATGCTCTACAACTGTGCTACGTACAAACATTTCTGTAGGGTCTACGGTTTAAGAATTATCAGAGAAAAAATTTAAAATGGCCAAATTAAGCCATCTTCATGAGGATGCCCTATTGTATTCCGCCAATTTTGAGATAGCTGACAAAGATTTCCGCACTCAGAACGGACTACATTTTCAAAATCAAATCTCAATAGACGTGTCGAACTCTCCGAACTGCGAGCATTGTCCCTAAACGAATGAAAACGTGGAACACAAGCTACTGAACTGCCCAATTTACGACGACGACGAAAGTAGAGGCTGGCTCGCAACTACCGACGAGTTTATGTGGGATGATGAAAAGTGCGACACATAGCTAAAAACATTACTAAATAAATATTAAAAAAAAAAAAAAAAAAAAAAAATGCTGGAATGCAATTTCAAGTGTGATTTCGTTTCAAATAAAAAAATGCTATTCAATTAACTTAGAAGGAAAGTTGACAGAGATTTATAAATTATGTTAAGTTTCGCTTACTGTATATTATCCAAATCTTGTTTGTGGCTGTATGGGTTTTAGTTCACTGTCAAATAGAGAGAAAGCAAAAAAATTTATTGGAGCTAGGTACTCCTTGCAGAGGTTCAAATACTGTACAATACCTCTCATGCTCGGGACAACAACGCAGAAATGGTAAAAAAAGAAGAAAAAAAACACCCAGGACGTAGGTACAATATACGCATCTGTAAAATTTCAAAAGTAAGCAAAGTCGTGTGCTTCGCAGCAAATGTTATTTATTAAAGTCCGACCCAAATTTTAGGGGTGATTCCGAAAATAAATTCAGGGCAATTAAATAAATTCTCCTAAATACTTTCGGTGACAGGAAAATAAAGACTTTCTTAAAAATTAGCTCTACAATCAACCTACGTCTCCGTGAGGATTGTAAATACCAAGTGAAAGTGTACCTACGTTATAAACATTGAGCTATAGAACCTTGGGGAAGTACGAAAGGTACAAATGTGACAAACGTATTTCGTACAGACGTGCCAACAGATGTAAGAATATAGAGGTTAATAATAGGTGTTGTGCACC
This sequence comes from Adelphocoris suturalis, assembly GCA_030762985.1. Classification (NCBI taxonomy): domain Eukaryota; kingdom Metazoa; phylum Arthropoda; class Insecta; order Hemiptera; family Miridae; genus Adelphocoris; species Adelphocoris suturalis. Next base: position 7,173,721 of record CM061051.1, on the reverse strand, counting down.
ATGATGTATACACCAAATATTTCCATCAACACCACCACATCTACCCACCACACCACCAAGTCTACCTACATCATTGCTGTGCTAAATTGTGATGGTCGTCTTGGCCATTGTCACCCTTAGAAATAATATACGTACTCAGTGCTCATATACATAATTAAACTTATCCATCGCTACAGAGCAACTTACGCAAGCACCTTCAACAGCAAGAACACTCATCAAACCCACAACAGAAACACCAAGTACTCGCACCATGAACATTTTTTCGTTAGCGCACGCTATTACGCTATTGAATAGTTCTTCCGCCGACCTTATATTTTTATACTCCCCCTTCCGCTTGATTCGGGAAGCGCTCCACACAATGAATAAGTTGCAAAAGATCAAAACGATACAATTATGCATTGCCAATTGTTTAGTATCACAACTCCGAATCAAGGTCAATCATTTATGCCGTAACATCGACTAAAATGTTGGGAAAGTTATAGGGATATCATTTATGGAGATATCATATGATAATACCCAATAAGTGTGATTGGTCCCATAAATTGGGGTGGACAACCTATCGGCATTGTTTGTTCAAACGATTATGTGACAATAACCATTCTTATTCTCTTCTTCACCCTTACATTATTATTCTATCAATGATTCTATTGAATTTTTAAAACATTAAGTTGTACTAAGCCAGGAGTTCAAACGTATTCTGCTACAGTTGAGAAGGTACAAAATGCTGAGAAATAAAGAACGTTTAACTGGAGGGGTTGAGAAAGAAGGCTAATGCAGGGTCATTATTGACGGCTAAAACCTGAAAGACATTGGAATGAAGAGTTCCCATTCCAAGTACCGAATAAAATAATGCTGTAAATTAATACACAAGTGGCCACTTTCACCGATCTGAGTTAATGTCCCGTCAACTTAACCAATTGGTAACGGAAGACCGGAGATTTGATTGGAGACCAGCGTTTATGCTGAATTTAAAACTAAATGTACTATCATGTCTAATGAGTTGTATTCAGTATACATAAGCTCTGTACATAGCTCCATAAAGGATAGTGTTGCATCATTTTGGAAACATGACAATTATAGGGAAGCTGGCAATGATCTCCCTTCTGAAACAATGGGGCTCCGAACACAAGAAGATCGAGATAGAGCGCATAACGTAAACAATGACCTTTTGCCATTCTTTACCAACTTTACCAATTTGCCATTCTTTTGTTACCTTTAAGGGCCTCCGAGATCTTGACTGGTACACATCGGAGTTGATACAGTCGCGCGTTTTACGTGTTTACGTTTTGATTTCTGTTTACCTTGAGTAATGCCGGGATCATCTGACGGACCACCGGGGAAGCGGCTGCGTGCTGCAGATAATATCATATCGCCTAATCCGTTCGCTCCTCTACAACAACTTGAAAGCATGAACGTCGAAAGTCCACCTACAAACAATGTATCACCAACCGATAACAAACTGGACCGACCTCCGCCTATATTCATCACAAACGTGAGTGATATGAGCGTAATCCTAAAAAACTTGAAAGACCTAGGTCTGACCAATTATAAACATACCACTCTTGGCAGCAACAAAGTAAAATTTAATTTCTCAACTATAAATGATTATAGAGCAGCCACTAAGTATTTAGACGAAAAAAACCTGAATATTATAGTTTTCAAATAAAATCAGAACGTTGTCTACGTGTTGTAATAAGAGGTTTGCTCTTCACATGTGACAAAAACGAGATTATAGAGGAACTGAAAATGAAAGGATTTGAACCGATCCAAATTCTTCCGGTCCACCATCCCGTTACAAAGACACCATCATCTCTCTTTTTTCTAGACCTTAAACAAAACCCAAACGTCGAAAAGATTTACGAATTAGACCGCTTGTATGGTGGAGTCATCAAAGTCGAACCGCCTAAACCGCGAAAAAGCGTACTTCAATGTACAAACTGTCAAGCCTTTGGGCATACAAAAAACTATTGCCATAGGGAAGCACGATGCGTAAAATGTGAAGGTTTACATCAAACTTCTAATTGCACGAAAGCTGCTACAACACCACCCATTTGTGTTAATTGTAGTGGACAGCATTCGGCCAATTATAAAGGTTGCCCAGTTCACTTACAAATTCAAAAGGCTACATTTCCGATGAAACCCTCAACAATTGAGTCAGCAAAACCAACAAAAACCTATAATCAGATTAACCCATTACATTCTACTCATGCTCGAAGTCATGCCTTATCTGAAAAAACATATGCTGACGCAACTCATTTGAATCAGCACAATGACACGAATCAGCTAATGATTAACCAAGTTCTTCATAAACTTAATTCCTTACTCAGTTTACTACCACTTATTCAAATGTTCAGGCAACTCATGTCCCATCTCATACAACAGAAAAAATGAATCAACCAATGGCAACACTCAAAATTAGCACATGGAATGCTCGTGGAGTCATGAACAAGTATCATGAACTCTTACTCTTCCTAAACACTTATGATATCGATATTGTTCTCATCACAGAAACTAAGCTGGCCGTACATAGAAAATTAGTCATTCGCAATTATAAAATATATCGTGCGGACCATCCTACCAACACCTGCCAGGGTGGCTCAGCGTTAATAATCAAATCCAATCTACAACACGATGAACTCCTTCCTATAATAGAAGACAACATGCAAGTGGCCAGAATCCTAGTCAACATTCAAGATCGTCAATACCAGATAGGTTCCTTCTACTCTGCTCCACGAAACCGAATGGATCATGCAGATTTCCTTGGACTTTTCCATGAGATGAGCACAAATTTTATCATAGGTGGTGACTTCAATAGTAAGCACCGGCGTTGGGGATCAAACCTCTCTAACCCAAGGGGGGTAATCCTCAATGACATGGTCCACAGATTGTCTCTCGAACCTATTTTTCCTACGCAACCCACATACTATCCAGAAAACATCCGTCATACTCCTGATGTACTGGATTTTTTCATTGGTAAGCATGTATTACACTTATGCTCTGCTCCATTAGTTCTAGACGAGTTATCTTCTGACCACCGTCCGGTTATTATTCAGCTAGGTAATATATCTCCTAACACCCAAGTTTCCACCCTTATTAGGCAGCCTTTCAACTGGAAAATATATTCAGACAGCATCAATGAGCTAACGAATCTCCGAATCCCGCTCAAAACTCCCCAAGATGTAGACAAAGCGATTGCAATGCTTACGAGGAACATTCAAACTAGTACATCACTTGCTAGATACAGCTCTTCAGACAGCATCAATGAGCTAACGAATCTCCGAATCCCGCTCAAAACTCCCCAAGATGTAGACAAAGCGATTGCAATGCTTACGAGGAACATTCAAACTAGTACATCACTTGCTAGCGCAGTTGATATAAATTCAGTATCAAGGAAAAATGCTCGTCCCTCTCCACGTATTCAGCAATTACATGCTATCAAAAAGGCCTGCAAAAAGAGATGGGAACAAACTCGCTATCCTCCCCACAAAACATCATACAATCGTGCTACCAGGGACCTTACACAGGCTTTGAAAGAGGAGCATCATACTGCTACTATTACAGAACTTTCATCCCTGAGTGCTCACAACGGTAGTCAGTGAATGCGGGTTGGGTTGTAGATGGTCCCGTACCTATTTCATTGTTCTCAACTCATCAGTTCATTCTGCGTATGCGCAAACGTAAATTACGAAATCATATTTTCGTTTCATAATTGACCAATTATGACGTTTCACGCTACTTTTTGATTTACTCTTTTCCGGTATGGAATTTTTCGAGATTATTTAAAACTTTTCAACGATTAAATTCATGATACATAAACAAGGAAGCTAACAGCCAACTTGGCGAACAGACGTTTTTTTTTTTTTTTTTTTTGTGATGCTTAAAACGAGAGCTGTCCATCGGGGGCTGCTCTTAGCTGGGGCTAAAATAAAACCAATGGTGATGCTTATCACAGAGGTTGCCAGTGTTGGGGACAAATTATGGAATCGGAAAACCCCCTTCTTTTTGTTATAAAAAATCGTAAAAGTTCTTCAAACTTTCAGGAAAAATTCGGCAGATTTTTCAGCAGCTCGGAAAAATTATTTTGGGCCACTTGATACCTACCCCGACGGGAATCACACGAATTATGGATAAGGAAAATACCTCCCAATTTTCTTTTCTCATGAAAAATTATAAAAATTCTCCCGGCTCGAAGGTAGTATACAAATTTTGTCTACTGAAGTCTATCATGAAGGTAGCCCCTGGGGGTGGGGATAAAGCCTCCTTGGGGCTCGATCTCAAATAAAATATATCCATCAGTAGCTGGCAATTTAAAATTTCACGGTTGTATCAATAAAAATTCAGTTTTTTGACGCCTAGCACGAGAAAAGTGTTACAGATTGACTCGCAGCTCACATAACAACAGGAGCTAGTTCTCATCGCTCCTTGGAAGCATCAGTTTGAAGAGGAAATCACGATCGTCTAATAAACCCAGAACAGGATATCCCACAAAAATTGTTTTAGTATCTACGGTTGACGCCAAGTGAAAATAGTGTTGGCTTAGCTTTTGCTGTTTTGGAATCACAGGCTAAAACCAAAGGGACAATCCAACAGTGTACGTGGGGAAGATAATCTATTGAGAAACAAGTTATAGTTGCATAGTGTAAAAATGGAAGATACCCATCTTCATAATCTCATACTAATAATAAAGATACTCTACAAAGCGAAGCTGGCACATAGCTACCTCGGATTATTATTTTGAGGCCTCAAAAGGCACTAACCGCACATTTTTTAAAATTGGAACGAAATTGAATAAAAATTGTCAATGCTAGGTATGCCTACTTGAAGAATTTCACGTTAGCGCAGAGCGTACTGCCGATTCAATCATTATGAAACTCACATAGGACCTCGAAAGGCACTATTCTCAGATTCTCTCTAGATTAGAATGAATTTGAATCAAAAGTATGGAAGTTATGGCTGCAACAACGGAATTTACCGAATTCCACGTCATTGCACGCACAGAGTCAACAGCTAATTCAACAATAATGAAAATTATGTGGGATCTCAAGCGGCCTTACCCGCATATTCTCGTAAAATTTGAACGAAATTGAGTGGAAACAAATTATGCATACAGGAAGGTTTTCATGTTAGCACGTGCGGAGGTTCAAATGCTGATTCAATCATTATGATACTCATATGGGACCTCAAGGGGCACTAACTGCACATTTTCTAATATTTCAACTAAATTGCATCAAAACTGTCGAAGTTATGGCAGTAACAATGAAATTTTTGTGCTCCCAGTAATAGTAAATGAATAAAGAACGAACAGAAATGTAAATAAAAACAACTTTGCAAACAAAGAATAAAGACGTTTTAGTGAAAGTATCACAGAAAGGTAGGAATGTGCCTAATTTATAAAGTAAAATGAATACATCAAAAATAAAAAATCTTCTGTGAAAACAAAGTTTGAAGAACAGAATGAAAAAATTCGAAATTAAGTATCACATAAAGGTAATTAATGTAACTAAATTACTACACCAAAAAGAGGAAGATTTCAATAAGAACAACATTCGAAACAAATGATAAAGATGTTCGAAATAAGGGATCACATTAAAGTACTCCATAAAAGTCAATGAATCTATGGAGAGTGAAAAAATTTCCAATAAAATCATTTGAAATGAAAAAACTCGTCATAATAATCTGGTGTTGGTGGTTTATAATAATGGTTGTAATAAAGTGCGTCTCATCTAAGTACCTTCATTTGGTACATTCCTTTGGGTAATACCTACTTCATTTCAATAGAACAAATAAAAGACAATGGCAGTATCAAAAGGAAATATTATTTTTTTCAGTTTCAGGTGATGAGCAACCTCTAAATACTGGCACTGGAGTGGGGGTAATTTTCATAAAAATCACAAACATCAAGCGACCAAGAAGGAGAATACAGGGAGAGTCCATAGCCCACGTTCTTTCGATGAAGGCGATAAAGTACCAATTTCCTCCTAGAGGGGGCCCTAGACTGACTAGTGTAGACGCCGTTTCACCTTTCCAAACCTCACGTTGTTGATGAATGCTCTGACTTGAGCAATTGTTCTTCCCCTAAAACATTTGTGTCTCTTGATCATTTCCTTAACCTCTTTTCCCGAGACTGTTCCTCCTCCTCTCATAAGAAAGGGGGAACTAAAGTGCGCCCTGACAGCTTTGTAACAGGGTGTACCCCACGTCACTCTCTTATCTGGTTGTGTCGTCCTTTCCCTTGGTGGAGAATCGAAGGAGGAAGTAGACTCGGGGCGTACAGGAGGTGGTTGTTGCTCATATGGCAGTGGTGTATCCACTAGTGCGGCAGATTCTGTAATGGTGATTTCAGGCGGAGGGGGTGGCGAAGGGGTTGGCGAGATTGGGTTGGATGAGGTACCTTCTCCCCTTGCAGCAGGTATCCCATCTACCAGTCTATCGACTGGTATGTCGAATAAGTTGACACCTTTTAGTTGGTTGATTGTTCCGTCATTTAGGTGGATGAGAAGTCTACTTATTATAGCCGTATGCAGGACTTGGTCAGGGAGGCGGTAAAATCTGTGGTGCGTTTTCTCTGTGTGCCCAAGAAAGTCTGAGAGAACTGACAACTCATTGTCGTTCATTGCAAGAGCTTGTGATGTTGACGCCAAGTGTTTTCGTAGTGAAGTCTCTGTAATGTGGCGGGGATTAGAGGCTCCACGTTTCTCAGCGAATTCGTAAACGGCTGCAGAACCCTGCTGAAACGAGTTCTCACCCTTTGCAAAGAGGTACGTGTTACCTTCTGCAACATGAGCTTCACGGCGTTGGGCAATGATTAAGTTGATTGCTTCCACATCTGTGTCGTCAAGTAAAACAGGCACAGGTCTGTTCAGTTTACCCCGAACATTGATATGGTAGTATCTTTCAGAAAGAATTTTTTCTGATTCATCTAGCATGGTATATATGTCTGAAGAAGTAGTATTTACTTTGGCTCTCCTCTCAAAATCTGAACAGCATCTTATCAATGTCACCTACACGGTTACGATTGAAAGATAAAATTTTGACAATTGTTGCTTTACATAATAGCACATAAGTTCCATTGTCAAAGTGTTTTGAAAGCTGAGTCATAGCATTCATCTCTTTGAGCCTCTGTACTCGTATATTGGATGAATTTATTTAAATCATCTGTTAAAGGGAGCCATTTTGGCTTCTCCCAACTCTTCGTCGCTCTTACTTTGCAGGAGACGTATCCAATCTGGGTGTCAAATGCTGTGGTAAATGTTGTTTTTCAAACTTGGCGGCAATCCTCCATAAACTGGTCCTGTAGGTGTCGCCTTGGTCACCTGATGGACCTCCCCACCAGGGGTAGTATGTGTTGTGCCTTCAGCTTAAATGGTTGTATTCTCTCTGCTTATTATAATAAAAGTGTTACCTATTATTCAGTTCAGATTCAGACTCGTGCGTCATTTCGTTAACCTATCAATAGGTTACGGGCTCCAGTGCGACTATAGGCAATCGTGAAGAACGCGGAAATCAACGCGGAATAGTTAAGTTTAAAAATTAGATTGCTGGAAACGATTCGGTTGCGAGAATGGCGTCCGGTTCAGAGTCTGTGAGTATGAAGCCTTTTGATGGCACTGGCTTTGCTAAATGGTCGTTCCGTATCAAACTGATTCTTGAAAAGAACGGAGTATTAAGTGCGTTAACCATTAAGCCGGAAGATGCCGGAAAGAGAGAAAATTTTGATAAGTTGGATCTAAAAGCAAGAGAACTCCTTGTAAGGCACCTAGATGATCGCGTCCTCGATGTTGTAACTGGGTTGTCGTCTGCGCGGGAAATGTATCAAGCCTTGGAAAACACCTACTTGGCTAAAGGACTGCAAGCGCAAATAACCCTTCGGAATGAACTGAGCTCTATGAAGTTTCGAAAAGGATCTCTACGGAATTTCATTGAAGATTTTGAAAGTAAATTGAGCGAGCTGAAGTTGAGCGGTGGGGCTATTAGCGAATATGAGAGTGTCTCCATTTTGCTTGGGGCTATGCCCTCGCAGTTCCAATCACTCACCACTGCCATCGATATTGCATTCCAAGATCAAGATACTACGGAACCATCAAAAATTACATTTCATTATGTAAAGAATAAACTTCTTCAAGAAGAAAAACGGCGTACCGGCGATACGGAAATAGGAGACAGTAACAATGTCTCATTTTTTGGTCATGGAAGGGGGCGCGGTGGTCGCGGTCGAGGCGGAGGAAGCTTTAATCAATTCCGCGGAAATTCATGGAACAGAGGAACGGGAACCTCACGAAATCATTCTGGACAGCCTAAACCATATCCCTTTAGATGCCATCAATGCGGTGTTGTCGGGCACATTCGCCGGAATTGTCCCCAGAAGACAGGATTTGCCGGAAAGGCAGAAAATCAAGAGGAACAGGAAATAGCATTCTTGAGCTCTCCCCAGATTGACGAGAATGGAGTCTTTGAGAGTGAAGTTGAAACTGAAGTCGAATGCGCGAACCTACCAGCTGGTGCTCTTTTTTCTAAATCGACAGTAATTTCCTTTTATTTGGATTCGGGTTGCACATCTCATTTAGTTTCAAAACAAACCGGACAATTTCTCGAAAACTCAAAAGCAGTGGACATTAATATCGGTGTCGCGAAGCGTGGGGAAATAATTAACGCATCAAAATGCGGAACCCTGTCAGTAAACTTTGACGGAAAGCAGCCCTTGAAACTAATGGATGTCATGCAATGTAACGATCTCCCATATAACCTTCTCTCAGTTTCAAAAATAGAAAGCGCGGGATTTAGCGTTTTATTTTCGGATAGTGCTGTGAAGGTGCTGAGAAGGGAAAAGCCGGTGGTGGTCGGGGAGCGTAAAGCAAATCTATACGTGGTGAAATTTATACTTCAGACTGAACAGGTGAATGCAGCAAGCAAGAGTACGACTTCACTGAAGGAACTGATACATCGACGAATGGGACACTCATCGTCGCATCCGTGTGATCGTCTTTGTGATATATGTATTAAAGGAAAGCAAACCAGAGCACCATATATCTCCATATCACCCGATAAAAAGGCCAAGAGGATTGGGGATGTAATTTCGAGCGACGTGGTTGGCCCAATTTCTCCCCCCACATATGATGGTGTAAGATATTATGTTACCTTTATTGACCATTTTTCGCATTTCGCATTAATTTACCTAATGAAAGAGAAAAGAGAAGTACTTTCAAAGTTTAAGGAATACGTAGCACTGTTTTCTGCACGATTCGGAAATAAATTGTCAAGAATTCGGTTAGACAACGGAGGTGAATACCGAAACAACGCGTTCATAGAATTCTGTCGGGATAAAGGAATTCAAATAGAATGGACTGTTCCCAGAAACCCAGCGCAAAACGGCTTAGCTGAGCGCTTTAATAGAACAATCATGGATCGTGCTAGATGTATGGTAATAGATTCAAATGTCCCAAGGGAAATGTGGGGTGAGGCAGTCAGAACAGCGGTTTTCATTCAAAATCGTCTTCCTACGAAAGCACTTGAGTCTAATCAAATTCCTGCAGAATTGTGGCACGGTCATCCCGTGGACTTCGACAAAATGAGGGTTTTTGGATCAGTAGGGCATGCCCATATACCAGAAGAAGATCGCGCAGGAAAGTTATCTCCTCGGAGTCAGACACTCACTTTTGTCGGCTATGCTCCTAATGGCTATCGTCTTTGGAATCCAGTCACCAGACGAATCGTAATTGCTAGAAGTGTCGTTTTCGACGAAAATCGCAAGAAAAAGTGCTCTTGCGGAAATATTGAAAAAGAAATTGAAGATCTTGAAGAAATCGGAAGTGATAAAAATGACGGGCCCAAGGACTTGGATGATAAGCAGCAAAAAGAAAAAGAGGATTTAGAATCGACGAGTGAAAACAACAGTACCAAAGAAGACACAAGTTCAGTTCCAGTCGAGCCTATAAGAAGAAGTTCCCGCAAAAAGAGAGTTCCTAACCGTTTCTGCCAGTGCAACGAAGAGCACGCTGAGATGGCCGCAGCCTTGTCAGTTGGATGTCTTCCTGGTGAAATTCCCCAGTCATACGAACAAGCAATTATGGATGACAGTTGGGTTGAAGCAATTGAGGAGGAACTTGAAAATATGAAAAGAACCGACACATGGGATATAGTGGAAATTCCGAAAAATGCCAAACTTGTCGACACAAAGTGGGTATTTCGACAAAAAGAAAGTGATGGAAAAACTGTGAAGCGCGCTCGTCTCGTAGCACGAGGTTTCCAACAAGATTGTCAAGATTTGGACTTATATGCACCTGTCGCTCGAATGAGCACATTTCGCTTATTACTGTCGCTGGCTGTTGAAAAGAAAATGAACTGTTATCAGATGGACGTTAAGTCTTTCTTAATGCTCCACTTCCTCATCCTGTATATATCAAGCCGCCTAAAGGTCTACCTATCAAGACGAAAGAGCTTTGCTGTAAACTGAAGCGTTCACTATACGGACTAAAAAATGCCCCAAGATGATGGGTTGGAATGAGTGCATCAGCAACGAACTTATGAGTTTAGGCTTTGTGAGAAGTCAAATTGATCCGTGTTTATACTCAAAAGCTGGTGTGTTTCTGCTTCTGTGGGTCGACGACTTGTTTATTATCAGTGATAGTGTTAATACTGCTGAATGTCTCAAAAGTGAGTTGATTAATAAATTTGAAATGAATGTTTTTAGCTGTTCTCGTAAAATGACTTTTCTTGGTTTAGAGATTTTTAAATTAAATGATGGATCATTCTTCATTAGCCAAACAAAATTGATTCAAAAAATTTTAAAACAATTTGGAATGGAAAATTGTAAATCTGCGCCCATTCCCATGCAACCTAACTTATCGTTGCCAAAAATTGAGGAATCAAATTTCACTGCTCCTTACAAAGAGTTATTAGGTAGTCTGATGTAAATAATGTTGGGTTCCAGACCCGATCTTTGTTATGCAGTGTCGTATTTCGGCCAATTTCAGAACTGCTACAGTCATGAACATTTTGCACATTTAAAAAACGTTTTGAAATATTTGAATGGCACCAAGACTTTCGGACTCCTTTATACAAATTTTGATGGATTAACTTTTAATCTCCAATCTTACTGCGATGCAGACTTTGCCTCTGATATCAATGACCGTAGAAGTGTTAGCGGGTACGTTATCATGCTAAATAATAATGTGATTGCATGGCGTTCCAAAAAGCAGTCATTAGTTGCGTTATCATCTGCTGAATCCGAATATATATCTTTGTCTCAATGCTTGTCTGAATGTATTTTTCTCAAACAGCTTGCAAACGTATCTATGAACCTAGAAATTCCAAATGTATTGATTTTCGAGGACAATCAGTCCTGCATAGTAATGGCGAAAACTAGGGAAACTAAGAGAACAAAGCACATCGATGTAAAATTTCATTTCGTTAAAGACCTTGTTGAAAAAGGGGATGTAAAACTTGAATACGTGCCAACTGAGAAACAAGTAGGAGATATCATGACCAAAGCATTGTCTTATGTTAAGTTTTCATATTTAAGAGAAAAGTTAATGATTCGACCAAACCCAGAAAATTGAATTTTTTCTGTGATACTGTTATTTTATTGATAAGATAGTCTACACTGTTTACATACATGAGAGATATTGTTTATGTTGATATACCTCGTACCTAATTATGTGATTTATTGTAACAGTTATTGCTTTTGTATGTTTTACCATCTTGAATACTTATCTTTAATATAACTTCTGATCTCGAATGTTTAATAGGTACTTGTATAATTGTGCCTCGTTCTTTGATATGTTTTTGAAAATTATTTATGGTGGGATTGGAAGGGGGTGTTGTTTTTCAAACTTGGCGGCAATCTTCCATAAACTGGTCCTGTAGGTGTCGCCTTGGTCACCTGATGGACCTCCCCACCAGGGGTAGTATGTGTTGTGCCTTCAGCTTAAATGGTTGTATTCTCTCTGCTTATTATAATAAAAGTGTTACCTATTATTCAGTTCAGATTCAGACTCGTGCGTCATTTCGTTAACCTATCAATAGTAAATACTCGAAGCCAAGCATCAACATCTGTTGTAGATTCCCCCTGAACGATCTTTTGATTGGCATGAATCTTTGCAATTGCAGTAACCACTGCTGCAACTGCTGTGACTGTTGTAGGTGCTCGTATGTTTCCATCAGTTGTCCATCCAGCTACTTCTTTTACTGCGACCACAAAGGCAGGGTAGTGGGCAGGGAGGAAAATGCCACTGAAATCCTCCGTATGCGGCACCAACTTTTTGAAGGCAGCAAAAACACTGCACGCAGCATTCAAGCGTGATCTTGTCATGTTGGCCAAATGTGAACTACAGCTGTGGAAGTACCGCTCCATCTGATCCATTCCATAGTTTATTTTATCAGTATTTGCTGGAAAATCTATAAAAACCTAAAAATCCAAAATCTTTTTCGAATCACCGAATTTTATTTAGTACCTATGAGTTTTTTTGCCATAAAATTAATTTTCATCAATTTATTTCTATTGAAATTGCTCAAATTTCAATACAATTAAACATATTATTATTCAATAGGTGATTTAAGAAAATTCACTCATACGATTACGCTACATGACTGGAACATCTTTTTAAAACACTTTTTTGATGTTTTTGGCCAAAGCGCTGCACGGAAGGCTATCAAGAAGAATCAAGAACCAACTCGTAGGAAACGTTGGAGAAATTCATTTTCAAAACAATAGATAAATAACAAAGTGGAAAAATAAACTATCATTCATCATAAAATAAACCAAACTCATAAAAATCAATAATAAAATTCATCAAATTTTCAAAAAATTAATTTGGAATACAAACATCTGAGCATTTTAAGCTGAAAATATAGAAACTCTTCTTAAGTAGTTAAATATTTACTATAACAATTATTGTGGAGTTTTCATAATATGTTCACAAACTTAATCTGATTCAGAGAAATCGGAATATGCCAAATCTGATTATATTTCGAACGCCTCCAAAGAATTCATAGGTCGCCCGGACCTCTTATGCCAATAAATACGATGTGAGGTAGTCGGGACAAATAAGAGATTTATTCAGATTTATGTCTGATTTTGGTTTATTATTTCCAATAATAAGCCTATGTGATCGTGTAGCAAAAAATTTTTATAACCCCCCCTCAAACTTTGTCACTTTCCGTTTCAAGGTGCGTAGAATCCAAATTTGAAATGTCCGTCCGCCGTCCGCCGTTCGCCGTCCGCCGTCCGCCGTTCGCCGTCCGGGCCATAAAAGGCCTAAGAATTTACTTAAAAAACCCGTTCTTTCGCACATAGACTCCATTTGGGGTCTAGTTGGTCCTAACGTTTAACCATCCCGATCGCTTTACTCGCATAGATGCTATGGGCCAAAAACGGGCGAAAAAGTGTCTTTAAGTGCTAGACGTGTTAGACGCACGCCTGGTACGCTTGGCAGGGGGTCACGGTGGGTGGTGAGGGCGGTGAGCGGGGGGTGGAGTGAGAGGAGGCGCCGCGGCACCTTGTGGTGGGTACGGCGTTCCTTCGAGGCATGAATATTTGTTTTTTTTTTTCAAGGTCGTATTTGTGTGTTAATACCAATGCTTTTCCTACGCACATTTAATAACATATCCTCTCGACTTTTCGTACGTACTTAGATAATGATATTATTAAGGCAATGATTATTTGAATAGATAGGAGCTCAAATCGAGAAATATAAACATACGTATATCTCTATTATTTATAGAAGTATAGGTTGTGGCAACTCGAAATAGGACACGCCGAGGAGTCTGGACGGGCCTTATGACGTACGCAAGCCAACTAAAACTACGATCAAACTCAATTGAAAAAATAATAAACCTTTGTGAAATAGTTTGCAGCGTTTTTGTTAGAAATGAGCTCCAATATCCTTTACAGGCATCCCACATCCTTCTGAGGGTTAAGGTGGTCAATTTTGACAATCTATTCAGGGAATTAGCAATGTCTTCGTTATCGTCTAAATGAAAAATTTTTTTATTTTTTTATTTATCATTTTATTTAATTCTTCTCAACTTGTTTTGGTTTATTATTTCCAATAATAAGCCTATGTGATCGTATAGCAAAAAATTTTTATAACCCCCCCTCAAACTTTGTCACTTTACGTTTCAAGGTGCGTAGAATCCAAATTTGAAATGTCCGTCCGCCGTTCGCCGTCCGCCGTCCGCCGTTCGCCGTCCGCCGTTCGCCGTCCGGGCCATAAAAGGCCTTAGAATTGACTTAAAAAATCTGTTCTTTTGCACATAGACTCCACTTGGGGTCTAGTTGGTCCTAACTTCTCGCCAGCTCGATCGCTCCACTCTCAAGGGTGCTATGAGCAAAAAATAGGTGAAAAAGTGTCTTTTTTTTGTATATTTCAAGTTGAATAGAAATTGGAGATTTATGAGGGAAAAGAAAATGTTAGCTATTAATTTTATGGAAAAAAAAAGTATTCTAAATGATACCCTTCTATTCAAAAAGAGATTTTGGATTTTAGGCTATTTTTTGCAATTTTATAGATTTTTCAAAACAAAATTTAATGAAGTTCAAGTTTTCAGCATAATTTCGTACTTAAATTTTTGAATGTTCTATTTCATAGTTGATAAACTTTATTTGACCGATCTTATGCTAAAAAATATCAATTTAACAATTCTTAGCCATTTTCAGTGATTTTGTCAGCAAATTTTCTGAAATTTGACCAATTAAATGATATCAATATACAGTATAGGTAACACTTTTATGTGTTGGAAAGATGACTTGGTAATAAATTGTTTTGTTTATCAACTATATTAAAAAGCGTAAAATTGTGAGATTCCGCTGCTGTAATGGATTGAACCCATTTGTGAGGTCCGAAGCTCCGAGTTCCGATACTAAATATACTATAAGCGGCGTTTAATAATTATGGACCAGAGATCTACGTAGAAGGGCTGTCTAATACATAAATAATAAACCTTTATGTAATAATTCGCAGCGTTTTTGTATACAGCTCTCATGAGGATTTTTGAGTTGTCTTCTGAAAAAATCAAAAAAGGGCTTTGAGGAGTGTTTTGGAAAAAAATGCTTCTTTGTTCAACGAACATTTTAAAACCAAATCCCAGGAACGATTTTAGCTTTTTGGAGAAAATTCTTTTTGAAGTTGACTAATCGTGTTTTCATAAGCTTGAAATCTGCTTAATGCACATTTAAAAAATTAAAAAATTCAATGGTAACGGCTCAAACATCATTAGATACGTTTCTACATAGTACCACTCACAGGCCCGGCCATCGTTTTTTTTAAGTGGAGAACCACATGCGAAAGAACTCACTACTGTCTTTCTACTGTATCTCTCCAAGTAGTGAAGTTTTTCTCACCTTTAGACCTCTCCGAATAAGCCCTCATAGGTAGTTTCGGTTAACTAAAAGTTGATTTTTTCAATTCTGTCCATTATTCGAAGCACTGTGTGGCGTTGAGGGAAGTATTTTATCTCGAAATCGCTTCCAAGTTTACCTATAGGTCTACCTATAGGATTGTTTCTCTTTTTTCACATTTTTGGTCGCCAAAATCAAAATTTCCACTCGCATTTTACGTTTTAGACCATTTTGAATAGCTTTGGTTCCGTGTCTGTGTGCGTGTGTGTGTGTGTGAGATATGCGTGAATATAACAAAGGTCTATCATGAAAATAATAATGAGGAAGCCACACCAATATCCGACCATCCAACATCATGACGAATTTAAAGTATTTACCCCTCGTCAGTTATTTGTAAAATCACTTCTATTAGTGTGCCATCGGAATCCAGGTATGACAGATAGGAATGCTTATGACCATGATTATAAAACAATTTTTAGATTGGAGGGAAATGTTGTTAACCCAAAGCCATCAATGACGCTAACCACGAGAAGCCCATCCTACATTTTGTATATTTTGTACCGGTCTATTGACGGAAATTTGAGATCTCTGCAAATTCACTCCCGCGCAGCCTATAAAAAATAATATATGAATGGTGGGTCAAGCTTGGACACAGCAAACGTGAAGCTGTAATCTTTAATCGTAACGTTTAAATTTAATCAGTATTAATTATTATCTGTGTACATGATGATAGAGATTAATTATAAAAGTATCTTAATTTTCGTAAATCTCCCAAACTATGTAAGATGTGATTAATTAGGAAACTCAGTCAGCTCGGAACGAAGCTCACCTTGCCTTTCATCAAGCATTATATTGAGATATATTCCTTGTAATTAATTAAGTATTCTTTGTACAAATTCAATAAAATAAATAAATAAATAAAAATAAATATCATTCGAAAATTCAATTTTTGTTACTTGTATAAATATATACATACGTTACATTTCACGATATAAAAATTTATTATCTATAATATAATTGGATAATAAATCTATAATATAGAAATAAAAATATCTAGGTATCTTTAATATAGATTTATCCATTTTCTAAATATCAGGGTGTCCTGCAAGTAACTGTTTGGACACCATCCTTCTGGGAAATACTATATTAGGGACCAGAATTAAAACACCGAGGAAGCATACTTTTTCATAAAATACAACTTCTTCATAAAATACAGCTATCGAATAATGAAGACGTATCCTATATAACATACCCACCCAAATTACTGGAAAATTTTAAATAAATATATAAATTGAAATAAATGCCTATGGAATATTGTTTTCCATGATTTCTCGTGAAAATAGGAACTGTAAATATAGGAATCCTTGATAAATTTGGAACTACTTTTTTAAACAGCTCCAGAGGGATTTTATAGAACATACCTACCTCACTCTTTGCTTGACAAT
Organism: Adelphocoris suturalis; assembly: GCA_030762985.1. Classification (NCBI taxonomy): domain Eukaryota; kingdom Metazoa; phylum Arthropoda; class Insecta; order Hemiptera; family Miridae; genus Adelphocoris; species Adelphocoris suturalis. The sequence goes on along the minus strand of CM061051.1, from coordinate 7,156,942 downwards.
ATGACAATTCAAGGTAGGTACATGGCCATAGTCAGGTAACTGGGAATAACAAATTAATCACAATGGGCCAGCAGATTTGGGCATAATATTCCACAGGTACATAGGTACCTACTAACTTCTCCTATGGAAGCTTGTTAATATCTTTAACGAATTCAGATTTTTCAAAAGCTCAAAAAATAATATTTTTTGATACTACGTATTTAGTATTTTCTCAAAAATATATTATGATACTGTAAATTATATATGTCTGGTAACCCTAGGCTTAGGAGGCACAGAGCCGATGCTGCCTCTACTTCCTCCATTGCCCAAGTAGAAACAGAACTGGAAAGTAAAGCTAGGCAGCATACACTCATTGCACTGACTGTCCTCTAATTGTCCGGTCATCGCGAAGGACCGCATGTATATCAAATTTAACGACAGCGTTTTGATTATGTCAGATGGGGTTAAATTCCCCGTGATGTAGCGCATTTTATTTAGAGCGAGTGATGGTTTTTGGAATCCGATTGTTGTGGCACCAAGAAGTGTTTTGGGATTTTTCTACTGAGGTAAATGGCTCTCTCGGCCGAAGGGCAATTCAGATTTGGAATACGCACTACTTGAAACGTAGTAGAAACAGAATATTGAGCAAAATAATTATTGTCTCAAGTAGCAAAAACGGAAGTGCATTATTCAAGGAATAATACCAGAACTTTTGAGAAGCGGCTTGAATTTAAGAAAAAAAAAAAAAAAATCGTCCCTTCGGGCTCCGCCCCTTCACCCCGCCAGGGGGCTTCACTCCCCTGGACTCCCGGTAACTTTCCGCCTTGAGCCTTCGGCAAAAATGCTAAAACATGCAAAACATGCATGTAAAACATGCAAAACATGCAAAATCTACTAACAATATTAAATTTATTTTCATTATATTTTATTTACGTAAATTGAAAAAAGTGCATATATATATTGTTATAATCTTCCATGTAAAAAGAAAAAAACTTTTGAAATTGAATATTTGCCGTGGTCATGGCTCCATCATCCGTGGCCCACGTCCCTCTATCCTGTTTCCTCCTGAGGTTTGTCACCTTACAAGGGTTCTGCTTCCACTTATTCCCTTCACCTCTTCAACGCTCAAATTTCCACAGCCCAATATTACATATCAGTGATTCAATATTACATATCACTACTTTTCTTTCGATACTGTAAAATATCGAAAGGCTGATATCGATAGAAATATCGAAAGTATCGAAAGGAAAGTACCGATATCAGTAAATGTCGATAGTATCGGAACGTCACTAACTACCGTCCTATTGTTCCCGATACAAACTGTTTACCAGCTGTTTTCCCAGACAAAGACCAGATCACTACTAGTATCCATTCTGCAACAATCTTCCTTAAAAGGACCACTTCCTTCAACCTATTGCACATTCTGTTTATTACCATGATATCGTAATGTCCATTAAAATAACCAGTATTGGTCAACCCCTCCTCTAGATCATGTCTTCCGCAAATTTTCTATCTCTCATCTCGACGCACATGTCACTAAAATTCGGCGACCTTAATATGAAAAATTCAAACAATTTCCTCTTGAACTTACGCCAAATTCAATTCGACTCAGACCCTAGGGCCTGGCCTCTTAGCCACTGTTTGAAGGATTACATTTTACGTCTCTTCAATTTTCCAATTCAGCTACACATTCCATAATAATTAGGTATTGCTGGAAACAAACTCTTACAGATTGTCAGTCCCGAAACGTTCTGTAGATACCTAATTGTAAAGTAAACTCGTGTGCGGTTTTTTCTGTTGGAAAGGAAGGAGTTATATCAGCCTTTCCTGCTGATTCTACCTATTCAGCATCCCGAACTCATAAAGAAATACGGGCCCCTATGCTCCGCAGAAGTTGGTCTCGTCTCTGCTTTTATCCGGATTGTCACGATGCCCGTTTCCGTATAATTTTCAAGTGTACATTAACTTAATAAAGAAGTGTTTTTTTTCCTAACTCGGTTTCTTCGGCTCTCAACTTGTTATACAATATGAATGGTTTCAAAAATTCACTCATATGGTCATGCTGCATGACTAGATCTTTCTGTCTTACGATTTCATGACCTGCAAGACGTAGAATAAGACTAATTGTATGCGTGGAAACCTAAGCTTAGAATGCTCTGAAACGGATTCGTATTCGGTAATTTTTTCTATCATGCAACACCCAAATGGGAGTTCTTATAACCTGAGCTGTATAGCTTCAGAGGAACTTCCTAAAAAAGAACGATAAAAAGTAATCCACTGTAAAATTGCTGAAACCCCGGGATTCATGGAATCACTCATGTTATGTTTATTTATTGAGTAAGCCCTTGACACGGGAACTAGTAAAAAGATGTATCCGCCACCTTGAACGATCTGTAAGAAGTTTAAATCATCACAGGTTCATATCCTTGAAGGATCTAGTTACTAACTGATGCTTATTACAGTTGAAATATGGCCACGAGAAAATTGAACACATTAGTAGTTACTGCACTCATGTAATCAATTTCGGGGGAGATGATGTGCTACATTCAAATTAATGAAAGCTCGCTTTTAGGGAATTTTTGAAGAAAATTAAGCTATTGCTCTCGCCTCAAAATTTGTAGAATGTGAATTATTGAAAAATTTTTATACAAAAATCCGTTTCAGGCTATTCTGAATCATATTCTGAAGTTTAATGCATTTTTAGCGAATTTTCTTAGAAAATATAGCTATTGCAATGGCTCCAAAAATTTTAAAATAAAAATTTTCAAAAATTTTCTTCATCGAAATCTGTTTTGAGGCATTCTGAAATGATTCCTGGATTTTAACGCTTTTTTATATGTATATATATATCGCCAAAAAATCAAGCATTTCAAAAGAAAGGATGAGTTCGTTGGACAACACTTTTTGAGCACATTAAATTGGCCAAATTTCAAAAAATGTACCCAAAAAATCGCTAAAAATGGCTATAGTACGATAGATACTTAGTTTATGAAAATTCGCTCGTACGATCATGCTGCATGACTGGAACTTTTTTTATGTATGTATGTATATATGTATGTATGTATGTGTCATTCCAGACGATAACTGTCCGTAGAATTGTGCTAGAAACTTCAAACAAATTTTAAAATGTTAAGGACACAAAACAAAAGTTCAAGTTCGTTGGCCAGCATGATCGGATTACATCTTCGGGTTGAAATTTTCAAAAATGTAGTCAACAATTTCAAAATAGCCGGTTTTTTGCGATTTGTAGTGCGAAATAATTTTCTCAGCATACTAACATGTGGTATATTCGGAATCAGCATAAAATTTCCTATAAGAATATGTATCAAGTTTTCAAAAATTTCAAAGTTGAAAAATCAGTCAAAAATCGAAATAATGCCGTTCGCTAGTTGTAAAAATCGGTAATATTTGCATGAAACATTGTCCAAATTCAGATTGAACTACTCTTATGGAAGTATCCCTGTATAACCAATCCTAGAACCATGCTGTTTAAAACGTAGGTAGTAGGTGCTTGTTTAAAAAAAAAAAATGTAATCACAACTGATGAGTTTACTCTGTGAATGTGTTAATAATTTGATTCCATGTTTGTCTATCAAAATCGTAAACTAAAATTTCTCTACACGATCAATAGCGACTGAAATGTCGAAGATTTCTTCAAAAATTCGCTCATGGGGTCATGCTGCATGACTGGACTTATTTAACTACTCATAGTTTCTAAGAGATGTCCTGTTTTCGAACTTTGCCACCTAACTAAAGTTACTCATGTTATTAGATTCTGGTTGATTTCCGTATGAATTTGATTTAAATTAGAGGTATCTCTAAAGCGAGTAATCAAAACGAAAAATGTTCCGATATAGCATTGGAATTTAAAATTTAGATGGATTTTGATGGGTTGCCTCCGTTCTACCCGTGTTGCTTCGGCGGAAACGGGTGCTCTGGTCATTTTCTTTTGTAGGTTGGTAGCTGCTGTGTTGAAGGGACGTTCCCGGGGCAACAGTGCAAAACAACATTGACCGGCTGTTACGGTATAAAGCAGTCAACCAATGCGTTTCACGAACATATCGCTTAGTTCCGATCATCTTACTGCAAAACATTAATTCAGAGCGGTTATAATGTGATCAAGTGAAAATCTGATTCCGATGAATAACGTGAATTATCGTCACAACTCCCAACAATAAAAAATCGGACGAAAAGTTTGACACTACTGTAAGTCAACTTATTTTAGAAGTTTTGTATAGTTTCATTGGATGTAAATAAACTAAATCAAATTCTAAACTTGACCCTTTCATATCTAGCATAATGGCGTGTGAAAGTTATATTATTAATAGTAGCAGTAGTAGTAGTAGTATTATATTTATAAACCATCAAATGATTATGAGAGAGAGAGAGAGAGAGAGAGAGAGAGAGAGAGAGAGAGAGAGAGAGAGAGAGATGCTTTATTTAAGAAATTGTTTAACAAATAACATGGCTTGTGATTGTTAATATTATTACAAGATAGCTCTTATGGCGTATAAGATTCAATAAAAATGTTAATAGTGCTGAAAGTTGGCAATAATAGCATGAATGGCATGGTATGATATTACCGTCTGCCAGAGTAGCCATACATAATTCATTCCATATTAGTAAATATTATTAAAATGATTTATTAGTGGGTATTGCATTGTATTGGGTTAAACTTTCGGTTTGGAAAGGACACAGTTCGTAAGGGTAAGAAGCCAATTTGATACAAAGAAGCATAACAAAAAACAACGATCCTACAACTCATTTAAATACAACACATTATGTCAGATACATCAAATTAATTAGGTACCTTAAATACAACTCAGATTTTGTTCATCAACTTAAATAAACATGCTAGGAAACCTTGACATCTTCATTTTTGTTTCTCTACATCTTAATTTCTGTATTCATTTGTCTGATTGTTATTTTTCACCTCAGGGCTGAAAAATAATAATCGTGGTTATAGCTAAAGTCTGCAACCAGGAAACGACGGTAGGGCCAGGCCTCTCCAATGTAAAAACAAAGAGACGCCCAACACTTGCCATTGAGATACTAAAGACCTTCTCAGAAAGAATAAGAATAAGAATAAAGCTTTATTCGAGGCATAAAACAGGCAAGCCTAGTTACAATATGGAAGACGTCATACAATTGTACAATAACAAATTTTTAACAATAATAATAAAAATAGAAAAAAGATAAAAGTTAAAAAAAAAAAATAAATATATTGGGCTACAAACATTTGAGCCATTGGTCCAACAAGGTAGAGCAGCATAAAGATTTGAACTCGCCAAAAGAGCTGTGAAATATATCGATTTTCGGGTTTAAACTCTCAACTAAATTGTATGACAAAACGGATCTATGACTCAACATTGCTGAATGAGCTGCAGTACGCCCAAATGGAACATGGAAAAGGCTGCTCTGTCTAGAATGAAAAGACGGTACCCTAATAGAAAAATTGGCTAGCAGTTCAGGGCAATTAATAGCACCGGAGATAAATCTAGCCATTGACGGCGCACAGACAGAGGAAGTACATCGAATCTCTTACATAGGTCTGAATAATTGGCTCTTAGGTTATATACATGAGATAAACGGTAATCGAGGTATTTCAGGAAACGCTTTTGAATAGATTCAAGCGAATTGATGTACTTGGAGTGGGATGGTGACCAGATCTCCGATCCAAACTCCAAATGCGGCCGAACGAGGGTGAGAAACAGAAGCTTCATGATGTCAACATTCTTGAGCTGCCGACAATTCCTGATCACCATACCAAGCATTCTGGTAGCTTTGGACGTTGCTAGCTGCAAATGGCTCCGAAAGATAAGTTGACTATCAATTAAGACACCCAGGTCACGGAGCTCCATAACTCTATTCAGGACAAGACCATCAATATTATAGTGAAAAATTAGTGGATTTTGATTACGCGTGAATGAGATAGTTTGACATTTAATTGCGTTGACCGGCAGTTTGTATTTGATACTCCAAGCCAAAATACGCTCCAAATCATCTTGTAATCCAAATTGTGATGAACGATCTGTTATACGAGCAAAAATCTTAATGTCGTCGGCGTAGATTAGAATATGAGAATTTTTCACACAATCAACGATGTCGTTTATGAAGACTAGGAAGAGAAGGGGGCCCAAATTCGAACCCTGAGGCACTCCAGAACCAAACAGACGACCTTCCCATGAGACGAATTGCGAACGGCCCTCTAAGTAGGATTTTAAGAAGGTCACGAGTGCATTAGGGAAACCAAATACCAAAAAAGAAGGGAAACCAAAAAACCTTCTCTATCAGAAGATCATGGTCGATTCTGTCAAAGGCTTTGCTAAAATCTGTGTATATTGAGTCAACCTGACATCTCTTGTCCAGGTTGCCTGATATAAAAGACGTGTATTCGGCCAGATTAGTGACGATCGATCTACCGGAAATGAAGCCGTGTTGGTAGTTTGACATCAAAGGAGTAATGTGGTATCTCAATCGCCTCGAAAGAATAAAATCCAAAATTGCAGCGGGAACTGAAAGCATGGATATTGGACGAAAACCATCAGGTTTCAACTTACCATCTCGCTTGAATATAGGTATGCTCTTACTTGACTTCCATAGTTTCGGGAAATAGCTAGATATGAGGCATGCGTTAAACAAATGATACAAAAGCTCGACAAGAAATCTAATGTTGTCTTTGAATATCCCACTAGGTAGTCTGTCTGGGCCAGGAGTTGGACCGTACTGAAAGAGTCCCCTGACCAAAATGTTTGATGCGGATGTACGAGAGGATCCTGCAATTGGCAATAAAGTGAAAGATATCCTCATTGCAGTTTGTAGTGGATTTATATATGTTCTACTTGGTGTAGGTAGACCAAGTGGGACGTTTTGAAAAGTACCCATATCCTGGATATGCGGGTTAGTCCCTGTATTATTTCCGAAGGAAATGTGAGCGAAATTGTCAAGTACATTTTGCTGGGTGGTTGAACCTCGTGGTTCGTTCATTGGTAGGCCACGAGGGGCGCCAGGCTCGGTTCGAGCTGTTTGGAAATGTTTGTTTGGGTATTGGACCGTTGTGTAATATTCGGGTCTCAGATTTACATCTGTAGGAGGAACGGAATGTGTTTGATCGAGGTGCTGAAAAGTACCTGTTGGTCCGTGCGGTTTATGCAGGATAGGAGTGTATTTAACACTCGGATCGGCGGTGCGATCGTGAGATGAATATTGAGGATATCCATGTATATGGGTAGAATCGTAATGACTACCTTCCGAGAGAGTCTGAAAAGAATCCTCGGCCCCTTGTGTAGGTAAGGGTGTAGCTAACAAGCCCTTCGCGGATTTGTTAGGTAAAGCTGCGATCTCGTCGAGAGGTTCGAGCTTTGGACACGGAGCTGGTCCGTGTAATTTGTCACTACGTTTTGAGTGAGTGTCGAGTTTCGGATAGGGAGCTGTTGTGGGGCCGATGCCCGTTCCAGCGCCGAGCTCTTCTTCCTCGAGCCCGAGGAAGTAAGAGGGGCTGCGCTCCATCGGGATATCCAAGTGTGTTTACTCGATTAAAATACCTTTCCGTTCGGATGAAGGATTTATGTATAGGAGGGACTCGCTCGACAAAGCTCTCTCCCAGCTTGATGTCGGGGTCCTCTCCGAGCCTTGATAAAGGCTTCCTTGGACGGTAAATTGGAGCGTATGAGCTGTGCAATTTCCCGGCGTGCCCCTGCGGACAATCAAGAGCGTAATGCTGCGAGATTCGGGCGACACGTCTAAGGTATCCCTGCGGACGCACCGTTTTAGACGAAGTCTTAAACGTGCCGGGTGGTACCCTGACTGGAGATCTACGTTGGGCAATGAGTAGTGCAATGACTAGACTCGTAGATGCCAAGAAGATCGAGAGAATCTGTGAGGAGAGAAGAATATGCCTTTCTGAGCCTTGGATGCGTGTAGAAACTTCGTTGAGAGGTGAGAAGAGTCGTCAGCGAGAGCAGAAGGTGGAATGAATACGGAGGGCTCCGTGCGTGGTATTTATAGGCCCCTGGTTGGTCCGCTTAATTTCATTAGCTCACCAGGTGTCTCTTTATTGGCTCGCATAGTGTTTTCTCAGAATCTGTGAATATGATTGTTGAGTTGGTTTGCCAGCCTCGCCCTTGAGTTCCGTAGAGGTCGATTGATCGTTTCCTTGGGCTGTTGTTCTCAAGGCAACTTTTGTGTGTTGTCTTGACGAACCCTTCTCCCGCAGTGGGTGTTTGGCTTGTTGATTATTTGTGAATATTTCGTTCGTGAGTGAATATTTCGCATATTCTCTCGGGCGAAATATGTTATTTCGCGGAGTTGTAACTCGACGTCTTTTATATATAATTGTGTCTTGAGTACCTCTTTTTGGTAGCCTTGAAAAGGGTTGTTGAACTGATGTGGTGGAATTCACCACACAGTTCATGTTCATTGCAGAGGTACACTCTGTCAACTATCCGCGGCTGGTAGTTAAGCTGAAAAAGCTCGCATCTGCATTTGAATATAAGAGTGGCATCCTCAAGGGGAGTGGTCTCCGTAATATGTTTCACATCACGTCGCAAAGTTTTATAGATTAAGTGATACTGGGCAGCTCCACAGAGTTCCAGCATTTCACTCCTGAACCTCAAATGATGATGAATACAAGGGGTAAAAAAAGTATAATCAAAGAAGATCAAATAAAACAGACGAATAAGCAGGACAAGAATGAATATATTTGTGAGTATTGCATGCATTAGAGGGATGTACCTATGTATAGGTTGTAGATATATGATTGTCGTGAGAATAGTGAATAGATCCTCACTTTAATGAATGTACTTTTATGTATTTACTGAGAGACAAAGTACTTTGAGCGACATAGA
>CM061051.1:7138117-7143117 GCA_030762985.1 Adelphocoris suturalis | reverse complement strand
GGCTAAAGTTAAATGAAATAGAAGTTTTAAAGAAATGAACAGGATGACAACATAAACAGTAAAACAATAATTATATCAAATAAAAATGCTCTAATCTAATCTACCGCTCTCAGAATCGAAACTATTTTTGATTTCAAATTATAAATGTTATGACGAAAAAATCGAGATTAGGTTCCAGGCTGAGAAAATAGTTTGCCTGTCTTGAGTATTGGGGTCAATTATTATTTATTCCCCGCCTAATTATTTCTATTGCCGCTAATGACCCTTCTGGTTGATCCGCGCCTTAATTCAGTAAAAAAGTAAACAAAATAATAATTAATAAAACGGAAAAATCCCGAGGAAGCGCGTCGTTTTCCTCCTCCACATACTAAAATAATGAAGTTAAAAAATGTAGACACAGGACCAGTGCATCATATTTAAGAAACATATTAGTACCGAAGTACTCGAATCCACCAATTTCCATCAGGAAAACAACAATTAATAATACGAAATTGTTTGTACTTAGTAGCTGTATATATACTTGGAAATTTGAACGATGCTGGGGATGTGATTGCAGGTGGAGTAAGGGACAAAATTTTCGTCTCGAGCAAGAATGAGGTCCGGGGCTACAGCAAAAAAGGAAAAATGTTTCTTGGTTTCGACACAAACCTGACGGAGCCGATTAAATCTATGTAAGGATATTGACTTAGATACTCAGCCATAATATTAATTTAGAATGTGTTGCGAAAATTTTGAAACATTGAAGAGTCCATCGTCAGTTTCAATATGTAATATTTTTCATGAGCGTTCGCCGACCAATCGCACATTTTATTTACTCAATTCTATATCGAAATCATATTTTGTCAGTAATTCATGCATTACTGGGACGTTCATATTTACGGTCTATAGTAGTTAGTCTGCATTATCTATTCTTTGTAATTCCACTGACTTAACCTGGATTTTCTTGGTTGATTAGTTGCTTCTTTAACTTACCTATCTAAAAACGGACCAGAGAGAAATGAAATCCAAACTCAGCGACGATTGCATGACTGGAACTTTTTTTCGACCCCTCACTACCGAAGGTCAAAAAGCTTTTTGTTCGTGCAAGAAGTTTAGAAAAAAAAAAAAAAAAAACTGTTACCAGACAAAATCAAAATTCCTCCTTGCTTTTTGCGTTTCAAAGCTCGGTTACGTGTTTTTCAGTGTATCTGGATCAATTTCTTGTCACTCAAAAAACATTATACCTCGGTAAAATTTTAGTCCGATTTTGATGAATTAGTCAAATGTTAGATACTAGACGATCCCCTCTAAAATTTCTTGCCGTCAGATCAGCGTGTGCGCATGCGCAAACATGAATTTCCTGTAACGTCGATTTCTTATGTTATGATGGTCTGACTTCGTTCGACTTGGTGGCGGATGGGGAAGGGGGTTTTAGGGCCACTTTCACCAACAACTTATAAAGCGGAGATTGGCCAAACTCGATTAAATATAATCTCGAGGATCAAACCTTGGCGTCTTTCACCAACCCAAAATTCGTTTAAACCAAGATTGGAATAATCGAGTTTCCCTAACGGAGATTCCGGAAACTGTCCAATGAAAAATTGGACAATTTGAAACGACAGTTTGAAAACCCGCCATGTGTCCGACATATCAAGACAATAAAGCAGTGAATCACAACCACGACCAATATTACCCGCGCCGTTTTTATCTAGTTACCTAGTTACTATCTACTATCTACTATCTACACATCATTTGACGGAAGCAGGACGGTTGATCACCTTATTTAAATGTACATAAGTTATTTTATGTGGTATAGGTAGGTAGGTACATACTGTACAAGGAATAGCAATTCAACATCGTATTATAACGTGCTATCATCATCGATTATACTTTATTTTCCTACCATCCTACATCAATTTCGTATTATAATTCATCGATTTGATGGTATAAAAGCCTTTTTCCAGCTTATACCTGTTCGAAGGGAACTCCAGGTGAGTGTCGATAAGCTCGAGGACTTTCAAAACTGTCGGTTTTGGGAGCCGGAATCTCCGCCGAAATTCGACGTCGTCCAACCCGTCAAAATGTGGAATGCGCCGTCGGATCGTCCTTGGGCGTCTTTGCAGGACATCGTCCTCATCCGAGGAATCAAATTAATCCGAGCGATAAATCGCGTGAATTCATCATCAAAAACTTGAATAACAATAAACTATATATAAACTATAATAATAAACTGTGAACCAAACTGTAGAGGTATGAGGTATCAGCTGTTGGTGCGCGGCCATATTGCTCGATATAATTTTTATCACTAATCTGAGATTGGGAAGTGTAACTGGCCGGGGCTTGGGAGATTAACCTCAAGCCACCTCGTTAGGAGTTTAAACTCGTAAAGTGGTCTGGTGAAAGACGATTAGCTGGAATCTCGATTATTTGTTAATCTTTTCTAACTTAAACTCGTTTATGTTGTTGGTGAAAGTGGCCCTGTGGGATAGGTTTCAGGTTAGTGTTTTATATCAAATCTATTTCGCCAGCGTAATACTAAAACTGTTGAACAGCGAAAGTAATGGACCGATTTTGAAAATTTCCGGGATTAAGTGGGTTATCCCCTAGACGATTTCTATCAGTTCCATTGCCTTTGATAAATAGTAGTGAGTCGTGTGCAAACGTTTATTTCCTGAAACATTGATTTCTCAAGAATCATCATAGATCCGATTTCATTCAAATTTAGAGTTTGGTACAATATTATTATATTACTCTTACAGAACTCTTACAGTAGGTATCGAAAACATTAGTTTCACTTTAGTGGAGGAAACACTTTTTTTCATCACATGGTAACGAACGCACTTCTTGACATGTCTGAGTTCATTGACGCAATATGTATGCAGATAGTTTGTTCATACAGTTGTCTCCTTTTTGTTGTTTTAATTAGGTACATTTAATTCCTATCTTTTGTACAGGCACGTGAGTCGAAGTGACCTCCTTGTTGCAGGGACAAATGTATTCAACCATTATAAGGATTGTAAGGATGTAAGCTCTTACCTCAGCAGTGACACTATAAACCACGTCATTGCATTGAGTTCCGAAAAAGTGAGCGTTAAATGGATCTACTGGTGTTTCAAAAGTCATGTTAACTAATTTATTGCACGCTTGAATTCGATCGCAAGACTTCTAAAAATGTACTACATCACTTTTGTGCCGCAACTAAAGACATTTTCTTCTGATCTCATATATAATATTATTAATAACAGACTCAACGACTGACCACCGTTCTTGCATGTGAAGATCGAGTTATGAGGGTCATAGAGCGAGGAAACCTAACTCAGACAATTCCCCTCTCAAGTGTACCAGTGAATTTATGCTTGTTTCACAATAATGGGGGTCCCTCTGGCGACAATGTCATCTATGCTCTACAAAACGGAGTGATTGGAATGGTTCAAATAAGCAGGTATGTAGCAATTTTGAAGTGTAGCAGCAATATCTAAAGTGCAATTGTTGCCTGAAACATTGTTTCTAAAAAATTTATGTGTACCTACGTTCTTGCGATTAATGGCAATAGGTATCTGAACGCGTTTAGCTAACATTCTCGATGAAAATTTTGATACTTTTCGTTCCAGCTACATTTCTAATGCTCGTGTTTGCTCCTTTCTGCATGTTTGCATACCGGAAATCAGCTGAAATTATAGTGAATAATTCTAATTAGAACCTACATATAAGACCTACCGAAATAAGGAACTATCTATAAGACCCAATTATATAATCCTCAACATTTTCGTCAAAATCTTGTAGTGACTAGGAAGTAGTTTTGCACGTTCCAAGGATTATTGAACACAGAGACACTCGCTATCAGATATCGCTCACCCGCACTGTCTCAGGTGCGCCTGGCCTGGGCACCAAAAATGAATAAATTGGATTAAAATAAAACCTAATATTTGTCTGAATTTTCCGGATTAGATCTACTGTCACTTTTTTTGTGTTTAATTGAATGTATAATTTCATAGGAAAAGAATAGGAGGTAAGAGATTGTAAAATATTTGTCCATATTTTGGTTCCTCACTACTTATCTATTACCGAAGGTAAGGAAGCTTTAAGTTCGTGCAAGATTTCGATAAATATTGTATCTTCCATAATCAACATTTGTACTTGCTTCAAAGCTTACTGATCAATTGAAGTCTGGGTCTTCCGTCTATCTAGTGCCTGTGCCTATTCCTTGTAAGGCCCATAACTATACTAAGTTATAGTCCGATTATGATTATATATTCAGGGATTTTATGGCTTTGCCCCTAGTTGGCCCCTATAAGTTTTATTATCGTTGATTCAATAATGACGTGTGCGCATGCGCAAACAATAATATTGTCGAGTAACCAACTGTACGTGAACTGCAACTTCATTAGAAGTGCTAACTTCATTAGAGTTGTTTGGTTGTTACATTGAAAATACCTGTTGTTGTGTTGAGTTTGAGAAAATTAGACGTGTTATTGTTCCAACTTGGTTATTGAAACTGTGAGACTAATTGACCAACTTGAGGTAAATTTGACGGAATAGTGCTGGTTAGCTCCTGGATGGTTCCCTATTAATTTCATTGCCGTCGGACCAATACTGATGTATTAGAGTGGTTAAAAACAAGTTCTCAAATTGCGTCGCTCTTCTGCACCCAGTTGGAAGGATGCTGCTAAATTTTCAGCCAATATCGTGGCGTTTTAGAGGTCGCTCATGCTCATTCTACACTTTTTTTAGATTTACGATTTTTCCTCCCAAAGAATTGAATTAAATAACAAATAACTAAATAAAATGAAACAATCTGGCGTCAGAAAATTAATTTGCACCTCTCTTTCCCATTTGTTGACGTGTCAGCTTTTTGACAGCGTAAACATTTTCCCCTGATAATGTAGCCCACCCTCGGAAATTGGGGGAAAATGTCTAAAAATCTTTCGAATTTTGTGGTAATTCTTGTATGAAATAGAAGGGCGGAACATGGGAAGATGCCAAAGGAAAAAGTGCAACTTCTGGTCGAGGTTAAAATTTGG
>CM061051.1:6912227-7138017 GCA_030762985.1 Adelphocoris suturalis | reverse complement strand
CACTGAAACTAACATGAAATTCGAATTCAGGATTGAAAATCGGCATTTCACATCGAAATAAAGAAGTTGATTAGTCAACCAGTAGACAACAAGAAAGCTGGGGAGGGAAATATCGCGTTGCCCAACCACCGTTAACGTGACATTAAAATTAAGGCAACCGTTCCCCCGGTTCCTTTTGGGTTAGCATCTTCATTTGCTCCCTCAAGTCTATGTTAACGGGTGACGTTAAGTTGAAGTCGCCAAAAACTCTCTCATAACGGCCTGACGGACGCTACTGGCGGGAGCATAACGGCAGGGGTGGTCGCTGGACTGGGAGCATAATGGGAGTTTGGTTTCCCCAGGCGGGAGGAAATAGGGCCGATTTCAGCGGCTTGGGAGCATATCAAACTCCCAAAGATGCATGCCAAAAACAATATTCTGTGATGTAAATATCCGTCTAAAGTCACCTTCTGCCACCATATAAACGTACAACAAAACCAATACCTACTGGTCACACGTTTCTCAGTGCTCTAACGCAATGGGGTAAAACAGGTTGAGCACTGGGTTTCTCAGTGGAGTAAACCACTATTATTTTTCACTTTTTTTCTTTCAGTTTTTGGCTTATAGGTCCTAAACTATGCGTCCTAGAGGTTCGGCCACTGTTACCATACATATATAATAATAGCCGTTGAAGAACACCCTATTTCGAAAAAATGAAATTTTAACGTTTTATTCAAGTGTAAAGCCCATTATTTAAACAATGATCTCTTGATAAGTTCTTGATTCAGCTCTTGTCAAGTGAGTGAAGGAGTCTGATCCTTGGAGCCACCTACTACAGGGCCTGTGCCTTAACACAGATAAGTTCTATCTTATAACAATATTACCTATTGATCCATTTGCTTTCAATCATCGATTAACCTCAGTCCTACAGAATACGATACTTTCTCTCCTATTATTAATATTACTCAACGACTTTGAAAACCAATATCAACTGGACTAGTTAATAATTATGGGCGAAGCGAGTGGGGGAAGGAGCCCTCCCCTCAATCAACCAGAAGATCCAAATAAAAATATTTTCAATCCCGATGTCAACACTAGCGATGGCGAGTCCAACATTCAATCCAAATCACATACGGAGTTTATGAAGTGGGTACCTAACAGAAAACTGATTTCGCATCAAGGATAAAGGTCCGCTCTTGGTGTTTGTGGAATCAATTGAAGGTCGTCTGGGAATGACGCATCCTTTGGTGTTTGGGCGTTGGCTTTTCTCCAAATACAATAAAAACAAAAACGATATCGCTAATATTCTCGTTGTAGGTGGTAATTGGATCAAGGTCAAGTTGAAAACAGCTGCAGCAACCAACATACTTATTTCATTCACAGGTTTCGCAGATAAGAACTTGTTCGCATACATTCCCGATTCCCTTATCCATAGAACAGTTATCAGGAACATTGATGTTTCCTTAGAAGACGAAGAGATTATTCGTGAAATGAAAACACCAATGCCGATAAGGAATAAACAGGCTGGCCCGGAAGATCAGGAATACAGATGGATCATTTATACATGTTAAAATTGAAACAAGATTCCTCGTGTTTGATGATCAGCGTATACCAGAGTGCGTCTCAATTTACGGTGTACGAATCTGGGTTAATGAATAAGTACCTCCGGTACGAATTTGTTCTACATGTCATAGAGTAGGGCATATAAAATTCCAGTGCAAGAACGGTGTAAGATGTTTGCATTGTGGTGATAAACATCAATCAGATACTTGCATATCGAAAGATAAGGAAGAGTTTTGTATAAACTGTAAATTCAAAGGACATAAAGCAGACAACAGAAACTGTTCAATATAGGTACACGGAAAAACAAAGCAAAATGAAAGAAAAGGTTATACCCGGTTCATATGCAACCGTTACCAACCGTTTTGAGGTACTTAATCGTGGCTCACAAACCACCAACTTAAATTTTGAGAAATTTCCGGAGCCAAGTTTCACATCACAGATAACTAAAAACAGGCAAACCAGGCAAACAGCTCGCCATCAAACTCCAGGAGCTAAGGCCGAAAATAGGTAGGAATTAGAGAAGAAGGTTTGAGATTAGATTTTGAAAAAGTAGTCCGTTCTGAGTGAGAAAATCTTTGTCTGCCGTCTAAAAATTGGTGGAATACAGCCTCATAAATATGGCTTAATTTGCCCATTTAAAATTTTTGGCATTTTATGTCTTTGCTATGGCACATAAACTAAAAAAAACGTCACGGAAAATTGCTCACGAAAATATTTTGATGATTTCCACTTTCAACCGAGTCGTTGCTAGGGAAATGGTACTTCGTCGTTTTTCATCCCAAAAAATTCGTTGACCATTCGTTCGAAAGGTCTCGATTTATCCAACCATATTATGTTAACTACTGCGAAGTGCGTGGCCAACAAGCTGAGTTATGAGCAAGGTTATTTGAATAATTGTGTACACTCAGGTGATCATTCTCAATAATTGATATTGTGAACATGATTGCCACCGCTTGTTAATTTCTGATGATTTCATTGAGCTGGTGTTTCGATTATTTGATTCATAGAAGGTGATCCAAATATTGGGAGAACGGTTCGATTTGTGAAGCGGTGGTTAAATCATTTTAATAGGTAATTTCTATACTTTACACTCTAGGAAGCTGTAATTTCGTATGTAGCCTCTTTAGGACATTTACTTGACGATGCCCAGGGTCCGGATCAGATGAGCGGCTCTTAAAGCTAATTTCTATGTTTTACACTCTAGGAAGCTGTAATTTTGGACCAATCTAGAAAAATCAATGTTTTGGTTCAATCTAGAAAAACATGAATGAGTCATGTATGTGACTGACAATTAACAGGGTACTAATAGGCAGAAAGAAACGGTAGTCCTGTAGGAAATTTGTTCAAGTAATTATTCTGGAGCTGTAAATGGTTTTCAAATACTGATATGCAGACAAAAAGATGATGTATCGTATCTCGTTGAGTTCTTTATTCATTAAGAGAAAATGATCGGAGTAGAAGAGACCTGGTGACAAAATGAAACACATTCACAGCTTTCTGCTTATCGTTTTGAAAATCGAATAAATTCGATTACCGATCATCATCATCTACCAGATTTCGACCCACAATGTAGCACGCGACAAAATGCTTTCGGTAAGACTCCAATATTGGGCAACAAAGACAGAAATGGTATAGGGTGTCGGGTTCATTTAAATTACATATTTTGCACAGGTTTTCACTATTCAGTTTGTATGAGTTACCCTTATAATACAAAGTCACAAACCGGTTAGAGGACAGCCTTAATTGACATAGTACTCTCTCTACCTGCACGTTCTGAGAAATACCCAAATAATATTACTTACTTACTTATCCGGCTCTACGGTCCTTGGAGAACCAGGGCCTTCTCAACAATAGACTGCCACTCCTTCCTTTCCCGAGCATGGCTTCTCCATCTTCGAACGCCGAGTCGGGTCAGGTCGTCCTCTACATCCTCCAGCCAGCGCAGACGTGGTCTTCCCTTCATCCACCTTCCTCCAGGTGTCCCATATAAGGCTCTTCTTGGGTACCTCTCGGTGGGCATCCTTTCGACGTGACCCAGCCATCTGAACCTAGCTCGTCTGATGAATGCCACCAGGTCCGGCTCACCATACAGACGTCTCAGCTCGGCATTCCTTCGAGTTCTCCAGACTCCGCTCTCACAGACCGGGCCAAAGATTTTGCGCATAATCTTGCGCTCCCAGCAATTCAGGAGACGTTCGCTTGCAGAGGTCAGGGTCCACGTTTCACAGCCAATAGTCTTATAGACTGTCAGTTTCGCTCGGCGCGAGAGCCCTCTAAATTTCAAGGCTTTCTGGACTGCCCAGAAGCACCTATTACCAGCAGCAATGCGTGATTTTATTTCAGTGGTCACATCATTATCTTCAGTGATAATTGCACCCAGGTACTTGAAGTCATGGCATACGGGGAAGTCATGGTTTCCAATTTTGAAGGTTGTCTGAGATGGTGATGGCTTTCTTGACGATTTCATGTACATGGTCTTATCGACATTAATTTTCAGGCCTCTCGCACTTGCTGCCTGCTCGAACTCCTCTACCGCTCCTGAGAGAGCGGATGCCGTTCTAGCCATAATGTCAACGTCGTCGGCATAGGCAAGGTGCTGCGTGAGCCTGTTATAAATCGTGCCTCCAGGATTTGTTCGGATACTTCTCGCGGCCTGCTCCAGCGCAAAGTTGAAGAGAGTCGGCGCCAGTGGATCGCCCTGGCGTAAACCAGTGGCAATGGGGAATCTATTGGCAAGGGATCCTAACACCTTAACTCTGCATGCAGCACTCTTCATTGTCAGTCTAACCATTCGCACCAGCTTTTTTGGGACACCAAGCCTTACCAGATCCTCATAAAGCTGGTCTCGGAGGATGCCGTCGTATGCCTGGCGGAAGTCAATGAACAGATGGTGAAGGTCCACATTATATTCATAAGCCTTCTCCAGAGTTTGACGGAGGGTAAAGATGTGGTCGACTGTGGAACGGTTGAGGCGGAAACCACACTGGTATTCACCCACCTCCCTTTCCATGTGTTCGACAAGCTTCTGGTTTAGCCAACAAGTTAAGATCTTGTATGCCGTGCCCAGTAAAGCAATGCCTCTGTAATTTGAGCAGTCCAACTTGTCTCCTTTTTTGTGTATGGGACAGATCCCAGCCACATTCCATTCATCAGGCATTTCTTCGCTGTTCCATATCATCAGGATCATCTCATAAAGTTCCTTCCACATATCTTCCCCTCCATACTTGATAAGTTCAGCAGGAATCTCATCCACTCCAGGAGATTTATTATTTTTTTGATTCTTTATTATACCAAATATTTCCTCCCGTGTCGGTGGGTGCATGGGCTGCGCATTCATGTCATCTGCTAGATCCGTGTACATCACCTGTGCTCTAGGGCTATCCTGGTTCAGTAAATCTTGGAAGTAACTTGTCCATCTTTCGGCAATCTTCTGGGGGTCAGATATCAGATTCCCATCAGTATCCTTACAAAAGGTGACCTGAGGTTTAAATCCAGCCTTCATCTGTTTCATCTCGCCGAAAAACTTTCTTGAGTTGCAGCAGTCAAAGGCATCTTGCAATTCTTCCAATTCCTTCAGATCTCGCGCTCGCCTCTTGTTTCGACACACATTCTTCGCAAACGCTCTCTTTTCCTGGAAATTCTGCTCTGTATTTCTAGTTTTCCTAACCAATTTCTTTTGTCTAGCTACATTCCTATCCTGTAAGGCCACTTCACATTCAGAGTCGAACCAGTCTTTCTTTTGTTTCCCCTTTTGCACTCCCAGAATTTCCTCTGCTGACGTCTTCAACAGTTTTCAGGGCATCCCACCTTGAGTTGATGTCTGGTTGGTCTGAGCTTTCATGTCCATTCGTGCTTGAGACGGATCTGAGTTTGGAGCTGACGGCTTCTTGGAAGCTAGAGCGAACGCTTTCAATCTTCAATTTATCCACTTTATATTTCTCCATCTTTTCAACTGTGCTCTTTGTCTTAGGGACCATTTTTTGTTTCAGTTTCGCTCCAACCATAAAATGGTCCGAGTCCACATCTGCCCCTCGAAAGCTTCGCACGTCCTGACAATCAGAGAGGTGCCTTCCGTCAATAAGTATGTGGTCGATTTGGTTTTCAGTACGCCCATCCGCTGATACCCAAGTTGCCTTGTGGATCTCCTTATGAGGGAACATTGTACTACATACCCTGAGGTCCCGCTCCATCGCAAAGTCAACCAAACGCAGTCCATTGTCACTTGTCACCTGATGTTTGCTGTTGGGGCCAATGGTTGGTCGCAGGTATTCTTCTTTGCCGATTTTGGCATTGAAATCTCCTAGTACTATTTTCGCATCCCAGCAAGGGAGCTGGTCGAAGTACCTTTCCATTGTCCCATAAAAACTATCTTTTTCCTCCTCATCTTTATCTTCAGTGGGAGCGTGCACCGAGAGAAGAGAGAGGTTGTGAAACTTGCCTCGGATCCGGACTGCGCATAGTCTCTCATTTATAGCCTCATATTTCATGAGTGCGTGTTTGAGCGTTTTCCTTACCATGAATCCTGTGCCGAACTGGTTCTTGGCATTACCACTGTTGATCAGCACATAGTCTCTGAGCTCACTAAGCAATGTGTCCCTCCATCTAATTTCCTGAAGAGCGGCAATGTCAACATTATAACGGAGTAGTTCTCTTTCCAGATTCCGGCTAGCCCCTGCCCTGAACAAACTTCGCACATTCCATGTCACAATCCGTAAGGTAGGTCCTTTTCCACGCCTGTGTCTTCGCCTTTTTCCAGTCCGGCTTTCTATCTTTTGTTGAGAATTCGTAACGGTATGCGTTTTATGGGGTGGGGTTGTTGGCCCCACGCCCAACCCCCAACCTGGAGGACCAGGGGGCTTTTATATCGAGGTTCCCCACTCCTCTAGGGCAACTGCCTTCACCACGGCTCACAGACTCTGCCCTGGCCTGGGCGTGTAATGCCTTTGAATGGCGGCATTTTCTCGCCATGTCACAGCCTCGTCGTAGTGCTTCTGTGGTTTTTGATGGGCCCTGACTCCTCGCCAAAAAGCCAGGCCCCCACACACTGATGAGTGCTACCGCCTCGGTCCGGGACTGCTTATTCAGGTTTCCCCTTATTCGCAGCTGTCCACTATATCTAGTGGAACATTCACTATCCGCCACCTGTGACCCGCCCAGTAGCTGAGGCTCGCCCAAATAATATTGCCTGCCTGAATAGTCCACGATTCTCCTGAAGAATGAGCTATACCCCGCATTGCACACACGGTCAATATCCTGACACAAAAAATAATTGTGCAATTTATCAAGGATTGAAAGAAGGATACGCTTAACATTTTGGGGATCATCTAAAGTGAAAAGTTCTTCAGAACCCAGAGTTGCGAGAACATTAAAAAAGTCGGTAAACCAGTTGTAGTTATTCAGTCCCCCAGATGTTTTATGTAAAATGCACAACATGTTCTAAATTCGCACAAATGTCATCACATGTGGAGAAATTGTTTGTTAAATTTCATTGCATCTGATAATGTTAAATATCTAGGTATATTTTTGTACCTTTTGTATATCTTTTTATACTTTTTAGTGAATTTTTGTGTGGTTACTATTTCTAATATTTATTTGTCCGTAAATGCACAACTACTACTACTACTACTACTACTACTACTACTACTACTTCTATTCTACCTTACTTCTATTACTTCTGTGACAAAAAAAAAAGAAATCACAAGTCAATGCAATCAATGGCTAAATGCAACTAATGCCCACAGAAATGGCAAAGACAAAGGGGTGAAACTTCCTAATAAGGGGAAGGGTGAAACACCAGCCCATAGACGGAAGATGTTCAATGTAACCATTGCCAAAGGTCAAACACTCTTGTTTCTACCGCTCAGAGCCAAAGAAACCACAAATGAACCGAGAAAAGATGAATGAAATGACTAAAAAAGTAACTAAAAAAGCCAACCGCATAAATGCTGACCCTGGCAGAGAGGTGCACCCCAGTAGGTCCGCATATATGCGGACCCCTGCGCTATAGGGTCAACCCTGAATCGAATGAGGCTTGGCAGGCCGAATCACACCAACATTAAGGTCACTAGAGATTTTTGAAGGGCGGCGTCTTAAAGAGAATACCAGTTAAAAAGTACTAGACTTTTGTCCATCAAAAACCCCTAGCGACCTCAATATCGGTTTGATTCAGGTCTGCCAAACCTCATTCGATTCAGGATTAAATACTTCCCAAAGTTCGTATCGAGCACGTTTTTGTTCAGACCGTTTCCCAGTACTAAGTAAAAGGCCGTTTTTGCGAACTTTACGTGTAAAATTACATAAAATTCATGGGTTCGGCTGTCTCAGCTAAAGTATGCTCGATACAAAACTTTGGAAAGTAATTAATCTTGAATAGAATGAGCTTTGATAGACTGAAATCAGACCAATATTAATGTCACTATGTGATTTCGAAGGCCCAAAGTCTAGATGGGGGGAGGAGAGGACTGACCCAAAATTAACCCGATTTTCAGTTGTATGTGATTCAGTTGTTTCAAGAGATAATTCAGAGTTTTGGGATCGAATCTTTTTTTTCTTTTTTGACATTTTATGTCTTTGCTATGGCACATAAACTAAAAAAAACGTCACGGAAAATTGCTCACGAAAATATTTTGATGATTTCCACTTACAACCGAGTCGTTGCTAGGGAAATGTTACTTCGTCGTTTTTCATCCCACAAAATTCGTTGACCATTCGTTCGAAAGGTCAGGTGGAAAGGTGTAGTGCGTGGCCAACAAGCTGAGTTATGAGCAAGGTTATTTGAATAATTGTGTACACTCAGGTGATCATTCTCAATAATTGATATTGTGAACATGAGTGCCACCACTTGTTAATTTCTGATGATTTCATTGAGCTGGTGTTTCGATGATTTGATTCATAGCAGGTGATCCAAATATTGCGAGAACGGTTTGATTTGTGGCGCGGTGGCTAAATCATTTTAATAGGTAATTTCTATACTTTACACTCTAGGAAGCTGTAATTTCGTATGTAGCCTCTTTAGGACATTTACTTGACGATGCCCAGGGTCCGGATCAGCTGAGTGGCTCTTAGAGCTTGCATACTAGTCTGCAACTAAAGACATAAAATGTCCCAATGTGTTGCAGACTCGTATGCAAGCGTTTCATTAGTTATTTTTTAAGCTCTACGACTTTGCTACGTATAAAAGTTTCTGTAGGATGTACGGTTTAGGAATTATTAGAGAAAAACTTTAAAATGGGCAAATTAGGCCGCCATCTTTTATTCCATCAATTTTGAGATGGCAAACAATGATTTTCTCACTCTCAGAACGGACTAAATTTTCAAAAACTAATTTCAATCGTTCTCCTCAAATTACTGCCTACCTATTTTCGGACTTAGCTCCTGGACTATTACACTTCACACTAAGCTCCCTCAGTCTGTCAGCATATGGATGCCTTTCCGCTGGTGGAATATACTTGCACATGCCTCAAGTTTTGGTTTATTATTTCCAATAATAAGCCAATGTGATCGTGTAGCGAAAAATTTTTATACCCCCCCCCCCCCCCCCCCTTCCTCAAACTTTGTCACTTTACGTTTCAAGGTGCATAGAATCCAAATTTGAAATGTCCGTCCGCCGTCCGCCGTTCGCCGTCCGGTCCATAAAAGGCCTAAGAATTTACTTTAAAAACCCGTTCTTTCGCACATAGACTCCATTTGGGGTCTAGTTGGTCCTAACGTTTAACCATCCCGATCGCTTTACTCGCATAGATGCTATGGGCCAAAAACGGGCGAAAAGTGTATTTTTCGAGGCTTTGAGTGTTAGACGTGTTAGACGCACGCCTGGCATGCTTGGCAGAGGGTCACTGTGGGTGGTGAGGGGGGTGAGCGGGGGGTGGAGTGAGAGAAGGCGCCGCGACACTATGAGGTGGGTACAGCGTTCCTTCGAGGCATGAATATATGTTTTTTTCACTGGTCATATTAGTGTGTTAATACCAATGCTTTTCCTACGCATATTTAATAACATATCCTCTCGACTTTTCGTACGTACTTAGATAATGATATTATTAAGGCAATAACTATTTGAATAGATAGGAGCTCAAATCGAGAAATATAAAAATGCGTATATAATTATAGAAGTATAGGTTGTGGCAACTCGAAATAGGACACGCCGAGGAGTCTGGACGTACGCAAGCCAACTAAAACTACTTACGATCAAACTCAATTGAAAAAATAATAAACCTTTGTGAAATAATTTGCAGCGTTTTCCCTCATAACTTACTTCGTTTACAGAACCAGGCCTAAAGTGGTTCGTAATTTTCCGAAGTGGTTCAGAACCGACGTACGGTAGGAGCAAGTCCTTCCATATTTCATTCACTACATTAGAGTTTCCACCAAGCCCTTTCACCCGACAAGGCCTTTCAAAGCGGTTCACATAATCTTCCCAAAATTCAGTGGTTTCATACGCTTGAAAACAAAATTTCTCAATATATTTCTTCGCACTTTCTTCATCTTCCCTGTTGAAGTTCTGCACGCATCCTTTCTTCATTTTAATCGTCGTCATAGTAATACATGGGCAGCAAGTTACAAATACGAATTCCTAAACTATTTTATTGTGTAAGCAATCTGCATTCCACAAAAGAACAGGAATGATAACTATGAAAATCAAACATTGTAGTGTTCCGTTGCTATGTTCCGTCTATACTGTTGTTGTGAACTCATCCCATTACACTTTCTATTAACATTCTGGACAATAGTTAATTTAAATTTTGAAGAAAACATACCTGGTATCAGCATACACCCTGCCAGAACTTGACCAACTGTGATTTTCCAAATAATGAGCCACATTTGAACCCCAGTGAACCAAATGTTCAAATTCTATAATTTTGAACATTGGAACCAATTAGCAGAAAATCTGATCTATATTTTCATATTGAAAATCGATCAATTATTAACTGAATGAGAATGAAAATAGATTAGTTAATTTGGTGCTTCCACGTGGTAGTAACACTTGCAAGTCTAAAACGGTCTAACCTAATGAAAAATATCAAATATAATAGTTGGGGAGCGTCAAAAGTTCATATTTTTTTAAAGTTATCTATTCGCTAATTTTCTATTAATGGTTATTTTTTATATTACACGAGATTTGAACCCTTGGTAGCCGATGTTCGTCCGATAATCAAACGTTTAAAATATTTCAGAATATTATTAAGCCAAAAAAACTAAATTTAACTTCATTTTTTTTTTTAATATTCATGGTGCGAATAAAATATATTTTAATTGGGCATTCTTAATACACTCCAATATAGGGTTCCAAATCCTTACCAACTTCTATACATACCAGCGATCTACTGGTTTTAGTATAGAATTATTATTTAACTTATATACTATAGGGACTCAATATCTTTTTGAACAGCTGATTCTATTCTGATTAAATGGAGGATTTCGAAACTACCTACTAATAATGGGGTTGTACATTAAATTCCACAAACAAAATTTAGAACGTTAGTTGATCGTCTAAAGGTACCTACCTACTTTGTGCTTTCAGGGTATGGACATATAGCACCAAAAACTCATCTTGGGAAAGTGACTACCATATTTTACGCTGTAGTTGGCATCCCTCTCATGCTGTTGTGCTTGTCAAACATCGGAAGTATCCTCGCTCATTCCTTTAGATTTCTGTACTGGAAAGTCTGCTGTTACGCGTGCACACAGAAATCCAGAAGATCAAGTACAAGAAGAAGATATGCGAGATCAAGATCCCAAAAGTTGGTGAAATTTCCTAATATTTCCAATGTTGAAACTTAAACATTCATCAAAAATCTTATTACTTCTGACATTTTTCAGAGAATCGGACAATCTATAGAACAAGATGTAAAAAGAAATTGGCAATCATAATGATACCTAGACCAGAGTAGTCACTTTTTATTTGAATAGTACCTATCTATAGTAGGACTACATTTTGTCAAAAACTGGGAGAAATGTAGTGTGTGAAGGTAGTAGGTAGGTACCTACCTATTTCCATGAAAAAATACAGCCGTCTACCATATTATCTGAGAGATGTGGAATACAAAGTGGAGGGAGTTGGTAGTTCACGTATTCTAACCAATGCGGATTAGTCGAAACTAGATTCCATTGCATAAATAAGACATGCGGACTAAATATTACCAAAAATGTAGGTACCAATAAGACCCATGTCTCTCCTCGTGTGTCCCAGTACCTCCTACATCTCTCCACCGCATCTACCATGTCCGAATCCTGATAGAATCAACCTCCCCTTTCGGTCAGTGTGGTTCTATGAAGAAGAAAATACATGATCTTACAAATCACTGCTTCATAATAATAATAATTATGCTGAACGATTCGGTCACTTGAAACAAGAAATATTGATAATTGTTTCCCGACTAGACACGGCTTTTCATGTCCCGTCCCCCCCCCCCCCCCCCCCCCCCCCCCCCCCCACCTGTGTACGCCCATGGTATGTAGCAGGTAGCCTGAATGGTAGCTGTGAGATATGCTCTCTGAAGGAATAATTGCCAAGTCGATTGTTGACATAGCTGTAAGCGGGGGTGGTCCAACTAGCTCTTGTGCGGTCATAATTACGAGTATTATGGTTTACTCGTTCCTTCATGGTATTTATGAGGAGGAACCTTCACTCCACACCGACAAGCTACCAACTAGGCGCCACTGGGTGTATAGCATTTCCCAATTGAGTTAAACTTTTTCCATTTAGGTTTAGTCCTTTTCCATTTAGGTTTAGTCCTTTTTCATTTTGGTTTAAACCTTTTCCATTTAGGTTTAGACCTTTTCCATTTAGATTCAAACCTTTTCCATTTAGATTTAGACCTTTTCCACTTAGATTTAAACCTTTTCCATTTGGGTTTAAACCTTTTCCATTTGGATTTAAACTCAGGAAATTATCGTGGAGTTAGAGGTAAAAGTACCCAAGTCACAAATTCAACACGTGGGAAAATCAAATGCAGAATATTATGATTATTTAACTGTTGTTATTATTGGTGATCAATATCATCAAACTATGTATCCAACCTAAGAAAATAATCATATTTACCAAACTAACTTTTGAAATTTTAATTTGATTTTTGCACAATATGAATTTACCTCTTCGGTACTTTTACCTCTAACCCGACGTTATTATGCCACAACTTGAAAATTAAATCATGCAAGTGTTTTTTTATGCACAGAAATGTAATATATATATAATAATGAACAAATGTTTTTTGAACACAAGAATTTCTCATGAACGGAAGTTATAAATTAAGTTATAACTATCCGTTTCCTTTTTTTTTACTTCTAGCCTAATGAAATTTTAGTAGGTAGGCACTTACTTACTATGATGGGGCTAACTACTGACGTTTTGATGGAGTTTAAATCCAAATGGAAAAGGTTTAAATCTAAATGGAAAAGGTTTAAATCTAAATAGAAAAGGTTTAAATCTAAATGAAAAAGGTCTAAATCCAAATGGAAAAGGTTTAAATCCAAATGGAAAAGGTCTAAACCTAAGTGGAAAAGGTTTAAACCTAAATGGAAAAGAACTAAACCTAAATGGAAAAAGTTTAACTCAATTCGGAAATGCTATATGTACAGCTACCCGATAGGCTACCAGGGAGTAAGCGGATAAGCTAGTAAGAGGCCAGCCCTGCTACCAGCCAGGCCCACTGTGTTTTTACCCTAATGCAAATAAAAAGCGTATAGTAGTTTAGAGGCAAATGACATTGATGCGTTGCCATGGAGACCCCTCCCCCACACACACACTCACTAACGCTTACCCTTCCTCCTACCATGCGTCTCTCATTCACAATCCCAATCAATCAAGACATGAAACTCCAAAATCAAAATGTTCACTCGCATTTACTAGACCAAGAGCCAGCGACCAAAAACTTGAGGGGTAGAAGGTTTGACTACCCATACCTTAAAATATAGTTTTAGCGAATTTTTGAAGAAAATTAAGCTATTGCTCTCGCCTCAAAATTTGTAGAATGTGAATTTTTGAGAACATTTTATGCAGAAATCCGTTTCAGGGTATTCTGAATCATATTCTGAAGTTTAACGCATTTTTTAATGTATGTATGTATGTATGTATGTATGTATATATGTATATATGTATGTATCATTCCAGACGATAACTGTCCGTAGAATTGTGCTAGAAACTTCAAACAAATTTTAAAATGTTAAGGACAGAAAACGAAAGTTCAAGTTCGTTGGCCAGCATGGTCGGATTTCAAAAATCTAGTCAAAAATTTCAAAATAGCCTGTTTTTTGCGATTTGTTGTGCGAAATGATTTTTTCAGCATACTAACATGTGGTATATTCGGAATCAGCGTAAAATTTCCTATGAGAATATGTATCAAGTTTTCAAAAATTTCAAAGTTGAAAAATCAGTCAAAAATCGAAATAATGCCGTTTGCTAGTTTTAAAAATCGGTAATATTTGCATGAAACATTGTCCAAATTCAGATTAAACTACTCTTATGGAAGTATCCCTGTATGACCAATCCTAGAACCATGCTGTTTAAAACGTAGGTAGTAGGTGCTTGTTAAAAAAAAAAAAAAAAAAAAATGTAATCACAACTGATGAGTTTACTCTGTGAAATATTCCGTCCTCCGATTCTCTCGGTCGCTCTCTTTAATGTTTTATGCTCAACTGTTTTAGGACTTGATGTAGCTTTAATACTGACTGTGGCTAAGAAAATATCAGCCATGAAATTATGAAGAAGTTCTATTTATGTACGTACTAGCACGCAGACCCAAGGCCTCGCTCCGCTCGAAATGTCGAAGATTTCTTCAAAAATTCGCTCATGGGGTCATGCTGCATGACTGGACTTTTTCACACTCTAGTTTTACTTACTGTTAACGAAATCGATCGTATGGTAGTCTGTACCTGGCGCATAGACTCATGGAGGCGCACCAAAGTTCGCCAAAAATTGCTCTAAACCCGACCGGAAGGGTGCTGGATGGAAGTTTCACTAATCAATAGAATATTGCTTCCTGAGGGTGGGAAAAATAGTTACAGAAGCCCAGGTTGGCGCAAGAGCGCACCCAGACTCACCAAAGTGCACCAAAATTGCACTTAATTGACCCACGAAGATACGACTGTATGACTACCGTACTGAGTGTACAGTTGGAACTTTCACTAATAAAAAGTATATTGATTCTTGAATGGAGTAAAATGAAAAATATCGCCAGACGATCAAGTTGACGCTAGAGCGGACCCAGACGCACCTGAGTACGACAAAATTGTGCTTAGCTTAACCTGTGACTATCTAAGTGATTGTCGTCATTGAATTTCTTATTCTCTACAATATAGATCTGTATGTTGATTGAGGTTAAGGGATTATTAAATGAGATACCAAATTAATCACTGAAATCTTTTAATACCAATTTCTTTAAATGGCGTTCCAAAGAAGAGATAATGAGGGAGGATTCACTGACTGATTTATGATGTCGAGATATATTGAATATAATTCAGTGATAGGTAAGGAGATACCGCACTGGGGTGAGGGTAGGTGAGGATAGCAATTGGGTTATAGCTATAAATCAATGGGGTGTGAATAATAGTTGATTGCTCTACGCACAAGAGAGAGAGAGTTGTTTCTTTACTTTAGAAGGCACGCTCGAATGGTTAAGGCTATTTTCCTCCACTGTATTGTTTAAACGTTACCGTGTGCTATTTTGAAGTGTTTTTCATTTTCGGTCGATTTTCGTCGGTATTTGTGGTTGAAAAGCTTCACGGATCCATGAACGTAGTTTCCATGAACGAATCATATAAGTAGGGTTCACTGACACCTTTTGATAGCATGATATTCCATTCGATAGTCAAAGATAGGTATTGTTGATTAACCAATAGCAAAATTACTTAGGTACCAGGTACCTACCTGCTTTTCTGCGTCTGCGATGGGGCGATCTATGGTACCAAGACACTGCTCTTTACAATCGCTTTGCATATAAAGAACGCAGGCATTGGGAATCTTACATGATGAGATGTGGCTTATCTACTGAAATCAATTCATGAATATCTACAATTTATCACTAGAAACAAGGATTGTAATGAAAAAAGGTAGAGCCCTTAAATTTACCTTTTCAATATAATGTATCAATGTAACATGTAGTATTTTATTTCCATACCTTGTGATAGATCTTTTGCTATGCGCTTTTTGGAATGCGCTTAAACAGGATTGGTAGAAGTGCCAAAGTTCCAGAGGGTGTCAGGGTGCTCGAGTTGCACGAGGGTATGATATGGTATGGATAGGAAGGAGCGCCAAAGAAATATAAACACCCTCACTTGACTAATTTACCAAGTGTACCTAGTAGATACTAATTGGACAGAAATAATCTAATGAATAATTAACGACTTACTATTGTTCCAGCATACACGACCTTGGGCCAGTTGACAGCGACTTTGTTGATGACGAATCAATGTAAGTTGAAGGTAATTGTTGAAGTTGATCAAGGTGTGATATCTAATATTGTTTGCTACTAAATGTGATTATATAAGTATTTTAACCATTTGATGAATTCACCAATTATTTTTATGTCCAATGTCAAACTTCGTTAGCTGGTAGGTAGGTAACTTGTCAAATTTACAATCTTGGGTTTCTACCCGTTCATCATTATACTAAATTTTATATTTTAGTGTTCGAAAATTTTTGAATAATTCAGCTTGGGGTTTCACATAAAAGTTCCCATTACGCAAAGGTGCCTCTTTATATTAAGTAAAAATATGAAAATCTATAATACCAGTATAACACTGTTCCCTGATTTACTGTCGCAAGGATGAACTTATGTAGGTAGGTAGTTACTTAGGTACCTGATAAAAGACCAACAATTATTCAATATTTTTATTCAACAAAAACAATGTCACTGAGATACTTACTCCACATACGGATTCACTAAGAGTCGACCAGTACCTACATCATGCATTGAAGAAAGCATGAGGTCGATTAGATGGTTTCAATGTTAAAATCGTCACCCACCATTATAACGGCATTATGAACTAACTGGGCTCTCAATCGTTTCTAATCTTCCGTAGCACAGCGTGGATGTCATTGTAGTATTACTCCGGGTAAAAGTTATTGTTGCCAAATAATTCGTAGTACCGTTATGTAGTGAGGATCAGGAGAAGAAAAGGGCTCAATTGAGATATGATGGTTAACGCATATTTTGTGGGCTCCTTGGCCTCTTTTTATACACTATCTGGCTTGGGGGAGGGGAGGAGGGCTTTAGTACGTCCCTCTGTAGCTAGGATTAGTCAATAGAGGGACAACCTATTGGAATTGATCCAGAGGGGTAGGGGACAACCCAAGCATGAGAAAAAAAAAATAACCGCATACAAATCCGTTTCAGACCAGTCTAACACCGAATTCGTGAAAAAACCATAGGTGTATGTCTCTGTGTGCGTGTGTGTGTGTGTGTGTGTGTGTGTCCTGAATGTCCAGGTTACCAGTGGCAGCGTTGACATGGAGCAGACCTAGTGGACTAAAATAAATAAGTATGACAGAAATGACCTGTGGCAAGCGATTTCCGAGCTAATAGAAGTGGCGACCAATATTATCAGGGTCATGGCTGCGACCTTGTCATGGCACGGGGTGTGGTGTGGGAAAAGTGCCACGGAGTTACTCGTGTTGGGCATCTCGGCAGGAGGGCTCCGTGGTATCACCACCCCGCGTCCTGAGGGGTTCATACTAGAAATGGTGCTCATTTTATAGGGGCATTTCCTTTCATCCCATTCTTGCTCCTCATCCTCCTGTAACTTCTCTTATCCCTTGAGCCGGCGTTGGGTAAGCCCGGGTGTCCTACCCACTTTTGTATTTCTTTGTTTATTTTTCAGTTTGATTGTGTGCTCCACCTTTGAGGGGAGCCTTGCAAAAAAAAAAGTGTGTTGGGGGGGGGGGGGGGGTTGCTAGGGTAGGGTAACTGTAGATGTTTTTACCTCTTCGAGCTCCTTCATATCCCTTCCCAAGTCAAGGTCGTATGTCCCCATCGTGCAACCCAGGCACCCTCTGGTTTACCAGACGGTGAAAGAATGTCCCACTGGCAATTAGGGGGAGGCTCGTGTCTCTCGTCCCATAACTCATGCTTCCCTCCGTTATGGAGAACCAGCCAAATGAGTCTCATACCCCGCTAGCCCATTGGCATGCGGGGTTATAGGGGAGGCGCTCGGGGGTGCACCAGGCAGGGGCGTCGGTCTTCCTCTCCCTCTTCTTTCTATCAATCTTCCTCTTCCAATGCCCCTGGAGATGTCCACCACTGTGTCCACTGTGAGAGATCCTTCAGTTCTAAGCATGGCCTCAGCACCCACATCTGGCAGAAGTATCCTGTACAGGCCAATGTAGCAATTGATATAGAGCGAGAGCAGCCCAAGTATGCTTCTGAGGATTTGCGGTGAATGGTAGCAGAGGAGGCAAAAGCTGTGCGTAATGGGGTACACAACATAAATATATTCTGGCAAGCACGTTTTCCCATGCGCACGCTTTGTGCCATCCAATCTATAAGCCCCATTATAAGCCCCACCATAAGCAGCTTGTCCAGGATGCAATCCTGGCAAAGAGCAGTGGGCCCTCTCCAACATCTCTGACAGGCATGGGACAACAGCTCGCCATACAGCAATCCTCCCCCAGAACCTCCGGTCTTCTTGAGGATTAGAGGACTGAAATTTTGAGGCTTGGGGAGCAGGTAGGCCATATTGAAGGTTATGAGAGCGCCTACCTGCAGGAACTGGTGAGGCGGGCTGTTGAGAGGCCTGATGGATGGAAGACCAGGTCAAGGCTTATGTACAGAGGATCATCCCACAGGCTGGGGATGCGACTGTGGTGGGGCATCAGAGGGGAAATCCAGCAGGAGGTAGGAATACCAGCAGGTCCACTTGCAAGTCTTGCAGGTACTGGAGGGAGCTGGGGATGAACAATTTTTTCCAGGAGTTTGTGGAATTTCGGGAGCCACTTTTGACAGCTCCCAGGTGCGCCGGTGGTGCCCCTAACTTCCACCAGGGATTCCTTACGCAGTATTATGGGCATGCCGGTGCTTCACGACGAAGCACATAAGTCTGCTGGACCATCACTGGAATAAAGCCCCAAAAAGTGTCAAGCTGCTCATCCTCAACCTGTTACTTCTATCGGGAAGGCCCCTGGAAGTATTGACCCATGCCCGAACCATCTTCATCCCAAAGAAAGGAAGAAGTGCGTCTGGAGGCTACCATCCGATTTCAATATCATCAGTAGTTTTCCGTCACTTTCAAAAGATTCTGGCATCTCGCTTCCAAGTGAATGGTGTCATAGGCGACGTCCAGAGAGCATTTTGGTTTTGGCAGAGCGGAGAACCTAACACTCCTAACAGTTCTCCAAACAGTTATGTCACTGGCCCGCATCAAGAAATGGCAGCTCCATCTTGCAGCTCTAGACGTCGCTAAGGCCTTTGACACAGTAAGCCATTTTGCCCAGGCCATTGTCTTCATGGCGTCGGCACCTGCCCACTTGATTGAATATGTTGCCTGTCTGTACCACAAAGGCATGATTGATGAGGTTTTTTTTTTTTTTTTTTTTACAAACACATGTAGAGGATTGGCTGTTGAATTAGAACCCATGAAATTAAAGCTTTCCTACATACTTTCTCATGTCAGCTTGTCAATAAACAAACAAGGTAGATATTTTCTTATAGTAGGTAGGAGCATCATTGTACCATGTGCTTCTATCGTAAAGTGTCAATTTCTGTTGAAGGTATTACTCTGATAGTGAACGAGGGCCAAGCTCAAGATCAATGTCAAGAACCAGGAATTCATACCCTATGCGAGGTATTCACAGCAGAGAAGACAGAAGGTCACGAAATGAGACGATGACCCGAACGTTGTCTGTCAACCGGCCCCGCTCTTTAGGCCGAGCGCAATCAGTTGGTCGTTCACAGCCCACCAGTCGAGCACAATCGGCCAGTCGAAATCCTACAGGGAGCCGAGCTCAGTCCGTCAACAGAGGTTAGAATATAAATTACACATAAATATCGAATAATTCTGAATACAGATAAAATGTTGTTATTGTATAGGTGCCCAATGCAACAACCACTAATTAACTAGTGATTTAAAAGGTTTTAATAAACGAGTAAAACGAATATAACTGCAAAACCATTGGAAGAGAGAATAGTGAACATTAGCGTTATTGTTACCAAGAAAGAAGGTGGTGGTTATTTAAAATTTCTTACGCAATGATTTGAACGATGTATCACAAGCAACTAACTTTTATTTGCAACCAAATAAATATATATATATAAAAGCGTAAAATTTGTCTCAAAACGGATTTCAACAATGAAAATTTCGATTATAAAGTTTTGGGAGCCATTGCGATAGCTTCATTTTCTACGAAAATTCCC
This sequence comes from Adelphocoris suturalis, assembly GCA_030762985.1. NCBI lineage: Eukaryota > Metazoa > Arthropoda > Insecta > Hemiptera > Miridae > Adelphocoris > Adelphocoris suturalis. Next base: position 7,118,134 of record CM061051.1, on the reverse strand, counting down.
TAAATGAGTTGACTGCACTACTCACTGAGTAAGTAATGAGAAATTTATGAAAAAGATATTCAACTGGTACATGAGTCACTGTGGTGGTGAGGCGTAAGCCAGAGCCTTTCTTGGCGGTTGGCTCTGTCTGTGGCCAGACGCTCCTCTACTCCACTGCTAGGTAGGTAGGTATCTACCTAACAACGTGACGATGCCTTCTCACTGGGTGTTTTATATTACATACCATAATTTACCTATCAACCCACCTGACTATTTCAGCCAGAGGGTGACAGCCCAAAAAGCTGAAAACCACCATTGAATATAATGTTCAATATTTTCAGACTCAGAACCTGTACACCCTTCTTCTGTGATATTCAACCAGTATGCGATGGAAACTGATGGACTCACACGTGGTAAGTTTAGTTCCTAATACATATGTACTTATTTCTGTTTCGTATCCCCTCTATCATCTTCACTCAGAAGTAACTTTCAAAATTTTTGTGGCATACTTACCATAGAGTGATGAGGAGGGCGAAGTGATCAGACGAGAAGTAAATTGTAGAATAGCATATTTAAGTGGCCAACCCGGCTCTTTACATACATCCTGGAGAGGGGTGATAACCCCCCTCTCCATACCCCAGTGTTTACAGTACTGGGAGGGAGGTCACACTACCCCCCCCCCCCCTTAGAAAGTGAGTATATATTTGACGTTTCTGTTTGTTAAATTTTCTTTTTTCTTTTTTCTTTCTTGGATGAATTCCTGCATGGGCAGCCAAAGGTGAGGACGGTCGCTGTAAGGTCAGGCGATGCAGGAACCATAGAAGTGAGTGGAGTGCTGGGGCGAGGGCGGGAGGCCTGTAAAGGAGAATGTGATTAGCTTTAGTTGTGAAGGAAAAAGGGCCTCAGAAGCGAAAGAGATATGAAAAATATTATCGTATGTGTTTTTTAAGTTGAAGCTCCTAAGCCCGTTTGTATTGTTGTTTTATTATTTCTGCATTTAAGACGTGTTTTATTAGAGGCCTTAATAGAGGCTGTTAAAAGGAAGGAAGATCTGCTGCATGAAGGTCACTTGAGATAGAGGATGGCTGGGGGCTGGTCTGGAAGATGGCTTGTAACTGGCTGTGGTGATGTTGGCCTCAAAGGCCCAGTTGTTGTTCTGAGGGACTGGGATGAGTGAAGTATAGGGGCAGGAGCAGGGATAATTCGTTTTACTGAAACTCAGGTAGGTATCCCGTCATCTGCCGAGTAAATTACAGTTTTCCCATCGTTAGAAGGGACAGTAAAGGGCTCTTTGTATGGAGGCATGAGACCGGGAGTATCTACTGTAATGTAAGAGTAGATGGAGTGTGCTGTAGTGAGAGAAGACGGATAGTACATCTTTGAATTTTCGGTACGCATCACGTGTGAGAGAGGAATCACATTAGGCGACGGAGAAGAAAGATGATCGTGAGGTAGGCGTGGGTTGATTCCAAAGAGGCGTTGAGCTGAAGATAGATCGCCATGAAGATCGAGGGACCGTTCGTGAGGAGAAGAGGAAGCCATGAGAGCCTCTTAGTGAGACCGGTGAAACCTCTCAACTAGTCCATTTGAAGCGGGGTGGTATGAATTGGTGTGGATCTTGCAAATGCCCAGCTGGTTACAGAGTGTGGTGAAATAGGTAGACTTGAATTGGGTCCCCTGGCCGGCAGAGATGGTTTGTGGTGCTCCAAACTGGCTGATCCATGTAGAGTAGAATGTTCTAGTGACGGTATTTGCAGAAATATCCCGATTCGGGACAGCTTCAGACCAGCCATGTTCAAGCAGTACTGCTTGAACCCGTTGGAGCTCGGGAGGGCCTCCATCGATGTCTATGTGAACGTGTTCCAAAGATTGAGAGTCTGGAAACATGCCGAGGGGAGCTCTGTTATGTCTCGTTGTCTTGGCCCTGATGCATGCTGGGCAGGCTCAAACCATGATCTTAATGGAGGAGGTCATTCCTGGCCAAAAGAATGTTACAGAAATTGGGCATGTTTTTGAGCGCACAAAAATTTGAGTGATTTTTCCATGAAATTTGAACTGTATTCCGAATCAATAATAAAATATTATTTGCCGATACTATTTGAATAGTTTGTGTGGACTGCTCATAATTTCCACAATTAAAAATATGGAAGGTCATCAAATTTTTAAGGAATTCAAAAACTAAGAGACCCTTTTTGTCTTTCTTTTTTTAAATAAATTATTCCTTGGAGTAATTGGGGCGTGAAATGTCAGTAAGTCGCCCTGTATAATAACCCCCCCCCCCCCTTCCTTTTTTTAAATCTCTTCGTCATCATATTCTTAATAAGATACCGCCCTGTATTCATGTCTACGTTTTTTGTTTGTTTGTTTTATTTAGCACAAGATGGAGTTCTTACTACTCGATCAAGTCCAGATCGAAGTGAGCTAAGTGAGTATCTATCATCTATGAAATATTTACGCAAAGGAATATAATGTTTCACTATTAAATGAATCAGTATCCACGCAAATATGTATATACAAGGGGTCCCGATTTTTAAGATATAGAAGTGAAAATCTTGAAAAGTTTTTTTGTGGTGCCTGATACTGAATTTTAAGCAAAAAACATATTGGTAAGTAATATATGCATTACAGGGACGTACATACGTATAGGTTGTATATGATTTTGGTGAGATTAGCGAATAGGTCGTGAATTTACTGGATATATCCTCTCCATTATAAGCTTACAAGAATATGTTACATTCTGAACTGCTTTTACAAATTTGTTTAAAATACCACGATATATCGGTAATCGTGGAAGGGGTAGGCACATCCAGTAAAATCACGACCTATTCGCTGTTCCCCCCTATCACTGTTCCTTTGTTCACATGTTCGTTTATTCAGTCATTCTTTCACTGATTTATTTATTTATATATGTAGTTATTCGTTTTTCGTTTCTTCATCTGTTCGTTTATTCCTGAATCCCCTAATTTGTTTATCCATCTATTCATTTATTCGTACATTCGTTCATTAAGTTTTTTTTTTTTTTTTTTTTTCGTTTATTCGTTTGTTCATTTAATTATTTATATACAACTAGGGCATTCAACAAGTTCTGTTTGCAATCTATGGGTACCTATCTAATATGCTGATGCTGAAAAGTGGACGTCTTTCATTTATTTGCCAGCAGGTAGAAGATATCAAGACTTCGCAAGAAGTAAACCATTGCGATCATCCTCCTCAGATTATGATTATGTAAAAGGAAATCAACAAGTGAAACCAGTACCAATATGGCTTTGTGTATTTTTGGTGGTGAGCTACATCGTCGGAGGTGCTTTTCTCTTTTCCGGTTGGGAACAATGGAAATACTCAGACTCTGCATACTTTTGCTTCATCACCCTAACGACCATCGGCTTTGGAGACTTCGTTCCAGCTCAAAGAGTGAATAAGAATAATGCCGAGATGAGCATAGCTCTTTGTTCATTATATTTACTATTTGGTATTGCACTTTTAGCAATGAGCTTCAACCTGGTCCAAGAAGAAGTTATAACTAACGTGAAGGCTGTTGCACGCCATCTAGGAATACTGAAAGATAATGAAAGAAATGACAGTGATGACGATTAGATACTATTGTTGGTACCTATTCATCTTCAATAATTCTCTGAAATAAATTCGTAATAAATTCCGGTAGAGACATTATGTGTCGTCTCAATGAAAAATTGCCAGTAGGAGTAGTAGGTAACTACTACTACAGATGTGGGTGCGTTGGGGCAGATTGAATGGATAATTACAATACTTGGAAATGTACCTACCTAATTGATGAAGACTGATCTTGAGCTGATACATGGGAGCGAAACATTCACATAAAGGGTTATTAGTTTTACTAGGCACGCAAACAGGTACCTGCATTGCGAACTTTACTCAGGACTGAAGGAGGGGACAGCAGATGGTAACTCCATTGCTGAGCCAGCTGACTCCACCACGGAGCCCCATCTTTCTTAATTGAGTCGTCCGGGACATTTCAAAAATAAACATCAACATTTTCATCATCAAAATCTCAAACAGCAGAAATATTTCATCAACATTTTTCATTTGCAAAAATCTTTAAAAGGAGGCAATTTTTCGTCAGTAAGAAGTTGCAAAAGAGGAGCTTGAGGACCTACACATTAGCATCAAACGCATCATTATCCATAAACAGAAGTTAATGACTTTTGTCAGCCGAATAATGTCTGAACATAGTTACAACAATTCATCCGCAGAACTGAAAATAAACAATGAACTCTAAATTATCTGTTATCAAAACATTATGCACACTTGAAGGTTCAAATTAGCGCTCAAACATTCATTGTAATTTAAAATTGCATACAAATTCCATTTAAGAACAGTAGCATTGAATTTTACTTCAAATGTAAGTTATTTAAGATAGTTTCAAACGTCTTAAATGTCAATGAATAGGCGACTTTATTAAGTACAATTTTGTATAAAATTTTTTATTCAAGTCCCTTCCAATTTTTCGGAATTTTTACTTAGTTTTCCGGTTCTCTTCAAATTCGGAAGAATCGAATACAACTTCATATTATTTTCGGAACCTCTTCACAGAAAATTTGAAGAACAAGAAAATCAATCATGCATGCAAATTTAATTACATAGTAATAAACGTCTATAATATGAAATTTTTAAATAGTCCATTCACGACGAAATTCTCAATATTTTTGGTTTATTATTTCCAATAATAAGCCTATGTGATCGTATAGCAAAAAATTTTTATAACCCCCCCTCAAACTTTTTCACTTTACGTTTCAAGGTGCGTAGAATCCAAATTTGAAATGTCCGTCCGCCGTTCGCCGTCCGGGTCATAAAAGGTCTAAGAATTTACTTAAAAAACCCGTTCATTCGCACATAGACTTCATTTGGGGTCTAGTTGGTCCTGACGTTTAACCATCACGATCGCTTCACTCGCATAGATGCTATGGGCCAAAAACGGGCGAAAAAGTGTCTTTTTCGAGGCTTTGAGTGTTAGACTGACGTGTTAAAAGTCCAACCTGCTCAACCACAACTTCGCAAGCTAACATTCCACGGTTAGGATAACAATGGGCAGTAGGACTTCGCAACAGAACACTTTAGGACCAGATCATGCACGACCACGGCCTAATCATTATTATTCTCATGTTAGGACAAAATTCACTCATCTCAAAATGCACAACTTTCAAATGAATGTTGATGGAAAAATATGAGTGATATGATAGTGTAAGCGTAATAAGGCGGTGAACCTCCGGTTGTGAGGTAACGAGACCTAGGGAGTACCTCCAGGGTGGCGTGGAAAACTTCTTACCCTTGTATTGCTTTCGAATTTCATGTTCCTTCGAGGCATGAATATGCGTTTTTTTCTAGGTCATATTTGTGTGTTAATACCAATGCTTTGCCTACGCATATTTAATAACAAATCCTCTCGACTTTTCGTACGTACTTAGATAATGATATTATTAAGGCAATGATTATTTGAATAGATAGGAGCTCAAATCGAGAAATATAATCATACGTATAGAATTATAGAAGTATAGGTTGTGTCAACTCGAAATAGGACACGCCGAGGAGTCTGGGCGGGCCTTATGACGGACGCAAGCCAACTAAAACTACGATCATACTCAATTGAAAAAATAAACCTTTGTGAAATAATTTGCAGCGTTTTTGTTCTTGTTATAATTGTTTACAGGGTCCAGGAGGATCCACTTTTCCACTCCGCCACACTGAAACCGTGGTTTTGCGCGATATCCTGTTTTCGACCTAACGTTTGTCGAGCCAATCCCCCTCTCCCACCCAGCTGAGAATCCCCCCCCCATTCCCACCATTAGGTCTTCTACCAATTTGATCGGCTCTGGGTCGAGCACCCCAAAGATTCCGAATTGTTTGGCTTCCCAGAGGCCTTGCTGGGCACTCGAAGAGCAGATGGGAGACCGTTTCTTTCCCCCTCTCCACGCAATCTGCACATTGGATTACCTGTGTATGGTCCAATCCTGCTCAGATGTTTTCTGAAACACCCATGCCCAGCCACCATGCCCACTGAGAGTCCCATTTTCCTCCTTGAGATATTAAAAGCGGTTGTGCTCCTGCTATGGCAGAGTACGTTCATTACCAGCTTTTCATATTTCTGTTCTGGGGAGTTATCACAGTGCCATTAGTGATCCTTCCTTATTCAATACTACAAAGCGGTTTTTACCGAGCATCTTGCTATGCCTAAGAGGTTCTAGCCCAATGAAGTTCATTGTAGCAGACCCCATGCCTCTCCATTGCGCTAGTCATGGAGTCAAAAAAGCTGTTGCTGAAGGCGCCCTCTATATCCAAGAAGATTCCAAGAGCAATCTACTTGTTTCCAAGAATTTCTCTATCTTCCCCACTATGAGGTGGAGAGCAGTCTCAAAAGACCGTCCAGCTAGATGCTGCATACTGCTCACTATGGGGTTCTCATCCCCAATATACCTACCTAGGTATCTACCAGACATTCCTATGTCTTCAACTGAATTGAAGATAATAAATTGATCGGCTGCAGGTCTATTGCCTTGCCTTGCTATGCCGAAGTTTGATTTAATTTGTTATATAAGCCAGAATAATTACTTTTTGGGATTTTCACAGTAGGTAGAATAAGTGTAATCCTGTTCATGATTGAAAAATTTCTGCGTTTTTATTTTTTTTTTTTCTAAATTATACATAAATGCGACCGTGCAAGGGAAAAGGGAGCTTAACTTGCCGAAGTCAAATCTGAATTTATATTTTTTTTTTTCATTTTTCTCCACATTATGCCAAACAAAATCGGTTCTGTCATTTTCCAATCAAAATTTATGACTTTTCAAAGTTTGAAAAAAGCGGGCCCAAAAATTGCAAATTTTCAGCAGATTTTCAGCAGACTGGCCAAACTGCAGTTTTTCGCGATTATAAAAACAATGAAAAATGTAGAAAATTCAAGTTTTGATGATTATTTGGGAAAGAGAAATAGTTTTGGGACCCAAAAAAATATTTTAAAAAAGTCATTTTTTGGCCCAATCTTCGTTTTTTTGTTCTCCTGGAAAAAAAAGCCTTGGCAAGTTAAACTCCCTTTTTCCTTTCACGGTTACAAATGATTTTATTCCCAATCTTGTAAAGAACATCCATACATGATTGTTTTATCATATTGTGGTCTTTCATGAAAGATAATGAGGGAAACATAATACAAGACTGTGATTTCAAAGGATGCTCTCTATCGTTTCCTGAGCTATTGGAGTCAAAATAACTTTGGAATCTCGGCTTCTGCAGCGGCTACAGTTATAAAATCCATTGCTTTTTAGGATACCGACTAGGGCCGGATGACTTGACCGTCAGTTGCCCCTGTAAACAACTTTTTTCCAAAGCAGGGGCAATTTTGTCGGGGAGAAAGAGCTCGCTGAGTCCAAAAAAAGCTAGTATACTAATTTTTTTTAAATCAAAACGAAAAACTATTTGTATAGGTAAATTCGTTCATTAAATCATTATTTTTTTTACACTGGCTTGATAATTCTTTCCTATTGAATGAAAAGTTAGTCTTAGCCCTGATTCGTAGCGATCGTTATTTTATTCGACGTTCTGTACCGGGAAGGGAACTGTACCGGCATTTCGGAACGGTGATTTGTATGTCACTGGAATCATTGGAACCGTTCCTGAGAATTACCTGGACCGACACACCCCTACTAGCCGGACCCCCACGAAGGAACAGTCAATAACGCCGTGTCCTACGTGGACGACCAAAGAGCGCGAGCGAGCGACCAGCGCGTGCGAGCGACCTCGAGTCGCTCGCGCGCGCCGCTATAGTGTCCACAGTAGGCGTCCACAGTACGCGTCTAGAATCCTTGCGAGGTTACCTTTGCTTCGTTCTAAATGTAAATTTTTTTTCTATTTTTGCGATATTATGAACGACTTATTTCTTTTAAATAATGCAGCAATGCTTTATTACTTGGCGAAAAAGAATTCGTCGAGACCAGTTTCGAATATTTATTCAATGAGGGAACAATACGGTGAGTTCCACAATTTGTTCCCGCAACTCAGGAAGGATGGGGCGGCCTTTTTTGCTTACTCCAGGATGAAAATATCCACCTTCGATTAAGTTTATTGTTGAACATATTGAAGAAGAATTTAATCATCAAGTTACCAATTTTCAAAGGCCCGTAGGAGCTGAAGAAAAATTGATGTTGACAATTAGGCAAGTACAAGGCTAGAAGTAATGATTTATTTTCCGTCCCTTTTGTCCCGTTTAATTATTTGTTAAGTAAATAACCCCCTTTATCGTATGGCTAGACATTATAATTTAGTAGCAGCTGAGAATAATTGCCTTGATATATTTTTCAATAGTTTTTCCGTATTTAAAAACCACATCATTTCCTATTGTTCTAAATTTCCAGCCTAGTGAAAGGTACTATTATTATCTTTTGTGTATTGATTTAATTTTTTTTCTACTCTGTATAAATTTATATTTTCATTTTATCTGTATTTTCTATGTATAGTTTCCTTATTGTATATTGGGCTAACTAGCCCTTAAATAAATAAATAAGTACGCACGTAATAAATGATAAAACATTTTATTTTTAATTTAGTTTATTAATCGTCAAGGATGTTCTCTTTTCGAGAAAGCTCCCTTATCAAAATACTTTGGAACTCATTCCTAACTTTTAGTTTTTCAATTTCCCCCAGCTTTTTGAAGTATGGGAGAAGCGATTAAAAAAACAAATGTGTCTTCGTCTTCTTGTCTCACTGTCCCAGCCATTTCCAGGGAAAGAATTATAAAAATACAAGAACACAAACTAAACTTGAAAACACAAATATAACCTCCCGGCAGCGCGACCAGGCGAGCGCGCGACCAAAATCAAACCGGTTTGAAAATCAAACCCGAGCGTGCGACCTCATCGCGAATCGCGGCGTCGGGCGGTGGCACGTAGGACACTTCGTTTGTTTTACCTTGTTTGAAATCAGCTGGTCGCTCGCTCGCACGAGCGGGTCGCTCGATCGCGCGCTTTGGTCGTCCACGTAGGACATGGCCTAAGGCTAGAACAGGTACGTCTACAGTGGAATATCAGAGTTATTCGGTTGTTATCCTGCTTAGCGGCGAGCTGCCCCAATCCTCTCCTCTTGAAGTCGAACTCTTTGCCCGTCTTTTTTCGAAATCCCGACTTTCATTTGTCTCTTTAATTTTTTATTGAGCATTTTCCAGCAAATGGACCCCAGTTTCGTTAATCATTAAAAACAAAGTTCTACTTCAGAAGAAATTTTTTTAAATCACTGGAATACCCTATTTTGGACCAACTAGACCCCAAAGGCGATTTTTCATAAAAAGGTGAATGTTTCACCTTCTTTTTCAAGATGTCAAAAATGGACTTCTTTTTCCCCTGGATTCTAAGCATCTTGAAACCTAAACCAGCGAATTTTGAGGGATGTTGAAATGTTATTTTTCTTGGATGATCACAAAAGGTTCATTATTGATAATAATAAACCAAACGGCGGGAAATTATTACACAAAGGTTTATTATTTCTGTACTTTATAGTTCAGATCACTTATCTATAAATATTACGTACCTACACGTAGATAATATAAAAATGAAATTAAAATTAAAATCAAGTGAAAATTAATGAGATGAAATAAAATCTACCTACGCTTAAAAAGCCCATCTATAGGTGAAAAAAATTATAATAAACTCGATTCCATGAAGTGAGAATTTCATTTGAGTTATATTAGCTGATAGTATCGTCGTAGTTTATAAGGCAATTTTTCTATGTTCCTACAGTTTTAACGTGGTCCCTTCTTGATGTTCTTTTTCCCTGTCAAATTTCTAGTCCTTACGGAGAGCAAACGGATGAGCCTACAGCGATCCGGGTTGTTTCATTCGATTCTGTGGGATGATTGAACCAAATAAACGAAAATGAACCAAATAAACTGCCTGCTCTTGTTTCAGAAGTTTTCGATTTGTTAATATATCAGCCCTTAAATTCCATTGATTATTTTCATATTCTCGATTTTCTCGTGTCGCCTACTTTATGGCTTTATGAAGGTCATCAGCCCCTTTTGGTTCTCTGAAAAATGAGGAATAAGGACACAGTTGGATAGAACATTAGAAAGTATTCTTTTATAATAAAACCATAACATAATTTTAAAAGCATAGTCGGCAAACGAAAAGATGGACCAAAACAAATATTAGGTATTGGTGTTTTGGCAAATTGGCAAATGACAATTTTTATTTTAAAATTTTTGGAGCCATTGCAATAGCTTTATTTTCTAAGAAAATTTCCTAAAATGAGGTCAAAACACGAAATAAATATTTCAGTATAAAAACTATGTTTTATTGTACAAATAATATGATACATAAAACTTTTAAAATATGTATAGTGCTGCGGATTTTAATTTTAGTAAAGCAGTAGTATTAGAAATTCATGTTGGGACCCGTTGTGTGTTATCCGATCATATGGTGACCTTGAGAAATTTTGATTCTCATAACAATCGACATGGGAGCATATGAATATAACTCATATTAAGAAAATTAATGATAAAGGTGATTTCGATTATCCCATTCCTCAATTTCATTGTAAAACGTATGCTTCGTTTGATGAATTTTTGGAAACACCAAATCTCAGATTACAGTTTCAAAGAATTATTTTTCGTATGAAAATTCGTAGCTATAACCGTAATTTTGCCGAGTTTAGATCATAGTTGGAAGGTTTTGATCACAAATCCGAATTTATTTTCTTAACTGAAGCTTTTTGTGGTAGTTGTGAAGTGTTGGAATGTTTACCTGGCTATAAATCATACAAATCTATAAATAATAGGAATAAAGATGATGGAGTGATTTTCTATGGAATTGACAAATATGATTATAATGTCGAGGAACTAACTTGGTGTGATACTAATGCCTTAAAGGTATGTTACGTATATAAAAAGAAACGTCATATAATGTTAGGAATATACAGATCTCCAACAAGGAATATCGTTGCATCCATTTATTAATGATCTCAAAAATGAGCTAGAACGTAATGAGATAAATTGTAAGTAGGTATATACTATATTGTAGGTGGTATGAATATTGATTTGTTAAACCAAGATGACTTCAACATTATTGAGTACTGGAATAGGTTTTGCTAATTTAATTACGGAAGTAACTAGAGCCTGTGAGAACTATTTTAGTTGTATACCTAGATCATATATTTGCTCGATTTGGAGAAATGCTAGTATATCCTGGAGTGACTGAGACGTCTATAACCGATCATTACAGCCCTACTATCCTAATAATCAGTTTTCTAGACATGAGAGTGAGGAAATTGTTGTAATTTGAATTTACTTAAATTATCTATCGTATTATATGTTGAATTGTACTGACATTTGAGCACTCTCAGTTGAAAAAAAATTTTAAAAACTAATTTCACGGCAAAAAAAAACTCTTACTAAATAAAATTTGGTGACACACAAAAGATTTTGTATTTTTAGGTTTTTTGCAGTTTTTATAGATTTTTCAGCAAATATTATTGAAATTTAAGTTCGTTTTTCAGCATAGTTTTGTGCAAACATTTTTTAATGTCCTAGTTACCTAATCGTTGATAATTTTGTTTTGACTGAGACTCTGCTAAAAATTATTTATTTTTTGCTTCCGAGACTGCAAGGCAGCGGAAGCTTTGTTTTCACTTTCGAAATGAAAAAAAATGTTTTGCTCCAAAATCAAAATTTCCACTCGCATATTGCGTTTCAGAGCCTCCTGAACAAATTTGGTTCCGTGTCTGTCTGTCTGTCTGTCCGTCTGTCTGTCTGTCTGTCCGTCCACATTTCCTTGTAACAGCCATAACTTCCACAATTTCGATCTGATTTTAACCACATTTTCAGGGATCGTGCGGGTTAAGCTCTACATGGTCCCCTATCAACTTCATCATGATCGAATTAACGGTAGCTTCTGCGCAGGCGCTAACGTGAATTCCTTGTGACAGTCATAACTCGGTCAATGTTGAACGGATTTCGGTCAGATTTTCAGGGATGATGTGGGTAAGGTCCCTTGAGGTCCCATAAGACAATCATCATAATTGCATTAGCGGGACGCTCTGCGCATGCGTGAACGAAATATTCTTGTTACGGTCCTTGCAACAGCCGTAATTCCCACAATTTTGATGCGATTTTCTTCAAATTTTTAGGGATCGTGCGGGTATAGCTCTACATGGTCCCCTATCAGTTCCGTCATGATCGAATCAACGGTAGCCTCTGCGCAGGCGCAAACAAAATTTTCTTGTTTCGGTCATAACTAAGGCAATTGTGAACGGATTTCGGTCAGATTTTCAGGGATGATGCGGCAAGGTTTCTTGAGGTCCCGTATCACATTCTTCGCGATCATCAGCAGCGGTACGCTAGGCGCATGCGCGAAAGTGATGTTTTTGTTACGGTCCAACTTAGTTATGAGGAACATGCGGACTACATTTATGTACCATTCAGCTTCCAATTTCCCACCTTATTAATTCCCTGATGCCAGAACCGGTCGTTTCTAGTTTTCTGGAATTTAATGGTGACGTACTGTGAAGGTCACGAGGAAGCTCATGTGCCATTTCCTTGGCAGTGTATTTCTATTTACAAACAACCCTCCGGCAACGACTGTATCTTGACCAAAGGTCGGTACTTTTGATTATTCTCCGTAAGTTTTCTCTTTGTTTAACAATTGCTTTTTATGAATTTATGTGAATTTTTTTACTTGTACCTAAATATTATTTGTCTGTATTTCAAATGATAAGTACCTACCCTATCTGTCTAAAGTTTGAAAATGTTCAGTATAACATAGATAGAAAGCTTCGTTGAACACAACCAATGAATTAAATTAAATAAGTCACCACGGTACCATGCAATAATCATAATCACAACAACTGATAGTCTAGTGGTTCGCCGCCGAATAATTATTAATCTTCGAATGCATCATGCTAGAGCAGGAAAAAAATACGTAGGTACCTACTTCATTCTAAAAATTTGAAAAATAAATCTATATTAATAAAATTGAAATTATGTCTGTGTGTACATTGATTAGAATCATGAAATTTTGCGTTTCTTTTCGGTTTCATGCTATTTGTAGGCGATTGGTACCATTTTCTCCGTTTTTCTCTGTCTGTCTGCCTGTCTGTGTGGCCGAATGTTTGTTCACTTTTCACGATTACAGAGGTCATTGGTCTACTGATATGAGTGGTGGGAAATTACTGTATCAGTCCAACTTGAATTATAGGCTTTTTGAAGTTTTCAAAATTTGAGCCAGAGGGGGTGTTTTAGGGGAGGGGGTGGGGGTGAAATGGGGTATCTTGGACACCATTGAGCAAACTGGAGATCTGATTGGGCGAATATGTTTGGATTATTCTAAGTTAAATCACAGGCTACTTGCGATTTTTCAAATCTGCCCCATAGAGGGTGTTTTAGGGAGGGATGGGGTATCTTTGTCACCACTGAACAAACCGGGGATCTGAGTACGGAAATATGTTTGGATTACTCTAACTTTAACCACAAGCTACTCAAAATTTTCCAAACCTGACCCATAGGGGGTGTTTTGGGAGAGGAGGGGGGCGAAATGGGGAATCATGAACAACAGTAAATAAACTGGAGACGTGATTGTTGAACTATGGTCGGATTACTCCTACCTGAATCGCAGACTAGGTAGGTACTTGAAATTTTCAAACCCGACCATTAGTGTTTTATTTTGGGGAGGGGGGGGGGAGGGGGCGAGAAATGGGGTTATCTTGGACATCACTAAATAAACTGGAGCTGATTGGTAAGAAATGTTTGGAATACTCTTACTTGAATCACAGTCTACTTCAAGTTTTCCAATCCAACCCATAGGGGGGTGTTTTGGAGTAGGGGGGGAGATGGGGTATCATGGACATCACTGAATAAACTTTGGACCTGATTGCTAAAATATGTTTGAATTACACTAACTCAAATCTCGAGCTACTTGAAAATTTTCAAATCTGACCCAAGGAGGGTGTTTTCTTAGAGGAGGGAGGTGGGGGGAGGGGGGTGAAATGAGGTATCTTGGACATTACTGAATAAACTGGGGACCTGATTGCTAAAATAAATTTGGATAACACTAAAAAACCACAGCCTACTAGGAAATTTTCAATTCCAACACATAGGGGTGTTTTTTGGGGAGGAGGTTTGAAAAGGGGTATCGTTGACATCACTCAACAAACTGGGGATCTGATTGGGCGAATATGTTTAGATTACGTCATCCTCAATCACACGCTTATTAAACAATTTTCTAGCCTCAACCATAGGAAGGTGTTTGTGGTAAGGAAAATAAGGGAGAAGGGGGAGGTGGTAATTAAATGGAATAATTTGGTCATCACCGAACGAACTGGTGATCTGATGTTCGGACGAATGAAATTGAATTAGTCTGAACGTTCTTTTGGGTTACATATCAAGAATATTTTTAACCCGCCAGTTCCTAATGCACCCTACAGGGTGCACCTCTTTTTTGGCCCCTGAAATTCAAACAGGTCGCCCACTAACTGATCCTGGCGGTCCTAGAGGGTTTTGAAGATGTGACAAAGTGACTTGATCAAAAGGAAGTTGATAAGATCCACCTGTCATCTTGATAAGTCAGTTCAAAGTGGCCAACCAGATCCATTCCAGATTTTGTTTTTCTAGTTGTTTCTGAGAAACCCTAACAAAAAATATCAGAGAACTGAGCAAAATTGGCCTCCCAATCATAAATACAACTTTGGTGCACCCTGTAGGGTGCATTAGGATTGAGAACAACTTTGGGTTTTGGTGGTAAGTAGGTACATGTTTGTTGTGCTTGTGTCAGTAACTATCTACGTCGTGTCTGTCAGTCCATCCGTCCTTTATTTATTCTATTTAATTTTTTTCAATTCGGGACAACCGAGTGGAAGGCTTTTCCCCTTACCTCAATAACCGAAATGAAGAAGAAGGCAAGAGGATCCTCCACCGTCCAGACTACCAGAGACCTCTGCATTGTGAGAGGGAACGACAACAATATTGTAACCATGGCTTCCAACTGTCATGGGATAAGTCCTATTAGTAAAGTTGATAGGATTGGGACTGTTAACAAGGTGAAGAAGAGGATTTCCGTTGATTGCCCGAATGTTATGATACACAATCGATACATAGGAGGAGTCGACCGGTTTAATGAGAATGTTGAATCTCTTAGATGCTCTCTGCAGGAACGGAAATGGTGGTATCCTCTCTTCCTGTTTGGACTTGATGCTGCTTGTCAGAATGCATGGCAGCTAAAGAAGAGTACGTCTAAAGAAAATGAGACAGACGGTCAATTCAGAAGGGCCATCGTTCAGTCCAAATGCCTGACGCACGGGAATCCAGCTAAAAAGGTGCGATCCATTTCAAACATCCCCAAAATGAAGGCCAGACATCTCCCAAGTCAACCCAAACCTTTTCACGATAATCAGTGGCGATGCAGAAGATGCCACAAGAATACAAGACAAATGTGCCGAGCATGTGGAGTTGCTGCTATCAGTTCCATGAGGACATAAAAGCGCATGTTGCACCTTCATCTCGTGAATAGCTTTGAAATTGCATCCAAGAAGCTTCAGAAATTCTTTTCAACACTGATTTTTACCTATATAATACTGCCTACACTATTCTGAAGGGTTTATGAAATAAAAATTATAAGTTCACCAAACATCTTATTTGTTGTTCCCATGCCTAATGCACCCTACAGGGTGCAGTACCACTACTAGTACTTGGAGCGTGGTATAAATGGTATGTTTTTTTCCCCTTTTAATTAGATGTCCAATAATAAGAATTCATCAGAAAATTTCAAATTTTTATGGTAGTTTTCATTTAGGAACTGGCGGGTTAATCTGAAGTAGGGGGGTGTTTGTGGAGAGGGAGTGGGGCTTGATCTCAGTAGTTTGGTCCTAATAGGTAATTTATAAGTAAGCACTTTAAGTAAGTACTTTTAAGTAAGGACTTTTTTTTAATCAGATCCGCAGGGGTGTCCCAAAATGTGATGGGTGAGGGGGGACTTCCGTATATTCAAGTCAACCAGTTCAAAGCACGGGTGAACCAGCTAGTAACACACATATAATATACCATAAAACATGTTGTACCTACCAAATGATCTAAAGCGTGTCATTCAGGCCATATTCCTTCATGGCTTCGAACCTCAAAAGCCATGCAGTTCTACAGTATTTCAGTAGTCTCGAGTCATCTGATTTAATCATAACTAGGTACTTCTCCCAGCTAAGTAAAGTTTTACCCAGGAATCGAAGCCTCACCGCCCGTGCCCCCAGTGCACTATATCTTGCTACAAAGTGGTAGGTACGCATTTTTAACCTCATTACTACTGCAAATTTCACGTTTGGCTTCTCGGTTCATAAGTCCTAAATTTTAGAGGTATAAATGTCCCCCCGTATCTTGAAAAGCCATTTGCATAGATGTAAATCTTTGATTTGGGATAGGGGAACCACATCCAACTCTAATCGTAAAGCCATATTCTGTAGATGGTTCTGCGAACGGAGGGCCATTACCTGGAATTCGGCTCGCTTGAAACTGGACAAAACATCTACACTCCGATTGATCAAACATTCATTTAGGTTTGCATCCTCGTTCAATGGAATGTTTCCATTTAAACCTCATACTTTTACCCCCAAATCTTCCACCTTCTGCCCAATCTACAGTTTTCAAAACATTTTTTCGCTAGAAAGTTTGGAAGCCTGTCATCCGAGATCTTCAGGGCCTTAAAAATATAATTTATGTTCATGCGCAATATATATGAATAATGGACTTAGCTGGATTCCCAGGAATAAGATATAGTTGGGGGTAGTGAAGAATCTGGGCGGTCATTCACTCACTCACTGCTCGGGGTTACCATTGGAAAAGAGTTTCAGGCACCTGAACGGCTCCCTCAAAACGAGGCCCCTTTAATTTAAAAGGATTCCGCCGGTTACCCCGAGTTGGAGTCGTCGCAAGCAAACCTTTTGCTTTAGATCAGCAAACTTTTTGATTCTTTTCCACTCAATATCTCTGAGGGAAGCACGTTCAATTATATGATGCCCAAATGCCTCCGTTCTGGATCTCCTGTACCGGTCGCATCTGCAAGAAAGTGCTCTGCGGAGTCCTCCTCGAGTCCGCAAGGGCACATAGGTGAGATATTGTTATCTATAATATTTATCATCCTACGGAAATCATAATGTCCGGTGAGGATGCCAATCATGGTTCTAATTGAATTTCTACTTTTACTTAGAAGCCAGTATGCTCGTTTGGGATCAGAAGACGTAACGAGCATTCTGGTTTGTCTATATCTAGCTGTTTCCCTGCTCCAGAGAATGTTGAGGTCTTGTGTGAGCCAGTGTTTAATTTTGGTTTTACAGGCATTTTTGGAAATGCAGATGGAAAGAGATGGGCCCAGAAACTGTTGTCCTGAGCCAGCTCACGCTAAACCGTCCGCATTAACATTGTCTTCGTGATTCTCATGACCAGGAATCCATTTCATGGATATTCTGTTGTTGTTAAGAAACAAATTGTTAATATATTTCTTTGTTCCCCAGACCAGTTTTGAGGTCGTGAGGGGGTTCAGGAGTGCTTTGATGCTGGCCTGACTATCAGTAAAAATGTGGATGTTTTTGTTAGAAGTGTCGTGGTTATGTAAGGTGACCAGGCACTTATTGATAGCATATATTTCTGATTGAAATACAGTTGCATATTTGTCAAGGCTGTTAGAATCTGCCACTTGAAGGCTGGGTATGAACACACCAGCACCAGAGGAAGGTTCAGATCCCCTATCTATCTTAGAACCATCGGTGTAGCAGTGTAGGTATGGTATCTATAGTGTCAACAGGGGTTTGTTGATTGTTCCACTCGTTTCTGTCTTTTATTTCAAAGGTGGATTTATAGATCCAGAAAAATCTCCATTTCATCAGAGGGCATGAGGGTTTCTGGAGCATTTATGCTTATAAGCATTAGTAGCTTGTTTAATGTAGGAGTGTCCTACTTGTGTGTAGTGAGAGAGATGACTTGTGTCATGCACCCATTCTCCCAAAATATTCAACCTAACCACGGCTTGCATGGAATAAACCATTGCGAGAGTATCCAGTGGTGCTAGTCTTACCTGGTGTAGGGGTTTACCATGATCTTGAATCTGGGTGGTGAAAAAACTAACTTGATAAATTGAAAAACAGATTCAACTACATCACTATACACCTTTGAGTATTAATAAGATGGAGGGCTATTATTGGTGTTTCAGGCAGTCAAACCGTACGTGCCACTACTGTCGTTTGGCTTTTGAATTGACCAGAATGTATGGCCGAACCTGATTAGCTGATGTAAGATGTGATGTTGAGTTTGGTGAATGAATGGGAATTGCATACCTAGGACATATTTCTTATTTAAGATTTACATCCTAATTGTGCACCATACATGTACACCATTAATATTTCATATTTTTCACACTGTGGGAATGCGTGTTGAAGTGACGCCAGTACACTCTAGTGGATGTTTGATGAAGGTAGATCAGCTGTTCTGTGTCCCAAAAAAAGAAGAAGAAAATGAAATAGGAGGCATCAAGATTTGGGCATGGGAACCAAAGTATGAACATACTAACATCTAGACAGTTATGTCTACATACATAAATTAATACTAAAATGTAACAATAATAAGTAATATCAAACAAAACCTAAATTACAATAAACTGCTTTGTCATTTGAATTTGAAAAAAGCGTGGCGGGAACGGGTCAATTGCGAAGCCAACTCGACTGTGGTGACATGTATGCCTTGCCAGGGGAACAGCGTTGAATTCAGAGCAATAGCCCTCCATCTTATTAATACTCAAACTACTCAAAGCTATACACAAATCCCTAGACCTGCACGGCATAACACAAAATGGATCGTACGACTGCTCTAAACAACTTCACCTTCATCTTCACAGAAAATAGAGCCTCCCGATGGCCCATAAAGGGTATCCACATAATATATTCCAAGAGCCAGCGACCAAAAACAACCGGAAGGGGATAGAAGGTTTGAATATCTTGGAATGTAGTTTTTTACTCACTGATAACGAAATCGATCGTCCGGCAGTCTGTACCTGGCGCATGGCCAGGTGCGCCTAAAATAGCACTAAACCTTACCGGAAGGATATATGGATGGAAGTATCGCTAATCAAAAGTATTTTGCATCCTGGGTGGCGGAAAATAGTGCCATACGCGCAGGTTGGCGCAAGAGCGCAGCCAGATGCACCTAAGTGCGCCAAAATTGCACTCAACCCAGAAAGATACGACTATATGATTACAGTACTGAGGAGTCCCGATTTTGGTGTTACGATTGTAGTTCTCGTACTTATTGTGAAATTAATTAAATATCGTAAATCAATGTTTTTGTTGGGAAACTCTAACTAAATTAATGGTTGTTGCCACATATGTACAGTGGCAACCTGTGTTTACATGAGAAATAAAAGATTCATTCGTTTGCTGAACTCGGACTTATAAATCAACTTAATTTATAATAGAGTTAAATAGAACATGGAGGCAGCGGTTTAAAGAAAAGAAGAAAAAAAGCCGAAAAGTACGACTCTCAGACAAGCAAGTGCGGACCGTGGAGATCAAGTCAATGAAACTTCTAGCTACCTTCGCCAACCGCAGTATCTCTCACATCCAGGTGGAGGGCCCTCGAGCTTTTTCGTTTGTTGCTGCTGAATGGCCTGCATGGAGACGCCGATATGAACGGTTTCGGATAGCCTCTGGTGTTTCAAATGAGTCAATGAAGAGACAAGTATGTATGTAATCTAATTTAGGTAGGTACCTACACTATGGGCGAGAAAGCGAATGAGATATACCTATTTGTCTTTCAATTTAGATGAAGAAGAGGTCATAGATTATGAGCTAGTAATTAATAAATTCGAAGAACACTTCATACCCAAAAGGAATCTGATTTTTGGAAGGGCTAAATTTCTGAGGAGGCGGCAACAAGATGGTGAAAAGGTTGAAGTTTCTTCAACTAATCTATACGTCCAAATGTCCATGTTACATGTGAGGAAGCTATACTGCCCACCCAACTTGGCAGTCATGTTTTCATCGAGGCAGTGTAACGGTCCAACTCAAACGATTTAGAGCAAAATCACATTTGTCACGTTTTTCACACTCTCTTTTCGTTCTTTCTGTCAGACAGTTGTTCTGCACTTATTGGTAACAAATTGATTCAAACATAAAACAAACGAATTCACATCAACTTTCGGTAGGTGGAAAGAGGTAGATCAGCATCATGGAAGAAAAGAGAACTCTCTTCTTCAGCACGAAGAGAACAGGTCAAATTTGAAATATAATTTTTTTTTTTCCAAGTGCACTTATTGGCCAAATTTTTTCGTTCTCAGAACTTAGAATGTAACCCCCCCATAATTTGTAATGTCCGTATTGTCTCTACTACGTATATAATACTTAATCTTTGAAATAATCTCATCCCTGGAATAGTAATGCCGATTAATATTTTGCGACAGAGAGAACCTATAGGTAGAGAACTATTCTCATAGCGTTTGAGTTGCTACCTACCTACTTTGCTATTATTAACGCTTCCCCATTCTATAACTCCGCCAAAGGGTAAGGGTTATTAGAATAACCGGATGTTAATAACAGTTATAATATGGTTTAGTTTGTTGACAGCTAGGTGATAATTATTAGCACAGTTTTTTTCTTCTTTTTTAAATAATATCGTAACAGTCATGTGGACTTGTTACCTATTTGCACAGAACGCTAGTGTGTGAAGAACACCAGAGTCTCATGTCGTGTCTAATACAGTTATGATTCTGAAGAGACCTTCGGTCTGCGAGGGATCTCTTCAGAACCTTCCAAAAATAGTATAGCTAGTCTATGGTTGATCTAACCTATCATGTCATCAGTCAGGAACATGTACGACTAGTCGTAAATTAGTAGTACAAACGGCTCGGGAACGTAGACTTTCGCAGGAAACTTTGATTTGCGAGCCGTTGGAAGCGCTGCTATCGCTGAAAAGAAACATTAGAAGTTATTCTGATTAGTTCTGCTAATCGACCGGTAGATGTCACCCAATGCCTGATTTCCGTTTAGTAGGGGATCTCGTGAGGTTGTGTGAAACTGATGAAGATGAAGTCTGGTAGTTATTACCAGGCCAATTATTACCTCTTCCAGAACAGATTAATCTATGTCAATCCCAAAACTAAATGCAGTATTTGGCGAATTTTCGCAAAAAATGTAGCTTTTGCAAAGGCTCCAAAAATGTTTAATGTGAAAAAATTCCAAAATTTCTTTTTGGAAATCCGTTTTGAGACGTGAAACGATTCTTGAAGTATAACGCTTTTATGTATTTGTGCGTGTCATCCCATACAATAACTCTCCATAGGATTGAGATAAAAAAAGCCCCTGCACGCCAAATACCTAGGCAACTATTTCAAAAGAAAGGAGAAGTTCGTTGGGTACCTAACCTCTCTGAGCACAATAAATTGGACAAATTGTACTGGGAAAAAACAAAAAACTAAATATGGCAAAAAGCGGCTGAAAATAATTAAATTTATATGTTTTAGCAGAATAGTGATCAAAAGGAGTTCATCATTTGTGACCTCGACCATTCAAAAAGTTATGCACAAAATTATCCTGAAACATGTTCTTAAATGCCATTTATATATTATGTGCTGAAACACCGATAAAAACTGCCAATAAGTTCAAGTCATGCAGCATGTCCTATGAGCGAATTTCGTAAATTATCGAATTATATTTATGTTAAATTCCAGCACTTTGTGTTCAAAGAAATGGTTGACTACTACCAATTTTTTGGCAAAAAAAACTCGTTCTAAATAATATCCTTGGATTAAAAAAGATTTTGAATTTTTAGCTTTTTTTGCAGATATTATTGATTTTTTAGCAAATATTTAGGAAATTCAAGTAGGTACATTTTTCAGCATAATTTTGTGCATACAATTTTTAACCGTTGATAAACTTTGTCAAAAATTCTGGTGAATAATATAAATTTAATGATTCATAGCATTTTTATTGATTTTTTTTAAGCAATTTTTTTAAATTTGATTGTTTTAATGTCCTAAAAAATTGCTGGTCAACATTTTTGGCACAAGAACGGAATTTTCATTTCAATCCTAATGAGAGTTATCTTCTGGAATGATCCATATAAATATACATACATACATATATATATATATATATATATATATATATATATATACATACATATATATATATATATATATATATATATATATATACCTATGTAATATGCATTTATATAAGGTGGTGTATATTCCAGCATTGTGGCACCCTTACTCCTATTTTCCACATATGAAGTGGCAAGTGGCACCCACGTTCAATCAAATGGCAGGTTTTGTTTCAGTCCAATTCGTTTTTCAATTCCAAGAACGATGAGGGCATTCGAATTTCGCAAAATAAATTACTGGCTCCAGAGTTCGACAGCGGGTGTTGCTCATTGTCGATTTCTAGCTTTCGATTACTGGGTTTTGGTTCAACCAGCAACCAACAGCCTTTGTCCCGGTTTCCAATACTTCATCTAACTTTTAATTTCTCATCAAATTTTCAGCGAAAAAACAAAAATTCCAGACATGCAGCATGTCCGTATGAGCAAATGTTTGTAAAATATCGTACCTATTAGGATGTTAAATTGTTTTGAAATTCGAGCCTTTTGAATGCAAATTTAACTACATAGGTACCAACTAAGAAGGCTTTAAAACTCGTTCTAAATAATATTCAACGATTCAATGCAGATTTTGGACTTTCAGCTTTTTGTAGTCATTATCGATTTTTTCAGTAATTATTAAAGAAATTTAAGTAAGTATCTACATTTTTCAGCATAATTTTTTAATGTTCTGAATTCATCGTTGATGAAATTCTTTTAACTAAAATTCTGATTAAAAAAAAGTTGATGACCAGGTACCTATTTCCAAATATATAATTAGGTACCTACTTAAGATGTATGGCAACCATTTCCAGTATGATAATAAACTAGTTCTGTTTTAGTTCACAAAAACTTATCGAAATTAGTACCTATTTGTCTAAAATGAGTTTAATATAATAATTATTATATAGCAAAGTGGTTCTTCGAAGGACAGAACTAGTACGATCCAGTTCTGACTGTGAGCATCTCTCCAGTATAGAAAGTGAAGATCGTGAAATTTCGCTACAAAATCGAGTTGTGCCCGTCAGGGAGGTACAAGAGGAGTTGAGATCCATAGCCAGTAATTCTACGACGGCCTCGGCGAAACTTGGTAGATTACGAAGGCGACTTAGATCGACATACTTAGGAATTGGATAAACTCCATTTGTGAAAACCCTATGGAAATCAGAAATGAAAATATGACCGCTTATGTCTTTCAAAAGGAAATTGAGGGAAATGGAGGTCTAATGCCTTCACGCAACCAGGTTATTGCCTATGCAGCGAAATGTGAGTGAAGTTATAGTCCAGGAGCCGAGGCTGAAAATGGGTATTATTTTCAGGAGAAGGTTTGAGATTAGTCCGTTCTGAGTGAAAAAATCTTGTCTACCATCTCGAAAGTGGTGGAATACAAAATTGCGGCATCATAAAGATGGCTTAAATGGCCCATTTTCAAGATTTTCTCTAATAATTCCTAAACCGTACATCCTACAGAAATTTTTATACGTATCAAATGTTGTCGGTTAAAATAACCGACGTAATTTATACGTAATCAAAGTTGTTTATTATTAAAAAAAAAAAAATTCGATCTCAAAACTTTGAATTATCTCCCAAAATAAGGAAATGGAGGAAAATCGATAATCGGGCTGATTTTAGGAGGGTCCTCTCCTCCCCCCATCGAAACTTTTGCCCTTCAAAATCACCTAGCGACCATAATATTGGTCTGATTTAGGTCTGCCAAACCTCTCTCGATTCTGGGTTAAATTGGCACCTACTTAGCTTTTAACACGATTAAAAAACAGCTAGCTGAGGCTCCATGCTTAGCCTCATATGACGCCGACTAAGAGAGAAAGATATCTTGCGATTCCTCCCATCAGGGGATGGGAGCTGTTCTTTTACAAAAAAGGGTGATGGTTCTGAACGCCCTGTTTCATACACTTCCCGATCCTTATTTCCAGCTGAGAAGAACTACTCTGGGGTCTGAGCATGAGAAGCTCGAGGTAGACCACAGCACGTAAACAAAGACTTAACCGATTTGCTCTTCTTTTGATGCCTGTGACCGCAATAGTGACGGAGACAAGTTGTTTTTGATTTATTGTCGGGTTTTTGTTAGTGTGTTTTTCTTTATTATAATAATTTATTTATAAATAATATAATTCTCATTTTTGACCAGTATTGATAAGGTTGATGGTGTGAGAAAAGAATCGTAAAGTGAAGAGGGGTAACGTAAGGTAAAACAAGGGGAAAGTCATACCAGCCGCCATGTTCCTAAGGTCCTTCGTCCTCTAGCGCTCCTATCGGCGGACTTAGTTAGTTCGAAGCCCCATTCATTAGATGTGAAGGGTTAAAAATGGTTAAAATTGGTTCAGACGTAAGGAGACTAATGAGATGTTGTCGAAATTCTTCAAGATCGCCGGTCCATGGAATGGCTCGATTTTTACTATCATCTGTTCATTGGTCAGTCTTACGAGTTGATTGAAATAAAGGGGTAGCTATTTGTGCAAAATTTTGAATGAAGTGTCGAAAATGCGAAGCAAACCCTAAACACTAGAGACGTTTACAGAGATTTGTTGGAGGTGGTAATCTTGTTAAAGCCTTGTTTTTAGTTTTTTGGGACACAGCTCTCCATTCTCAATTTCATGACCTACCTATACTTGATTTTTATCACAACGAATGATCATTTTGAAAGGTTTGAATGAAAAACTGACACCTCATTGTCGGTGGTCCTGGTCTCATTGTCGATTGTCGGTGGTGTGACTAATAACAAAGGATGACGAGTGTCTTGAAACGCAGTAAGTGCAATTTTAGCTCTTTTAACTGGGGGAGGTTACTTTTGAATACAATTTCCAGCGCTTAAATTGGTTATAGCTTCAAACCCTTCCCACTTTGGATAATCCAAAAATGTTCGGATTTTCATTTGCTTAAAACTTAGTATTAGGGACCTAAAAAAACGCCCTTCAAGTTTCATATATATATATATATATATTCGATGAACACACAGAAAGAAGCACAAGTTAAGGTAAGCACATGAAAAATGAATGAACGAGGACGCTCAGGGTACTCCTATATTTTACAGCTTTTATATTTGAGACCATGGAGACTTTTGATTGGAGTTTACAAAGCTAGCTTGTGAGCATAGTTGTATAGGAATTATATGAATATCAATTTCGATAAGAAAAGTGTGGGATCCTTTATAGAACTGAAGTAACTCATAAGACCTCACAGTAATTAAAATAACTTAATTGAACATGGTGGCCTCTAAATGGGAATTTCATACTTCCCTGACCGAATTTCAGATTTTCCTGACACAAAAATATTTATTTTAAATTCTAACATTTTTCCTCCATCATTTTGATGTATAACGTAACAGTTTTGATGCTTCTCAAACAAAAATCATATAATGTAATGGGGTAATGACACAGTCATCCAGCATGACCATATGAGCCATTCTTGGATGAAACATTAACAAATCGAGATCTCGAAAACTTTCCAGGTAACAGTAATGTTTGTTTTAGGTATAGTTGATAGGCAACGTCCCAAACAAGCGAACAAAACCTTCCGGGTCACTGTGCGTTTATCTCTTTGCGCTAGAACATTGACAGGAAAGAAAGACATCAACACGAGAGTGAACCGCAACTGGTAAACATAGTATAAATCGCCTTGAAAACCACGAAAATCGTTCCAGACGGAATTCTCATTTCACGAAATCGAGTTTATTATAACTTCTGTCACCTATAGATGGTCTTGTGAAGCTGAGGTAGGTGATTTATTTTATCTCATTAATTTTCAGTTGGCTTAGGTGTTTTAATTAACCCTTCAGAACTCTCATGGTTACCATTCGCGTTAGAACTCGCGTTGGGTCACACTGGTGACCCATAATGAAAATTATCGAAAAATAAATTAATAAAGGAGTAAAATAATAAATCAAACACATTTCAAGCAACAGGAATCTATAATCTTTAATAAAAAATACAAAACTTCACATAAGTACTATAATCACAATTTTTTCATTGATTAGAAAAAGTCCTTTGATTTCGCCAGTTCTCCAAATTTACCCATTTTAAATTTAGTGCAGAGAACCACCAGAAGATCTTCCGAAGAAGAGTCAATTAAAATATTGAACCCCTACATCTAGTTTACAAAAGAATTCCTCCAACATGAAGAATAAAATTATTTAGAACAGCAATAGAAGCCCCTAAAGTAAGCTTTCTTTCACGTGTTTACGAATACAAAATAAATCGAACAGCCAGTTAAGAACGACAAAACAGATAGCTTTTGTGCAGATAATAATGTCGTGGGTTATATCTATTTCCAAACGTAATTTTTCAATAAAGCATTAGTATTGGTATAGAGGCTCTATACCAAATTTCAGTCTCCTATTACAAGTCCATTACAATTTCAAAGACTGCTACTTTTGGACTGTACTTATCCCATCAAGATCAATGCAAAAGATGTGTCTAATGTCACAGGTGGATGTACCTGGTTTGATATAGAAAGATACAAGGAGAGTCTGTTTACTATCAATGGTGGTTTCAATTGCACAAATACCTTCAACGCCATCATGAGCTGTAGAAATACGCTTCACATTAATTTCTTCTTTAAACAACTTCAATGGTTAATAGGCTCAGTTTAAAGTTTTAGCTTCATAGACAAATAGCATAAAAATTAGGAATCTCAGCAGATTAGGGTGGTTCCGTACTATGAAATTCAATTCTTTCTGTCTCATAGAGGCTCTGTTTCAAATTTCAGCTTCAGAGATAAGTACTATAAAAATCAGCTTTAGTGGCTGATAAGCCGGACAGAGGTCTCTGCATTGTCTAGTACTTACTGCTTACAAGTACCTACAACTCAATAGTAGGTACCTCCCATGTACAAGTGCAATACTACTACATGCAATATTAGTTTATATAGTAAAATAATGAATCAGCTTTCCATCACACTACAGCGGCTTAGGGATCATGCAATGTTGTGATAAAATGAGAGCATTCCAAAAAGTGGAGAACGATTGGTGAAAATCAATAGAAAACATGTCGGCTCGCGCTGAATTTCGCTTCATTTTCATTTTAAAAAACCCTGTGGTAAAACACGATACATGTTAATATCTTCATCCGTAGCAAATAGCGGGATATACCTTATAAAAGTGAGAAAATGAAATGAAAAATGCATTTCCTACTTCATATTAAGTGCGTGCACCCGTGTCGGGTCATAAGGGTATAAGGATCACTAACGGTTGTACTCGCATCGGGTCAACACCTGATTAAAAAAAAAGTCCAGTCATGCAGCATGACCCCATGAGCGAATTTTTGAAGAAATCTTCGACATTTCAGTCGTTATTGATCGTGTAGAGAAATTTTAGTTTATGATTTTAATAGACAAACATGGAATCAAATTATTAAAAATAATTAGGAGGTACTCATACTTTTTTCTAAGCCACAGTCAGTATTAAAGCTACATCAAGTCCTAAAACAGTTGAGCGTAAAACATTGAAGAGAGCGACTGAGAGAATCGGAGGACGGAATATTTCACAGAGTAAACTCATCAGTTATGATTATTAACAAGCACCTACTACCTACGTTCTAAACAGCATGGTTCTAGGATTGGTTATACAGGGATACTTCCATAAGAGTAGTTCAATCTGAATTTGGACAATGTTTCATGCAAATATTACCGGTTTTTACAACTAGCGAACGGCATTATTTCGATTTTTGACTGATTTTTCAACTTTGAAATTTTTGAAAACTTGATACATATTCTTATAGGAAATTTTACGCTGATTCCGAATATACCACATGTTAGTATGCTGAAAAAATTATTTCGCACAACAAATCGCAAAAAACAGGCTATTTTGAAAATTTTGACTACATTTTTGAAAATTTTAACCCGAGGATGTAATCCGATCATGCTGGCCAACGAACTTGAACTTTCCTTTTGTGTCCTTAACATTTTAAAATTTGTTTGAAGTTTCTAGCACAATTCTACGGACAGTTATCGTCTGGAATGACACATGCATATATACATACATACATACATATATATATATATATACATATACATACATTAAAAAATGCGTTAAACTTGAGAATATGATTCAGAATAGCCTGAAACGGATTTCTGCATAAAATGTTTTCAAAAATTCACATTCTACAAATTTTGAGGCGAGAGCAATAGCTTAATTTTCTTCAAAAATTCGCTAATACGGACGTTACCACTAGCGTCGAGTCTGATTAGTGATTGTGAGCGACGTGTGCCCTGTTCAAAGTTCGAAAGGTGACTAAACTTATCATTTCCAGGAGCTGGAAGAATTCAAAGAGGGGTGGGGGCTAAAAACGATAGGAAGACGTTGCAATTAGAACTTGAAAGTTGACCGGGTCATCAGGCAAGTACTGAAGGGTTAATGTCTTCTAGGTAGGCGTCTACGGCTATGCAGTTACATTTAGATAATGTATAAAATATTTCGTTAAGTGATTACAACCAACATAATATTCTGCTTAGAAGAGCTACTACCTAATACAGAAATAATGAACTTTGAAGCAATAATTTGCAGTGTTTTGCAACTCATCACGATTGTATCATTAGTACCTGCTCCGCATGCATGAATGGGGAATCCTAGTAACAAGCATTATTTCTACGGTTTTTGGGATTCTACAATTTTATTTATTTTTTTATTTTTTTCGATGAAATTATCTGGTAATGTGCGAGTTAGACTGAGAATGGTTCTCTACCAATTTCATCACTAAAACATTAAGAGTTCTCCTGTGCACAGGCAAACTTGACACCATTTTCGTAAGACCAAATTCAGTGATAGTTTGAACATTGTTTGCACAAAGATATGTTTGGGTCCTTCCACACACCTCCTGGCATTAGAAACGAACTAAAAAATCGCTTGTTTTACTTAAAGATCAACAATAGCAAGTTCAAATGACAGTAGGTACGTTTCAAATAGTGTACCTGAATATTAAAAAAAAAATCACCACCTGTCACAAAAATTTATCAATTTTGGCTGAATATTATCTAAGTTGTATAGGTGCAACAAATCCTAAAGTTGAGAAAGTTATTAGAAAAAAATAAACATAGCTACCTCGTATCCGTCACATAGATCTAGGTATAGATTATTGAAAATTTCACCAAAATTTGGATAAATATTGTAGAAGTAATGCTTATTACAAGGATTTGAAATTCGCACATGTGTAGCAGCTACTAATGATACAATCATGACGCAATCGTGATGTAATTAAGTGGAATTTGATTGAGATCGGACGACAAGGCCATGATAAAATGATGCCTGATGGATTTTACATTATTTGTGCATGTGCAGAGTGAAGTATTGATTTGTAAGCAGTAAACTAATAGAGGACCATGCGTTTCCCAAAAAATTTCACCAAAATCGAAACTGTTGAAATTAAGCTTGTTCCAAAGATTTGCCGAAACTGACAGACTCGAAACCAGAAAGGATCAAAACTTAAAATGTTGGTGGAAACATTAGATTTGGCGAATGTCTTTGTTTCATATCCCAAAAGTGAAAACTATGCTTCCACTACCTACGGATGGGTCACAAAGGACCTTAACATTCTCTGGAGTAGAGAAACAGCTAGATATAGACAAACCAGAATGCTTGTTACGTCTTCCGATCCCAAACGAGCATATTGGCTTCTAAGTAAAAGTAGAAATTCAATTAGAACTATGATTGGCATCCTTACCGGACATTAAAATTTCAGTAGGATGCTAAATATTATAGAGAACAACGTCTCACCTATGCGCCCTTGCGGACTCGAGGAGGATTCCGCAGAGCACTTTCTTGCAGATGCGACCGGTACAGGAGATCCAGGCATTTGGGCATCATATAATTGAACGTGCTTCCCTCAGAGATATTGAGTGGAAAAGAATCAACAAATTTGCTGATTTAAGCAAAAGGTTTGCTTGTAACGACTCCAACTCAGGGTAACCGGCGGAATCCTCTTTTTGAGGGAGAATATAAGCCGTTCATGGTGCCTGAAACTCTTTTCCAATGGTAACCCCGAGCAGTGTGAGTGAGTGAGTGAGACTACCTACAGATAGACCCGAAAGCAATAGGCAGGTACTTTTTTATCCTAATCGTTTGTGTTCTCTCAATTCGTGACCTGAAACGATTTGATGAGGTATAGTTGAAAACACGACAGCTTTTTTTACTAAAAAAAATCACCTACATTTGGTGATCTTCACCGAATTCCCCAACTTTTCCTGACAAAAAGAATTCCCTGACATTTCCAGGTTTTCCCCGGATTTTCCAGTTGGGGCCACCCTGTTAAATTTCAATAAAATGTACTTAAAAAAAGCAAAAAGGGTAAAAATTTTTTCTAAAGCTCAATATTATTATTATTTTTTTTTTTAAGATTATTTTCTATCCCAATCAGTCTTCAAGGTATGATTTTTTTTTAAAGCCCATATTTTTAACTTTAATTTTTGAACTTATTTTCTGAATCAACGTTCAATTTTCTATAAGAACAATGTACTTTGATTCTCAAAAAATACCATTCAAATACCATAATACCAACTGAAATATGAATTATTTCTACAAAATAAACAAGTCTGAAAATCTTCGAACCCATGCTACTGTATTAAAACAAATCCTGGAGCAGGGGCGGCTACTGATAGGAGCATAGGCGCATGTGCACCCCAGTCAAACCAAAATAATAATAATGTTTCAAAATTTCTCCACTCTCATTTGAAGTTAGCTAGTGACAGAAGACGGGAAATCTAAATCTACGCGCGAAAGAGAGAAAGTTGCGGTAGGGAGGGTCTGAAGGGGGAAGCTCACTCAACCTGACCACATACACTAGCATAATGTTCATAACTCATCATACCTAGCATACAACTATATCTAAACTATCTGATCATAATTCTAGACCCTTTCAAGCCATTGGACGAGATATAAGAGACTGAAAATATAACTTATGCAACAAAATACACGTCGTATGGATCTGTCCCCCTATAGTAAGTGCCTGTACCTTATAGACAACAATTAGCACATAATTACCTCTGTATCTACCATTATTTAAAAAACCATATGTTCATATTGTAGCACCTGATGAGGCCTATTGAAAGGCGAAACTAGTTGTGAAGTGAATAAATACATAAAAGGAAGAAGCCGTGATCCTTCCACCCTCACACCAGTATTCAGGGATAGATTTTATTTTTATATTCCCCATTATTTATCTAGATTATGACTAACCCTTCTCTTTCCCTACAAACATCTTCTCTCCCTTTCCTTCCCCTCCATGGCAAGATTTGCTTTCACCTCCACGATGGTTCTTGCTGGGCGGGTATACATTTCAGCTATTGCAATCATTCCTTGGGTTAACTCCTTTGATGGTTGAGTATTTTAGAACTTCTGTCTTCCATTTGAGAACGTTTCTCGTGTCTGGTGTTCGTATTTAGTATAAAAGCACCTCTACCGTCTCCGCGATAGCCCGTTTTGATCTCTGTACACCCCCCGAGTTTCAAAACAGGAGCCGCCACTGTCCTGGAGCTTAACAAAGCTCACGAAAACTTCCTCAGGTAATGAGTTTTCCCACAGAACGGTCAACTTTGCGATTTTATTTTGGTTCGGTAGATTAGTTGAGCTGGAATGTGAAGGAAAGAAACATGGTGACAGTTGAGGGTAGGGGATCGAATAAGTTTCATCATGTTTGAATTCCTTCTCTTTATTTTTTTTTAATACTTTTAGAAAAAAGGCACATTAAACATTTAAAAAACGTACTGTATTCAGCAAAACATTTTTTCAAATTGTCTTCTCATGTTCCCATCCACTCTCCCCCTCGTCACACACTAAGTCTTAGGCCTTCCATTTCCTGATGGCAATGACGGCTCAAACGTCTTAACTCATTTTCCTCAGAGGATAGTTAATGATATTTTGTAAAGATACCGCATTCTGAATTTTCTTAATCCAGATTATAATCTCAACTAATTTTGCACAACCTCAACATTACCACAGTAGCACAAATCAGAAATTTTACAATTTTAATCAATATGTCTCAATTATTAATTTCACGCAGACTTTGTTTTTAGGAGTGATACGTTTTCTGAGAACTTTTGTAATGGAGAATAACAATTTACGTCCTTCCTAATCTTTTAGACACATTTGAAAACAGAGATTTTATATATATATATATATATATATATATATATATATATATATATATATATATATATATTGCTGACTTGGTTCAGGAAATGTGTTGTGATATTATAGAGCAGGGGTCTCCAACCTTTTTTACTGAAGGGCCACTCTATGAAATATTTGAGACAAGGCGAGCCAACAATTTACAAATATTTCCCGAGCCCCCCCCCCCCCCCCCCCCCCCAAATACATTCACGAAGTTTTGTTTTAATTAAGAGTGCTCAGTGGTGGTCATTGAGATATTCTGGGCTTAGTTTTCTAAGTAGCTCTATTCCCTTATATAGCTTTGTTGTTGGATAACTCAAATCATGTTCTTTTGGGATAGTTAAAAATAATGTTGTGAACAAAATATACCAGACCTAAGTAAGACAATTATTAATGATTTTTATTTAGGCCTACTTTCACTAAAAATTTCAATGATTATTTCAAATATCCATACATTTATAATACAACATGATGAGTTATTTTTAGTCCTGCCTTAGGTACAGTCAGGGTGTGAGCTGTCTGCCCTTACACCACCACAGTACAGTCCGTGCAAAACACTGACCATCGCTGAATAGCTGATCGCTGCTGGTTTACAGATACCTAACACTTATCGAGAACGGAAGGGACAAAAATAGAGACGATTTCTGTACTGGTACGGTACCGGTTGAAGTGTTTTAAGGAAAATATATTATCAAATAAAAAAATCTTTTTTCGGTTTGTAATTTTTTCGAGGGCCGGTTAAAATCTGCTCGCCCATGGGCCGTAGGTTGGAGACCCCTGATTTAGAGGCCAGCTAGTCTAACTTGAAATTGTGATACTAACCAGAAGAATCCAGCTAAACACCATACATTTACTGTATCATTTAGCAGCATCATACAAGTACTTTTTTTAAAGAATTTAAATTAGGTTAGGTACTTTGTTTCAGTACGAAACGAGCGTTGTTGACTCAGAAATACAGATGAATTTGATGATGTGTGGATGTTCAAACAACAACGTCAAGTTCAATGTCAGTCACTATGACTGAACGTGCAACAATTGCTTTCAAATGAAGACAGCTCAAATAAATTCTTCAGTCAAAAAAGGTGTAAACCCCATGGAAGTGTCATCTGTCTGATGTAACGGGCTAAAAATATTTGATACCTCGACAGGAGTTCGAACTCGCGTCGTCACAACTACGAGAAATTATTATTAATTTCCCGTAGTTGCGACACTCTAACGACCAGAGCTATGAGGCCAGGGTGATCAAACCTTTTCGACTGTTGAGAGTTATTTTCCTGGAGCGTAACATTTCCCCGGAGTCAAATACCAGCCGTCTCGGCTGGTTTGGGGTCGGACGAATGACGAGTGAAACTGCAGGCCGCTGGCTCAGCAGATGCTCGCTGGAACAAGTCAGCAGTCGAGCGAGGTCATTGTCACGGTGTGTTTTGACTCAAGTGAGTGAGGAAATGAAAGGCATAACAACAGGAAATGTGATGTTTACAGTCTTTTGGCTCGAGAGGGATTTAATTAATTATTGTTTCGTATGATTTCGGGTCCTATTTCGGCTGCGCCACTGTAACGGCCCAAAAATATTTTGCTACCTCGACAGGAGTTCGAACTCGCGTCGTCACAACTACGAGAAATTAGTATTAATTTCCCGGAGTTGCGACGCTCTAACGACCAGAGCTAAGAGGCCAGGGTGATCAAACCTTTTCGACTGTTGAGAGTTATTTTCCTGGAGCGTAACACTGACAACTTCCAAACAGAGGAATGGACAAAGAGCATGCCATTTGTCAGTAGAAAACTTAGGAAAACAATGGAATATTCTTCGTCCTTACAGTTTCCAAATCATTCATCATTTCGATGCATTCATTGAACTAGTTTAATTTAGCAGTTTTATTACAAACATTATGTTATTACAAATCACTTCAGCTACCAATCATTCTGAGGCAATCTGTAAGTCCAATTATCACTTTTTATTATGCTTATTCTAGCACCATAATATGGTATCACATACTGAGAACCATCAGCAGGGCCAACAACTTGAGTTGCAATCAATATCACGTCTACTAGCTGTCCTAAAAACATGAATCCCAGGGTACAGAATTTCAGGAGACCCATTGCTGGATATCCCAAATAGAAGCGATCTGCTCCAAACATTCCAAGGAAAATAGAGAGCAGTAGAGCAGTCTCAAACGAGTATCCATTTCTGAAAATAAGAGAAAAATATAACCAATTAATATTTGACAGGGATAACTACGAAAAATGACACCAAAGATATAGCAAGTGAAATTTAGGAATGAACAAAAAATGCTGAAGTATATTAATAGCTAATTTTTTATTTTTACCATTTTTTCTGTTTTTAATCGATTTTGAAGGTTATATTAATGAAATTTAAGTACATTTTTTCAGCGTATATTTCGCATTTTTCTGAATGATCTAGTTTGTAACTGTTAAGCTTATTCCCTGTAATATTCCACTAAACATTAGAAATGTACAATATTTCAGCCATTTTGTTTATCTTTAGTGATTTTTTATGCACATTTTTTTTAACTTGAGCAATAAATAGTGCATAGAAAGTGCTTCCCAAAGAACACATCCTTTCTTTTGGAATGCTTGATTTTTCGATGAAGGAACAGCTTTTTCATCTCAATTCTAAGGAGAGTAGCTGTACGGAACGACATGTATATAAAAAGGTGTTAAACTTCAGGAATCATTTCAGAATGCCTCAAAACAAATTTCAATTAAGAAAATTTTGGAAATTTGTATTTTTAAATTTGTTGGAGCCATTGCAATAGCTTCATTTTCATCGTGAATTCACTAAAACATCTGCCAAGTCGAGTGTGGCTCAAAGCTTTCTCTTATGTGAAACACGAATGTAAGATCATTGGAATGTTTTAAATAGTCTTGAAAGATAAGCCCAATCCATAGAAATTTCATTGAAATCGGATGAAAATAGGGGTAATCTAATTGTCATTTCCCAACTACTCTCTGAATATGAAGGAGATTGGATGTATAGACCATGAGTAAAAGATGTTTGATGGATATTAGGTTTGCACGTGCACAGTAGATACCTACTATTAATTTTCGGATAACGAAATCCCTCAGCCTAACCCACACATTCCCAGAAAATGCCATCATAATCTAAAGAAAAGTAAAGCATGTTGCAAGGATCTCACATTTGCATATGCTCAGCTACTACTAATAAGGCAATCGCATTGAAATAGATATGGAACTATTAAACCATATTTCCCTACTACCCTCTGAATTTGGATAGGATAGGACGTCTAGGTCATGAGATGATGATGCTCGATGGACTTAACGGTTGCACATGCGCTGCACAGCGGGTGTAAATCTCCCACATTCCTGATCAAAACCTAAAAAATCGCAGTTCACAGAAGAGTTGTAATTAAGATAATCCTTTCGTTAAGTATCCGAATAAACAAGATCTCGCTCAGTAGGCTCATCCTAGTTAGGTAAGTGATCTCATTCCAAGTTGCAATCTTGTGGTTCACCAACACAGACAAAAAAACTTATTACTATTCCGTAGAGCAAAATATTCATTTTTCGGTTTAAAAATTTGTTTTCGTCAAGGAGACTGCCCATCATGGTAAATAATATGATCAGTTCAGCTCTGTTTTTTCAACCACATGCTTCGTTTGACGAGACTGTTGGATTCGACTCAAATGCGTTGGAACCAAGATTTGTATTCTAAAAGTTAGCGTAACTCCGTGGCAACCATATTGGGAAAGAAAAGATTGCCCAAATTTGCCCCAAATTGAGATAAATCTTTTATTTTTTTTTTTTTTTTTAATTACAAAAGCTAGAGATATCAATATCTAGAATGGAGCTCTGCTCATTAATTTTTTCCAGCACTCAAGGTAAACTTTCTCAATTATCACAAATATTATCACTAATATGGATACATCCAACCATTTTTATAAGTCTTCCGACCCTTTAAATAACTTCAACCTGCACATTATCTCAGCATAAAATAAGCCACGTGTAGCGGTTTCTGCAGTTAATTTTATTATTTGTTGTTGATCCTATTGACACCTGTTACAACTTGTTTACTTTGAAAGTTTCGTTTCCAATAAAATGTCAGTTCGGAGTTAGATATCAACGAGTCAACTTTATTTATAAAATATTGTTATAAATAAGTACATTAAAAATACTACAAAATTGGTTACATCCGACGTGATCTTTTCATATACTCGAATTATGGAGAACGTAAATCCCGAACAAAGATTTGAGAATGAGAACAATGAGTACAGAAGAATCCATTTTGTCGCACCTCCATTCTGGAAGGCCAATGTGTCAATCTGGTTTGGCCAATGCGAAGCCCAATTCCGAATGAAGCATATCACTGCTGACCAAGATCAGTACGACTGTATCGTAAGTGCGATCGACTCAACAATACTCGCACAGGTGAGTGATTTGATAACGAATCCGCCCCCATCCAATAAGTACAGCACCTTGAAAACTCGACTCATCGATACGTTTTCGGATTCTGAAGACAAACAGCTGCAACGCCTGTTGAAAGGTTCTACCCTGGGAGATCGACGCCCTAGTCAGCTTATTCGTGAAATGAAGGAACTGGCGAACAATAAAGTCAACGAAGCAGTTCTCAAGTCACTCTGGCTCCAACAGTTACCAGCGAACGTCAGGGCTATATTGTCAGTAAGCTCTGATCAGAATTTAAGCTCTTTGGTACCAGTAGCCGACAAAATTTTAGAAGTTTCGGAAAATAAAGTTGAATGCTCTACATTAACTGTAAGTAGTACAGAACCTAGCTCTTCTACTCAGTATGATGACCTAGTACTTAAGATTGATTCGCTTGCACGTAAATTTGATTCGTTAAGTACTAGACAACAAGGTTACAATAGACGTTCACGGTCTCGTTCTAAACGTAGGGATCAGCTAGGAAAACAAGAAAAGGTAAACAGAGGCTCTTGGTTATGCCGATACCATTTCCGTTGGGGTGAGAAAGCATACAATTGCGAACCTCCTTGTGGGTTTTCCAACAATCAAGCCCCGGAAAACAAGTAGGCCAATCGCTAGATGCGGCAGGTGATTCTGGCCTAACGACTAGCCGCCTTTTTGTTTATGACAGATCCACGAAGTTCAGTTTCCTTGTCGACTCAGGAGCGGACGTTAGTGTCATTCCCCCATCTAGTTCAGACAAAAAGAAGACATCATCATACCAGTTGTTTGCAGCAAATGGAACAATTATCAAAACTCACGGCGTTCTTCTTCTGTCATTAGATTTAGGCCTCCGTCGAACATTTCATTGGCTTTTTATAATTGCTGATGTTTCAAAACCGATCATTGGCGCTGATTTTCTCGCTCATTACGGCCTACTAGTAGATCTCAAGGGTAGATGTTTACGGGATTCCCTCACTTCATTGACCGCAACTTGCCGTTTGCAAAAGTGCAATGTTTCTGCGGTAACCAGTGTAGATCCTTCATCTGCCTATCATTCGCTTCTCACAGATTACAAAGACATCACGAGACCCTCTTTCACAACTGTTAAACCAAAACACGATGTAGTGCACCACATTCTGACATCAGGTCCTCCTATAGCTGCTAGGTATCGCCGTTTAGATCCAACTAAATATGCCATAGCTAAGAGGGAGTTTGATTATATGATAGCTCAGGGAATCTGCCGGCCATCAAAAAGCCCGTGGGCAAGCCCTTTACACATGGTGCCCAAAAAGACTGGTGATTGGCGTCCATGTGGTGATTTTCGCGCCTTGAATCGAATCACCGTCCCTGATCGATACCCCTTGCCAAATATCCATGATATGACCCATGACTTGCACGGAAAAACTATATTCTCAAAAATAGACCTCCTAAAAGCTTATCACCAAATTCCTATGGCTCCCGAGGACATTCAAAAAACAGCAATAATCACTCCTTTTGGACTTTTCGAATTTCCACAGATGACATTTGGTTTATGTAATGCGGCCCAAACTTTTCAAAGATTTGTTAACGAGGTGACTAGAGGGTTGAATAACGTTAAAGCATACATAGACGACTGCCTGATCGCAAGTTCCTCTGAGGAAGAGCACCTGAGTGATCTTCGTGCACTATTCAATCGTTTCAGGGAATTTGGCGTTGTTATCAACCCAGCAAAATGCGAATTCGGTAAGCAGGAGATAGAGTTTTTGGGACACCTCGTTAGTGCTGAGGGTATCAAACCTCTACCCAAGCGAGTTGACACCATCCTGCAGTTCCAGCCTCCTAAGGACATTCAAAGTTTGCGAAGATTTCTGGGCATGTACAATTTTTACCGACGTTTCGTAGAAAAGGCAGCAGAGCATTTGGGATTGTTGAACGAGTTTCTCAAAGGTCATTCAGGCAAAGAGAACTCTGAGATATTATGGTCAAATGCAACACTTGAAGCTTTTTCCAAATGCAAGCAGGAGTTAGCTAATGCCACCATGCTTGCACATCCCCGTTCTGACGTTCCTTGGTCGTTGATGGTCGATGCTTCAGATGTAGCAATAGGGGGTACTGTGAATCAGAAGGTTGGAAATAGTTGGCAACCTCTCAGTTTCTTTTCCCGCAAATTAAATAACACACAGAAGACATACAGTGCTTATGACAAGGAACTCCTCTCTGCTTACGAGTGCATTAAGTTTTTCAGACACCTACTAGAAGGTAGAGTTTTTACATTATACACGGACCACAAGCCACTTATATACGCATTTCAACAGAAACCTGACAAAGCTACACCACGACAGATCAGATACCTTGACTTCATTAGTCAATTTACAACCGACATCCAGCACATAGCTGGAAAGGATAATGTAGTTGCTGATTTTCTGTCCCGTGTTGAATCAGTGTGCTCCTTGCCTATTGATTTTTCTAAACTTGCCAGTGCACAGCGTCAAGAAGAGCTACCAACAAGCCCATCACTTGTGTGGAAGCAAATCCATTTAAGAGATGCCAGCTCTCCTGTGTACTGCGATGTTTCAACTGGTTTCATTCGACCCTATGTACCCCCAGAATTTCGACGCCAAGCGTTTTGTACTGTCCATGACTTGTCTCATTCAGGCAACCGATCAACATACCGAGCACTTTGTCAGCGGTTCATTTGGCCCTCAATGGCCAAAGATTGTAAGAACTGGGTTAAGGCCTGCATTTCTTGTCAAAAGAATAAGGTTCAGAGGCACACTCATAGTCCGCTAGGCGAGTTCCAACCTCCAGGCGACCGTTTCGCACACGTTCACATTGACCTGGTTGGCCCTTTGGTCCCATCCCAGGGATACACATATCTATTAACATGTATAGACCGATTCACAAAATGGCCAGAGGTAGTACCATTAACCGATTGCAAGGCGGAAACTATTGCACATGCATTTTGCACACAGTGGATCAGTAGGTTTGGTGTTCCAAATAAAATCGTGTCCGACAGAGGTCGACAGTTTGACAGTTCACTCTTTCACCAGTTAACAGCAATGTTAGGTGTCTCACACAATTTCACCTCGTCATACAACCCAAAAGCGAATGGATTGGTAGAACGCATGCATCAACAACTCAAGGCTGCGATTCGTTGTCACGAGACAGAAAGATGGACAGAAGTTTTGCCATTTGTGCTGTTAGGTCTTTGTACATCTCTCAAGGAAGACCTGAACTGTACTCCTGCAGAATTGGTATATGGTACCACCTTGAGACTCCCTAACGAATTCTTGGAAACCAAGATTGACTCTTCCCCCTCTCATGAGTTTGTGGCTAACCTGAGGAGGGCAATGGACAAGCTGAGAGCCCAGCCGATTCGATGGCACTCAAAAGCAGCAGTTTTCGTCCATAAGGATTTACAGACGTGTTCCCACGTATTTCTCCGACACGATGCCCTAAGGACTGCTCTCAAGCCACCATATGATGGCCCATACGAGGTTAAGAATCGCAAAGAAAAGACATTCACGATCCTGGTTAAAGGTAAAGAAATATCAGTCTCTATAGACCGACTTAAGCCTGCTTTCGTCGTAAATGACGCTCCTTCAAAAGATGTCAGCCCGGAACCACCAGAAGAGTATCACACCCCTAATACATCAAGACCACACCCTCCAGCATCTCCTACAGAATCGAATTCACACCCTTCCGACTCTCAAGGACAACAGACACAACACCGAACAATCGATCTTCAGAATTCTTCTCAGTATCCTCCAGGACAGCTTCAGCAACACCCATACAAGACAAGATCAGGCAGGACAGTTAAGTTTCCAGCAAAGTTTGACAGTTATCATTGTTATTAGGGAGGGGGGTGATTTGTAGCGGTTTCTGCAGTTAATTTTATTATTTGTTGTTGATCCTATTGACACCTGTTACAACTTGTTTACTTTGAAAGTTTCGTTTCCAATAAAATGTCAGTTCGGAGTTAGATATCAACGAGTCAACTTTATTTATAAAATATTGTTATAAATAAGTACATTAAAAATACTACACACGCTCAAAAGACGCTGTTGACATACTGGAGACTGTCAATGGAGGAACGTCAGAGAAGCAGAATGTGACTCAACCTGATTATCATTCAACATTTTACAGCAAATCTGGGTAAATTGGTCATATGCAATCCTCCCACTTGAGTTACCTACCTTTGTTGGCTCAGCATCTATAACTTATTTTCGATTTAATTAAATTTATTTTTATTTTTTATAAAAATCAATTAATAACGATTTTGTTCAAGAGGATTATGTTCCTATGACGAGGAGATGAAGGAGACAGTGAAGAAGTGGCTTTCAGAGGTGGAGTGAAGCGTATACGATGAGGGTATAGAAAAGCTGTTGCCCAGGATGAAGAAGTGTCTTGAACTAGAAGGAGATTACGTAGAAAAATAAGCATTTAATTTGGAAGATATCCTGTAAATTTGATAGAAATATATATGCATTTTTCGATTTTAACAGCAGTTGTAGCCTCTTGCTGACTGGTGATGTCAGCACAATACACCTGTTTTCATTTCAATGGTACCCTGCAACAGGTGCCATAAGCGACAGAGAATAAATCGGGTTCAGGAATTAATTCGGTAGTGGTTTCGTTTGTCAATTATTTTCAGTATATATTGTATATTTATAGAGTAGGGGTGGCCACCTCTACGCAAAAGCAACACTTTTTGCAAAGGGAAAAGAAACAACGTTAATATTTTAACCTACGAAATGAGTAAGAACTTATTTCCATGAAACACCCTGTACTAGGTGGAAAATCAAATGACACCAACTGTGGGACCCTAGTTATCCTCTACCCAGGGGGCCCATCCTTAGGCGGGTTACATACACTTCCTTTCATTCACATGCTACGCTACTTGATTGTTAAGACATGAGTGGTTCACTTACGTATACTTGCAAGGAATTTCTCGTCTGAATGTGGAATTGTTTGTGCCAGTACAAAATATGCCATCAGCAGCTTTACAAACCACTGTAAAACAAAACAAAAATTAAATACAAAAGTGCCTCAGTAAGCTAGAATAAAATTACAGAAAATTTTACCTCAATGGTTATTTGAAAATTTTAAAATTTCTTTCGATTTCAATTGCATGTTTTGGTACGATTGAGACAAATGCGCTGAACCAGAACAATGTTAGCTCATTTGTTACCAATAATTTCCATTCAATATAACCATACAAGGTTTCAAACTGGAGAACAGTTATTGTTGCCGAATGACATCTACACGAAAAATGGAGAATCATCATTACGTGTTATGCTGTGAGAACTGGAAAGATTGGAGATGTAGGGGAGGGAACGGAAGCGAAAACGAAAGGTATGAGAGACCATGGAAGAGTTTCCAAGTGAAACCAAGCCTGATGCCATGAAATGGCTTTTCATGTACAACCATTGTACTGCTATGTTTTAACAAATGACTTACATTGTACTGCTATGTTTTAACAAATGACTTAATCTTCAACTTATTTTGATTTTTCTTTCATAAAATCTGTCGATTAGCCTGATTTTGAGGAGCATTTTTATGTCACTCTCTCCGCTGCTGTTGTAAAGAAAGATGAGCAATGCACACTGGTTAGTCTGAAGATTTGTTTACGAAGATGTGACACTTTTCATTTTGCTCATTTCATTCCTGCTGAAATCTGGAGTTGAGCTCCTTTGGAACATCTACGATACAATTACAAGTTACAGAGGGTCACTGATTACTGACGGACACATGAGGCTTAATTCTTTCCTAATAGATGTACGGTGCTGAGAACTGATATGGAGCTCTTCTTTGCGACATCTAAAATATAATCACAAGGTACCGAGGCCCAAGGTGCATTGAGCAGGCACTAGCTAGTCAAACCTCTTTGACTACGGTAGTTTTCCTTGAGTGCAACATTTCCGGTCGAGCGAGGTCATTGCCATGGTGTGTTTTGACTCAAGGGAGGAAGTGAAAGATGTCAAGTCAGTGAATGTGATGTTTACAGTCTTGGCTCGAGATGGATTCGTATTATTTAATTGTTGTTTATTTGATTATTATTTAATTTGTTTATTTTATTATTTTATTCATATTATTTATAATTGTTTCGTATTATTTAGGGTTTTGCTGATGTGTGCCAACTGTTATGGGCCAGAAATATTTGATACCTAAACAAAGTTCGAACTCTTGTCCTTACTTTCAAAGGTTACATTTCTCTATAGTAACAACTCTCCAACCAGATGAGCTAAGAGGCGAATTAAATCAAACCTCTTCGACTATAGAAGTTTTCCTTGAACGTAACACTATGGAACTATACTGAACTTCTGTAGAGGACAGACATGTTCTTGAACCAGATCTAGTGAGGAACAGTCTACGTAGAGAATACTCATCCCGTCCATCCCATTTTGGGCGCACAATGAAGAATGTCATAATTACAATTCGGACATGGCAGCCACTTTGCTGTCCACACGAATTACTGAAGGTTAAGAAGTATTTGAAGAAACGAAAGAATATCTGGCTATCTATAATATTTGTTGTTACTTTGTTGACTTTATGTATGCATTCTCAAAACATTGCTCCCAATCAAAGCGCATTCCAGCCAACGGCACACTTTCCTTCAATTGTGATTAACCTTCTTCAAGTATCAGCTTAGGTACCTGCAAATAGCACTGCAACACCTAACATCAATTAACAAAGACCTTTGACATCCATGGAAGGTCAGGAATTTACTACAAAAGTAGAAAACCCGAATTATGCTAAAACGTATAAATTAAAATTACAAATTGACTAAAAATGAATCATCAATGAGTGAAAAAGAGGCATGGATGCTGGGAACTGAAAAATGCGACAGGCAAATCCAAAATTTATAAA
This sequence comes from Adelphocoris suturalis, assembly GCA_030762985.1. Classification (NCBI taxonomy): domain Eukaryota; kingdom Metazoa; phylum Arthropoda; class Insecta; order Hemiptera; family Miridae; genus Adelphocoris; species Adelphocoris suturalis. The sequence goes on along the minus strand of CM061051.1, from coordinate 7,074,677 downwards.
TTTCACCGACGAAGAAACTGAGCTGTGAAAAAACCCTAGGACTAGCAAAAAGGTGAAGAAAATATAAACGATGATGAAAAAATAGAGCAGTGGAGGTGGCAAGAGGATTAAACTTTTCCCTAAGAAGCTACCTACGGGCGCTCAGAGACTGGCCATCTGGCCAACTTACGGGCTGCGCTCCATTGTGCATGCCCTGATGGAGGGATTTCCAAGTTTCAGAGCACCCATGCATCGCTCTAGTTTTCCATTTACAGGGTGTTCAGGACCAGACACTACGTACACAACATGTCCCGCTTTGCGCGCCCCTGCCGACCTGAATTTGAACTAGCGTCAACTGGCAATGGAAATAAGCTCCCTTAAGGGTGGCTAAGTTCTGTGTTTATTCTACAATTACTAGAGTCCTCGTGGTGTAATGGATATCATAACAGACTGCGAATATGAGTGACCCGGGTTCAATCCCATGTATGGGTCATTGTTTTTTTGCATTCGATTCCAACCTCCGAAACATGTTTTTAAACGTCATTATTATAAATGTATTAAATCATGCTTAAAAACACCGAAATAATCGAAATAATCTGTAATTTACTAAGGGATTGACTATCTGATGTAACGTATTTTTGAGATGCGAGCATCCAGATCACCTAACTATACAAACCATTCTGATCTATTTGTTCAACTAATCTGAATTTTGATTTATTATTTCCAATAATAAGCCTATGTGATCGTGTAGCAAATAATTTTTATAACCCCCCCCCCCTCAAACTTTGTCACTTTACGTTTCAAGGTGCGTAGAATCCAAATTTGAAATGTCCGTCCGCCATTCGCCGTCCAGGCCATAAAAGGCCTAAGAATTTACTTTAAAAACCCGTTCTTTCGCACATAGACTCCATTTGGGGTCTAGTTGGTCCTAACGTTTAACCATCCTGATCGCTTTACTCGCATAGATGCTATGGGCCAAAAACGGGCGAAAAAGTATCTTTTTCGAGGTTTTGAGTGTTAGACGTGTTAGACGCTCGCCTGGCACACTTGGCAGGGGGTCACGGTGGGTGGTGAGGTGGGTGAGCCGGGGGCGGAGTGAGAGGAGGCGCCGCGGCACCTTGTGGTGGCTGGAGTGACCAGAGGCGTAGCAGAGGGGGGTAGGAGAATGGATATTTATTACTTTTACGTGTTATACCCATATAATACACCGCGGCACCATGAGTTGGGTACAGTGTTCCTTCGAGGCATGAATATATGGTGTTTTCTAGGTCATATTTGTGTGTTAATACCAATGCTTTGCCTACACATATTTAATAACATATCCTCTCGACTTTTCGTACGTACTTAGATAATGATATTATTAAGGCAATAACTATTTGAATAGAGAGAAGCACAAATTGAGAAATATAAACATGCGTATATAATTATAGAAGTATAGGTTGTGGCAACTCGAAATAGGACACGCCGAGGAGTCTGGACGGGCCTTATGACGTACGCAAGCCAACTAAAACTACGATCAAACTCAATTGAAAAAATAATAAACCTTTGTGAAATAATTTGCAGCGTTTTTACTAAAGGATTGACTACTTGATGTTATGTATTTCTGAGATGCGAGCATCCAGACCATCAAACTACACAAATCATTCTGATGTATTTGTCCAACTAATCTATATTTTAGCAGCGGACATAGATTAATAAAAATTGAAACGCCAATTCATTCAACGTAACCTATTGGGGTAGGGTAGTTACAAATCAGCTCGGTAGGGGCGCGCACAGTGGGACATGTTGTGTACTCAAAGTCAAGTTGTGTGTTCAGGTGCTGAGGATAAAATCGTCACTGAATGGTTCCTGATGAAATATTAATTGGTTTGGTTTGGTTACAAACCAAAATTTTACTCATAGGAAGAAACTTCAATATCTTTTTCCAGGTAAAAAAATGCAAGTCATGTACATGAAAATTGTGTTAAATAACTCCAATGAAAATTAGGTAGGTTTCACATATAAAAACAATATATGTAAAAAAAAACTATTTCAAGGGTATAATGGGCAATAATAAAGATTCAAAAAACGAATTACCATGAACCACTGTAACCTTCCCAGAGGTAAACGAAGTACATTTTCTTCCAAAAATGAAAAGAGGGACCACCGTGTAGGTATCTGGCCAAGGAATGAATGGGGGAAGGCATAGTCGTCACCCATAACATCTGTTGGATTTCTTTTGGACCAAGAACTTTGCTAAAACTGCCGAGAGAACGAACGTGATGACAAATGCTATCTATCGTTGGCTGGACCCTCGGACTGGTTGACAGCATTTGCGATCAATCGTCGCCCCACGCATAGCACTCATTGAAGACATGCTGTCAATCATCAGGAAAAGGTTAAGGTAGGCACCCTTTCATGAAATCACAACTGGCCAGCAGAAGAACTAGGCTAGAGGCACGCAGTTCTCTGAATCTGGCTGTTGAGCGTCAACATTGCTCATTTCTAACTAAGTCTCAACGATTTTGGTAGTATCGGACTCCTAATTCCTTCGTTTCTTTCCACATATTTTCAGAAGATCTCATTCCACATATATCAGAAGATCTTCTTATACATGTGACCAGCTCGCCAAGTTTGCCTTCATTATCTTTGCATAGTAACAGTCATGTTCTTATTTCTTCAGCCGCTTTGTCCTTATAAAATCTGATATAATTTTTAGCCCAATTTAATCTAGGACTTAGTGGCAGTATTTCTACTCCTATTCCTGATTCTTGAGCTATACTAATCCTGATAAGTTAGTGATCAGAATAAATATCCAGTACAACTTCAAAATCTACAATGCTCCCTAAGCAGTTCCCCCGACACCACCGCCAGGTCGCTCACAGAGCATCCCTTGTTATCAACAAATGTATAGTTACCCTCCATATCACTGCTTATGCGTCGGTTAACTATCACCAAAACATAATCCTCAAAACATTTTACCAACTTTCTCCCTCTTGCACCTACCACCTTATCTCTCGATCTTCAGTTTAACTGTATGCCCTCCAACTCGTTGTATTGACCCTCAGGTAGCTGTTAGTACGATCCTACCCAATATTTCAAGCTGAGCGCACTAACCCCAATAGGGTCATTCTCATTTAATTTGCCGCATTCATGTCCCCGACGACGAATTCTCACAATTCTTGACCAAAACTAGCGATTTTGGGAGAAAAAAGGGTAGTATAAGTTGGGAGATCAACGAAGAAATAATTTGACTGCCCAAAATCCTCTTTAACCAATACACAGTGATGAGGAATGAAACCTGAAATCCTGTTAACTCATGAGTGTCACCGTCCCCGCCTGCCTAACACGTAAGTAAAAGTAAGGTAGTTACGAAACAATGACAATCTAGAACTAGCCAGGGTTACTAGCTGCAGTAGGTTGGTTCCTCTTTATTTACAGTAAGGATTTACGTTTTTAAGATTTTTCCCAACCCGTGAAAAACCAGTTATTCAGTCAGTCCCCCATATCTCTTCTCAATGGGACCTCAGGAGTTTTATCATTTTTGCGATCAAGAAGGCTGATGGAAAATGGCGGGAAACAGTCAGATGAGAAGGTTATATTGTCCAGTTGAAGATGTGAGACTGCAGTGGAGTGCTTGGAGTTGCAGCAGTTTTTACAGCGAAAGAAGCCTAAAAACATGGGGAGTATTTTTATTTTCAATCATGAGTGTTACACTAATTACGAGTGTTGTTAGTGCTTAAACAAAATAATCCGATATCAAGAACCATACTGCTTGGTGACAGGTTTCAAACAGTAGCCATCCCCGAGTTTTGTCATTTCATAATACGGTAGCAAACAAATATATAAAATACAACATCAATGAAAAACTCACTGCTCATCTATGGAACACAAATCTGCAATGTACAATGGGTAGTATTTGCCGATCTAACCTCATTTTCGAGCACTTTCATATTTCACGTCACTGAGGTTCTCAAACAACCCAAAGCGGCAAATGAAATGAGAATGACCCAATAGACGTTGGGTCAAGAGCATTGGTGTAACGTTGCGAAGGCCATTCTCGGCTGGATTGAGTAGGCCTGGAGTTGTGTACCTACCCATTGTGAGGTATGGCGATTCCACTTATAACAACTGTTTCCGATCCCAAAGGGAGGCAGCGGATTATAAAGGAAGCTTGGCCGTTCCAGGTGTAACAAATATCTAGGACGAGTGATTATAGTTCCAAACCGTACCTCCTCGGAGTAACGTCTCACGGAACTGAACGTCACACCGCTGTAGTCCTATTTCGGTACTTGGAAATATTATTCGGTGGGGTCTTGAGGTTCAGTCAGAAAATGTACCACGATATTTCTAGGCCAACGTTTCGGTATATTTGTATACCATCATCAGGGCTTAGATAGGGGGGGGGGGGGGTTAAACCTCAATCACATAGGTGGTGTGACTGAACCTCAAGACGTTCAGGGGTTAAACCTCAATCACATAGTGGTGGAGACATCAAGGTTCTTGAACTTGAGGAGGGTAGTACTTGAGTACTACTTGGGTAGAACTAGAGGGTACTTGAACTTGAAGAACCTTAATGTATCCACCACCTATGTGATTGAGGTTAAACCCACCCCCTATCGAAGCCCTGAGGATGGTATACAAATATGGTGTACAAATATACTGAAACGTTGGCCTAGAAATATCGTGGTACATTTTCTGACTGAACCTCAAGACCCCACCAAATCTTATTTTGGACAAAGCACTCAAGAAACCAAACCTTATCTTGGAAATATTCTCCTCAGAAAGGATTACATTTTTAAAAAAGATCTCAAATCTTCTCTCGAAATGCAAGCCCATTTTCGTCCTCGGCTCCTGGTCTAGAAGCATCATTCACTGTACCGACTGCACACATCATAGTTACATAAAATTATTTTCCGTGTACCTACCTCTCGCTTTGTTTTCCTTCGTACAACCTCTCGGTTGTTGCGTAGCGGGATCAATCAAGTCATAGTCGGGATCGGGGCAAATGTACTGCCCCATCCTAAGCGTTGAACAATCAACATTATATCGCTGCTGAGAGATACCTTCGTAAAAATTTGTCGAAATTATAAGTAAAATCAGAAGTATCATATTAGTCCCCTGACTTCGCAAGAGTATTTGAAAAGAACGATCATAGCAAGAACTATCACTTTACTTCTTTGTAAATAAACAAACCATGGACAGGTTGACTATCTCAAGTTTTGTTGTCCGAACTAAATAAACTTGGACAGAACCATGATCATGAACCTTCTTTCCCTAAACGCTCATCCACCCTTGATGTGCACCCTTGTGGTGAGAAAACCTGTGTGAAGGACACGAAGGCGGAGCCTATGGCCTGGGCGTGCCCATCGAGGAGAGGATAGGACTCGGCGGTTCCGGCCAAATACCTACCTATAAACGGATGTTGGTGGAAAAATGTTGTCTATTTCCACAAAAAATAAAGAGTTACAATGTTATGTTTGAGTTTAAAGTGATTCTAAGGGGAGTTGCAGCCGTTTTAATGTCATCAGGTAAAAAACACCAAAAAAATCTTATAAATTAAATTAGTACCTACTCAAAAACTAAGCCTTCAAATAAATAAATAAAAAACTACGAGGATTTTTTGATCAGCTTTAGAATCGATCAGTTTGATGAACTAGAGTCCAGGGCCTTCTTTTTTTCTAATAATTTCATGAATTGGGAAATTCACAACTTCAAAGTAAAAATTTTCTCTTTACGTTTTTTTCTCCATTTTGTGAATTTCCCAATTTGCCAAAAAGTTGCCCCCCCCCCCCTCCCCCTTTCCTTCGGAACGGCCCCAGAAGGCCTTGATAGGCAATGATCAGCAACACTACTACATCTAAGCAAAAATATCTAGCGTGAAACTACTGTTCCTCGTCCTCATATATCGGTGACAAGTATCTGTCCCAAGTCGTTCTACAAAAATGAACTGACTGCCAGCGCTACAAGCAGATTCTTCAGACAACAGCTCAAAATCAATGGTTCCCTCGATCCTCTCCTGGAAGAAGGAGGACAATATCTATCTCTACATGAAACATGCAAACCCGCAGACAGAAAAAAAGATTCAACCAACCATCTAACTATTTCATTTCACAACAAAGATAAGTTGCATACAAGCAGTATAGTTGTGATAACGATATAGGCATCCTACATTTTACAATTGGGGGCTTGAACAGGTACTCCTTCTCATTTTCCTAGTTCGTTCTTTGTGTGTATCGAACTTGCCGATACTTGAACATGTTGTAACGCATGGTATTTCCGTTTCCTTTGATTTAACCTGAAACAGCACGGAGCAGTACATGGTTTGCAGTAATTGTTACCCTTATGTCAATCCTGGGACAATCGGATGATGCGTTGGACTGATGTCAATATTTGAAAAACAATCGTCGTCCAAACTTTCTATAGACGATTCGAGTCAGTTAAGAGCTGTTATTATAAATTCTGAGCCGAATAATGGGCATACCGTAAGTTCATATTTTTGTTTAGTTATATTTTAATACGGTTTAATCGCCGTTTAGTAGTGTCACCAATTGAGGAATAGAAACTCTCGTATCGTCCATAGCTTTGTTCGTGTTTTACCATGCTGATTAAGCTCAACGTAATATTATTTGAGGTGTTATTAACATCTCAACATCAAATGGAAATTATACTCCTAACAATCTATCTTCCCCTACCTAAAACCATGGAAATATTTTTTGAAGGCTTCGTTCGTGGCCCTCAGTAGCTTTAGTAGTAAAAGTAGTAAAACTGGTAGCACCATTTGCTTTGTCGTGAAGAGTAGATAATTAGAATGCATTTTGGTTAAATCTTTAGTCAAGGCAACGAAATGCCAGTAGCTTTGTTCCAACATGTGATTTGAGATTTCCTTGGGTTGGAAGCAACCCCGAAGTAGGAAGCCACAAGTTACCTTCGAGTTTGAGGTTGAGGGTAACACTGGCGAGATTGAAGTTGAGATTTTCTCTACTGCAAAACCTTGCGCTACACGGTGGTGGCGGTCATGATACTGAATTCAAAAAGGTGTGTGCCACTTGCCACTCCGAAAATCTAAAACTGCTTACTAGACTGCGCCCACCAGAGCTTGTAATAGGATAGAGCTCATGAAGCCAGTTTTCTCGAAGGGGCAGAGCCTACAATCGTAACCTTCAACACTGTTATAAAACCTCATTTCAAAACTTGCCTCCGTTGTGGCCTCACGTTCTAGTTTTGTGATCGTAAACTCTGAACTTACAGAGTTCCAACTCTGCAAATATAGAGAATACCTACTTCCTAATAATACCTAACTTGCGAGGCAAATTTCATTCGAAGCAAAGATGAAATTATTTACAAGTTATATTCCTGTGACTGCATGAAAGCCGCCGTTTATGTGTAAACGACATGGACAATTCAAAATAATTTGATTTTGTGTCCTATGAAGCCAAAAATCATTATTTTTTACTGGATTTTAACAGAAAAATCGTTATTCTAACCCACTTTGCCCTGTTTGACTATAATCAAAGGAGTGAAGTTTGAAGCTAGAAAATTAAAAACAAGTAAAATGCAAGAAACACACAGCTGATATGTACACCTATAATGTGTTCAGTTGAGAGAAGAAACAACAGAAGACCAAAATAATCACAGGGGAAATAGATAAAATAATTTAATATTTATGAATTTAGCGGTTCGGGGAAAATTCGGTTTAGCAACGAATTCGAGTTGGAATTTCAGTAACGTACATCGATGCTCCAAAGCCATCGATCCGAAAATATCAATACTGCTATCATTATTTCATTGGCTATCTGGTTTCACTCCCGACTAGGCAGAGTCTCAAGTTGCTTCTTCCCTCTCCACAACCTGTCCTCTCTATCCCATTATAAGCTCTTTGGCGCCCCCGCTTCCTACATGCTTTAATCAGTGCTTTCCGGATCACGATCGCAACGCCACTTTTGCCCCAAAATAGACGCCATTTGCCGTTCCGTTTCCTGCCATGATCGCCCATTTTGCCACATTGATGACGTCACGGATTTCTCCCACCCTTCGCCCACCCTTAAATATGGCGTGTAAAAACTTCCATCTTCGACCCATGTCTGGAGCTGGGTCGGCGTGGTCGGCGTGGTCGTTGTGATAAGACGGGCGATAAGATAACAGATATCGCAAATGAGCGTGAATTTTGACATTGACATGTCTTGATTTTCACATTGACATGTCTTTACTTTGGCACTTAGACAGAAATCGTTCACCATTCGTTTGAAAGCTCTCGATTTATCACGCATTTCTCTCGTAGGTACTTGTTCTTGGTATTTATGTCGCCATTTTATATTTATTCATGTAAATAATGGATGTAGTAAACAATGCCGCTTGTTTGTTGTTATTAGTTTCCAAGTTAGAAATCACTCCGAGAAAACGCCAAAATGAAGCCGTGGGTAGAGATAATTGCTTTATTACAAGAGATTATTGAAATCATTGAAACTGTGACAATTGTGATGAAAATTATTGTTTTGAATATTATTCGTCAAAATTATTTGTTCAAAATAGAATCCAACATATTAATGTTCATTCTTGGACTAAAGGCATAAAACGTCCCAATGTGTTGCAGACTCGTATGCAATACAAAGTCGAAACGTGTAAGATAACGTAGGTACGTACATTAATATACATTACAATAATTGGAGCCGTTTATTGAGTAAGTACCTGTAGCGAATAATGTTGGTATGAACCCCTTCATGGTAGTCCGTTTTGGCTCATTATGTATTTAGTGTGATTAGTATTACAGTTAAGCAAATTGACTACCTACTAAGATCTTCATTATCGAAAATTTCTAGTTATTCCCAAAAATCAAGAACCCTGAAAATAGGATGATATCTACGTACGCGTTTCGTGATTACCAATAGAGATGTACTACCTACCTATCCAAAATGTGCTTTAAAAAATCGTTTTAAATTCGTATAGTTGAACAGTAGGTAGGTTCCTAGTTGAATATATCAATATTTAGTAGTAATATATGGACCAATTCTATAAATTTCATTTTATACATTGAAGCTCAACCCTTTGCTTGGAAAAAAGAAATTAAGTACCTACTTAGGTAGGCAGGTACTAAAACTAAAAGATCACTGTTTAAATAAAAGCGCGGGATGCGATAAATGCACGGGATGCGGGAGGCCGAGGGGAGAGGGAACTACCACCCCTCCGTGACGTCATCGTTGTGAGGGGAAGTGCCTTAACTGGATTTAACTGAAGTGGCGAAAGTGGCGTTGTGATCGTGATTCGGAACGCACTGCTACAGGCTCTAATGAGAGTCGAAGGGAGGGCTACGCATGAACGCAAGGTCACCTGCTTGAGCAGGTATCCAGTGTGTTGGACCACCGCTCACGTTACTTCCCCTCAAGGAGGTTAGGCCCTCTGTATTAATTCCTATCTCACATATGGCACATTATCTCTTCAACTATAAAAATTAGGGTGCTGAACTGTTTACCTGATGTTCTTAACTCTTTACCTAAATTTTGATCATTCAGCTTGATTCTAGATCTATCAGAACTATTTTGGTACAATTTATCCCAAAACTCTATTTTTAGTGTTAATTTTTCAAGTTATTTAGGTGTCTAACTTTTTCAAAATTCGTTTTAAATTGATAAGGAACGATCATTTCCATGAGAGACAGCTGACAAGTTGTCAATAAATAAATTATTACAAAAATAACTAATGCAATTTCGTTGAACAGAACCAGATTAAACGTTGAAAAAACGCGTTTGAAAGTTAGATGGCAAATTCTACAACTTTTAATTCTTAAAACTTAAAGAAAGGATGGTGTTATATTGATAGCCTTGCATCATAATGTGTTCCACTCTTTTAGGAAATCTTCCTGTCACATTAGCGTCACTTCAAAATTACCATATTTATTCAAATTTATGCCTCAAGCGATAATGGATGTGATCAAACCGATTCACAAAGATTTCTCGTAACCTGCCCTCCTCAAGAAATGTGTACATGGAAGTAGGTACACCAACTCCAAATGTATCCTCGAATGCTGTGCTTTGGTCAAGGATTCCAAAGACAATATTTGTCCATCTCAAAACTTTGAAAATGAGGATTTACGATGCCTTATCCACCTGCAATGATGGTAATAGAATCCGATGCTAGTACATCAACAACTAGGAATGGAGCTAGGAGGAAACTGTATCTTAGCTTTGAAGAAACTATATGAGTATGAAAAGCAAACTTAAAGGCCTTATTGCCCATTTTCTTGTGACGTCAAGCCTGGAGTAGGTAAGCGTTTCAGGCAAGGTCGGCCATGACTGCACTATGTCAGTAAATTGTAACTCAACCAACCTATTATTCAGAAGAAGTTTGCCGTTTTACATCAACCTAATTCGTGTTTATGAAGGCTTTCTTTAACAGTTTTTTTGCATAAGTAATATTGTAGTAATACACAGTTTTAATCCAACTAAATAGTTGCAATAATCTTGCCTGCCAGCGCGATTATTTGTTGCACCCATCGATACAGATGTGATGGTGAACGAGTTTTTATTTGGACTAAGTACTAATTATTATAGTTGATAAATTACCGAAAACTAAAGAAATTCATTCGTTTAGGCTTTGAGAATGAATAACCTGAAAAATGAAGAAAAAATAATTGGAAATTCCTCTGATCTCTGTAGTGCAGTGTTAGTACAGCCAATAATCGCCGGCATAGACAGTTTCATCAGCGTTTTAAATATGTACGTATTACTATAACTGAGGAAGCTTTACTTGTCATATTGAATGAATAAAAGGATAGATTTGATAGTTTGTCGAAGTAAACAGCGCAGGTTGTTGCTACACCAAGGAACAAAACTACTCAACTAGGTAGGTGCGTACAGCCTACCAAATTTGCTGTTGATTGAAAGTAAACATAGTATTGCTTTGCCGACGAATGCAGCTGCTTATCAGCAGGTTTTTGATTGTCGAATTAGGAAATGTGCAACATGAATTGAAAACCAGCTATGAGGAAAAAACCTCGAAATTCATTCTTCCGAAGGTTAGACTTCATAAAGACGGCATTGTCAGTGCAGTTATTACACGAGTTTTGCCGTTACGCAATTTTTCGCGACAAAAAAAGTTAATTGGGTACCGTAGAACGGGGTTACTTTAATTTTGCGGGGGGTAAAAGTGGTACTTGACGTTATTTTTCAAATTTTTGCATTACCTACTGAATTTAGGAAAACAGCCAAGGTTGGCATTTGATACTTGATTATTGCCTAGTGGATTTTAGTCATCACAGCAAAACAACCACACTTCTTCTTCTTGTTTGATAAGGCTTATGAGTTCTGTATTTTGACAGCAATTGGGAGGTGTGCTGCAAACTGTGTTTCTCACGGCTTTCCAGGCTTCTTGACTTTAATTTCTGGCGTGATGATGGTTTTAGCATTGGATAACAGTGATATTCATGTATGAATTAATTTGATCAGAAGTTATCAGGTTCCAGAGGGTAGGGTTATATGAAAGTGGGAAGGTAAACGGGGCAACAGTGGTACACCTAAAAACCGGGTTTTTTGTCAATTTTCGGTCATGCAGGATTTTTTTTTCTCTATTGTTTCAGTTTTCGATCATGAGAAAGTACAAAAGAAAATTGGGATCACGGCCTTATGCCAATTTCACCGAAGAGAACGATAACGTGACCGCGATAACGTGACCGCGATCACGTGACCGCGATCAGGTGACCACGATCACGTGACCACGATCAGGTGACCACGATCCCATGAACACGTGACCGCGATCAGGTGACCACGATCCCATGAAGACGTGACCCCAATCACGTGACCGCAATATCATTCACTTCCAGTTTATAAAAAAGTAATTATTATTATTTTGTATCTATAAAAAGTTCCTTTATGTGCCTTGTAGTCTATTGTCAGTTTTGAATAACGAGTTTTCACTTGTGTTTATATTAAACAAAAATTGGCCAAAATTTTTTCGAAATTTCTAATTTAAATTTTTTTAAATCCCGGATACAATCTGGACGGGGTAACATTAGTACAGAGCGTGCTTTTAGGTACTAGAAACAGAATAGAGCTGGTGTACCACAGTTACCCCGTTTGATGGGGTAAAAGTAGTACAACTTTAACGGTTCACCGCAGCCTTATGGGTAATGATAGGGACCTGTAACTTAGAAAGCACTTCACACATGTTTTTTATTTTCACCTGTATGAATTTCAATGGGAATCTTCATTCCTTCAATCAAACACCTATAAAAACCATGAAAAATGTACTATAGTACCTACTTTTGCCAATTTCACCGAAGAGAACGATAACGTCACCGCAATAACGTGACCGCGATCACGTGACTGCGATCAGGTGACCACAATCACGTAACCACGACGGTACCTACTTTGGTTTTCGTCAATGGATGTAGGTACATGAACAACAAGTAATAATATTAGGAAAGTAGTTTGATATAGGTACTTCATAGGTGGGTACTTACCATTCCAAAGGATATGCCTAATATTCCCGTCTGTCAGAGCTCTCATTGGACGTCCTTTCACATAACCACCTTCAGAGGACCCTTAATTTTTAGTTTCTTAATTGATTCAAAGAATAGGTCTGAAAATCAGATAATAATTGCCGATGGCATTGTCAGTGCAGTTTTGCAGTTATGCAAATTTGTGGTACAAAAAAAGTTGATCAAGTACCTGCTTCGGTTTTTTTCTATGGAAGTACATGAACAACAAGCAATAATATACGGAAAGTAGGTAGTCTATACCTACCTCTCTAGGTATCTACTTACCTTTCCATAGGCGATGTATAATATTCACGTCCTTTCACAAGACCACATTCACAGGACTCTAAAGATTTTTAGTTTGTTAAATGATTCAAAGAACAGTTCTGAAAACTACGAGGCACACCCAGAAAGTAAGAGTACTAGATTTTTCTATTTAAAAAAAAAAGGGTTTTGTAGGTTAACATCTCACTTATTTTTCTACATAATCGCCTTCCCGTTCGATGCAAGTTTTGAGCCTTTTTGAGCCCTTTTTGATACCCTTTTCAAAGAATTCTCTCGCCAACTCTTTCTGCCAGTTCAGGACCTCTTCCTTCACTTTCTCGTCGGTTGAAAAGCGTTTTCCACCCATGTGAGCCAAGTCTGGGGAATACGGAGGGTGGTTCACAATGTCCTAACCGAATGAATCCAACAGCTCTTTGGTGACATTGGCTGTGTGAGGGTGGGCGTTGTCGTGCAAAAAGCACACTCCCTTTTTCAACATTCCCCTCCTCTTGTTTTGGATTGCTCTCTTGAGCTTTTTAAGGGTTTTGCAGTATCGAACTGCATTAATCGTCCACCCCTGGGGCAGAAAATCGACAAGAATGATTCCTTTTTGGTCCCAAAACATGGTGGCCATGATTTTGTTGCCCGAAATGAAGGTATTGAATTTTTTGGCAGAGGGAGAAGACGTGTGTCGCCACTGAGATGATTGTCTTTTCGACTCTGGAGTGTAGTGAGCCACCCAGGTCTCATCTCCAGTCACAATGGAGCTCAGGAAACCCTCACCTTCCAATTCAAATCGCTCAAGGAACTTGCGAGCACAGGCGACCCGATTCACTTTGTGCTGTTGTGTCAATTGTTTTAGCACCCATCTTGCTCACAATTTTCTGAATCCGAGAGTTTCGGTGATTGTTTCGTGCACGAGAGATCTAGAGAGTTGTGGAAACATTGCAGAGTTCATCCACTGTCAATCGGTCTTCACGAACAGCGTCCTTGATTTGTTTCACCAACTCATCAGTCAACATGGAAGGCCTCCCACTCCTCTGATTGTCGTGAACATTTGTTCTTCCTTTGCTGAACTCACGACACCACTTGAAAACGTTCGTTCTGTTCATGACACCTTTGCCATAAACCCCTTTGATCCATGAAAAAATTTCCGTCGGCGTTTTACCCTCTGCGACAAGGAACCAGATGATAGAGCGCACCTCACACTTGGCGGGATTTTTTATCGACATGGTTCACACAAACGGTCACCGTGAAGGGAGTTTTGATACTACCGAGGTCATTCAGTGCTCGTTGCGTTCAGGAGGACCTCCTATATCACACAGTGTGACCAACATTGGGAACAAACATTTCCCCCACACGTACGGGCCTCAGTACTCTTACTTTCTGGACGTGACTCATAAATAATCCACAACGTCTTTGCAGCTGATGTCTGGAACTTCCGAGACTTAATTGTTTGTCAACTCCCCAACACAATTCTCGACACGGATCTCAACTGCACAGTCTAAACGTTTCATGTCTTCGCCAAACAACAGCTTAATATAATTTGCATAAAATTTATTACCTGGCATATCAAAAAGTACTAGGTACTGGGTAAATACTGAACCATAAGGTGACAATGGTGTCTAGCGATGGCGCCTATTCACATAGTTTACTCATCACCATGACAACAAGGTGCAATATTCTCGAAAGTAAGGTTTTTAAGCCTTGCCTCGATGTAAGGATGGCGCCAATGTCGAAGTTTTGAGAATATCACCTAAACAACACAAGTGAAGCTAGACGCTTACGAAATGTGAAGAGGAAACGCCTCTTGGAGAAATTCGCTGAACAGAAGGAACCTCTCCGTTTTACTCAGCAGGAGGGTACTAACTTTGGAAACCCATATCTCTGGATTGGAATAGAATTTCACAATTATGTTTTTGCAAAATAATTTTGCAGTTATGTAGTAAAATGAAAGGTCAGATTGGAAATTCGAAATTTTGAAAATTTCTTAGGTCTTGAACATGTTCATTTGAATGTAATACCATCGTAAAATTCGTGATCGATTCCTGAATAATGAAACAACTGGTCCTAAATTACAGCAGAACACAGGAGATATTTTTTGCAATTTTCTTACTTATGTTGTGACTATGCTCGCTGACATTAAATGATGTTCCGTCAAATAGTAGTTCACCCCACAGATTGCAATTTTCAGCACATTTGTCCCCACAAGTCTTCAAGGTCTGAGGTTGAATAAAACGCCCTCAATACAGTAACGTTTGGTTTTAACTGTAGTCCCTACCTTGCTGAACGTTCTCAAATCCAACTTGTAGAGAATGAAGGTAAACCATTCTTGCTTGCGTCCAATGCAATTTTGAACGACATTTATGTTGATGACGTTTGCAGTGGAAGTAACGACGTCACATCCGCACTTCGCCTGCAACGTGTCTTAATTGATTTACTGAAGTTGGGAGGTTTTTGCCTCACAAGTGGTAGTGGTCCAGTAATCATTCTTCGCTTCTACGTGCCATTTGTTCAGATCATCTCAACACTCCATTCAGTTTTTCCACTGCAGATTATTCGATGGAAATCCTGGGCATATACAACACAATCCATCCAGCGACATATTTGTGTTTCCCATCCAGCCACACCCTATTAGGGTCACGAAAAGAGTAGTTTTATCGGAGAGCGGTCGCATCTATGATCCTGTAGGCATTTCATGCAGCTTCTGTGGCTCAATGGAATTACTTCCACCAGATCTCCTTAAGTTGTGGAATAACTTTGTTATTGAAATTCCTTCGCCCTCTCATGTTCGCATTCCACGCCTCATTCGCATTGCAGATTCATCAGTGAATGGAATATTTGGATTCAGTGACGCTAGTGGAAAGGACTATAGCGCTGTACAAATAATGTAGCCCAAATGCATTTGCCCAAGGCCAAGAGCCGAGTATCGCCTATCAAGATTCTATGATCGTCATATCGTGGCTCAGAACCCCACGGCACTAATTAAAAACTTGTATAGTCAATAGAGTAGAGGACATTCTGGCTGTCACCTCACCTCAACTGTGGCACCATGCTTCTTCATCTAAGAACTCTGCAGACCCAGCCTCACGCAGAATTCTGGGAGATGCACTCATCAATTGTCAGTTGTCAGGTCCAGACTTCATTCGTGAACCTATCAAAGGTGAATCCACCAACTTCATAGTTTCATCTTCTGATTACCTATCTGCAAGAGATGAAACCGCAGTTCTTCACATCTCCATGAACTGCCGCTATATCCTTGATATGCTCCTAAACCGCCTCAACCGCCATCAGTTGATACAACACCAGATCCAGACGCCACTCAGAGATTCTAACAAATGGATCTAGTGAATGAGAGACCATGTACCTTCACTAAGCATTTTCTCAGAAAACATTCTATTGAGTTTTTCAAGTTCCTACTTTGTCGTTAGGTATTATTACATTACTACTTTCCTATTACTTATCAATTTATTACTATTTTCTTATTCTACTTACCTTGAAACTTATTTTTATCCGCCTAGCTTGTAACTTTGTGCTCTAAACCTTGGAAGGAAGAATGTTAATTTTAAAAGAGTATTTTCAGTGCCTAATTTCAATTTATTAGAAATTTCACTATATAAAAAAACTGATACTATTGTTCTTTCATACAAATATATTTCATTTATTTATTTTTTTTAATCCATTTTGGTGGTTGCGTACATTTTTTAAAGGCCTTTTCCTATGTATTGTCTCCCAGATACAGTGCGTGCTCAAATATTCGGAAAGGAGCACACGTTCCCGAGAGTTAACTATCTAGTTTTACCCTTAAAAACACATGAAATTGAGCATAACAAACTAAAAATTCGTGAGATAAAGGGTAAAACTCGGTTATAACGGAGTTGGGGAGATCTGCAAGTGTTATCATTCGATTCAGCATGAAAAAATACGTAGAAACTGGCCCCAAACTCAAAATTCTTTAGAGGTTCATTTCTCACGAAATCCTCGATTTCATAGAAAAAAAGTCCAGTCATGCAGCATGACCCCAGAAGCGAATTTTTGAAGAAATCTTCGACATTTCAGTCGCTATTGATCGTGTAGAGAAATTTTAGTTTATGATTTTGATAGACAAACATGGAATCAAATTATTAAAAATAATTAGGAGGTACTCATACTTTATTATTATTAAACTAATCTTGTAGATTTAAAGACAAATGTAGGTAAATATTCATAGATTTCGATGTCCAATGTGGTCAGTATTGAAGGCAGTTGAAATCTTAACAGTATCCTATCATAACATCATCAAATCTTGACAAAACAAAATAACATACCGACGTCATATGAAAGAAACGTATTTCCACAGCCAATACTTCCATAAGAGTAGTTCAATCTGAATTCGGACAATGTTTCATGCAAATATTACCGATTTTTACAACTAGCGAACGGCATTATTTCGATTTTTGACTGATTTTTCAACTTTGAAATTTTTGAAAACTTGATACATATTCTTATAGGAAATTTTACGCTGATTCCGAATATACCACATGTTTTTATGCTGAAAAAATTATTTCGCACAACAAATTGCAAAAAACAGGCTATTTTAAAATTGTTGACTACATTTTTGAAAATTTCAACCCGAAGATGTAATCCGATCATGCTGGCCAACGAACTTGAATTTTTGTTTTGTGTCCTCAACATTTTAAAATTTGTTTGAAGTTTCTAGCACCATTCTACGGACAGTTATCGTCTGGAATGACACATACATATATACATACATACATTAAAAAATGCGTTAAACTTCAGAATAGCCTGAAACAGATTTCTGCATAAAATGTTTTCAAAAATTCACATTCTACAAATTTTGAGGCGAGAGCAATAGCTTAATTTTCTTCAAAAATTCGCTAAAAGCCATATTTTTCAACATACAAGCATACTTTTCTCCTTCAATTAGCAAAATAAAATAAAACTTGATTATACCGTTGGAAAGCTGAGATTTTAGGCAAGTTTTTTCTGCAACACGTACGGTTTTTACCATTTTCGTCTAATACCTAGCGCAGCTTGAAAAAACAGTAATTTTAAAAAGTGATAAATTCTCGAGTTCAGTCCATTTTTTCGCCTATGTTACCAACTGTAAAAAGAATTCAAATACCTTAGAGAGATGGGAAATTTAACGCTCTTTTCAACGATATATCTATTTTCAAGTTTACATAGTAAGTTAAGGGAGATATGGCCATTTTAGTGGTGTAAGATCGAAAACACGAGAAAAAAACTTGAAAGAGAAAAAACTCCAAAAATCAAGGGTTTTAAAAAAATTTTAAAAAGGAACTTTTTGTCGAAAATTTGTTGTAGAATCGATCTCTTGGAGATTGACAATCTTAAGTGTGAACACCAGTAAGTGGTAAAGCAGAGTTTTCTCAAATTTTTGGACACCATAGCTCTAACAATTTTTGGGGGAAATGGAACAAATTGGTGGTCAATCTACGCATAATTGAATTATCTACAACTTTTCTTCATTAAGAAACTCGATTAAATTGTATCCTTAATTTCCGAATAACATGTATTTTTCGAGTACTGAAAACTTTGAAATACGAGTACTCTCTTATGAATCAATCAAATTAGAAATTTCTGGTGGTCAATCGACGCAAAATTTAATCCTATATCACTTTACTGTGCAATGAAACTCGTTTTGAATTGTATTTGTTGGAGACAATTTGAAAAATATCTTGAAAACGTGTTATTTTGGAGGTTTTTTTTTTTTTTTTTTTAACGAAAAACTCATTAAAGAGCCATTTTAGGTAAAGGAACAAGGGGTATCTTCGGTTTCAGCGTAAAATTTCCTATAAGATAGGACCAAAAAATAATTTTGTCCTTACACAATCGCATTTTTGCCCTCTGTTCGCCTGTAGGGTCGCAGATACCCATCGGCTTAAGGGTGCTCTGGCCACTGGAGAGAATGGAAGACATGTGGATATAAATAAACTATCCTGGTGCTGTAAATTCGCTGTGGCGTCCAGATACTGTTGCAACAAGGACGGGAGGCACAGTTTTGGTTCCAGGGGGGAAAAAGGTGAAAAAACGATGGAGCTAATGCCTTTGGCCGAGAAATCTTCAGTAATGCCTGAAATAAAATTTGTTGCTCCATTTGGCTCAAAAAGTATATTGGATCTGCGGATGG
This sequence comes from Adelphocoris suturalis, assembly GCA_030762985.1. Taxonomy (NCBI): domain Eukaryota; kingdom Metazoa; phylum Arthropoda; class Insecta; order Hemiptera; family Miridae; genus Adelphocoris; species Adelphocoris suturalis. The sequence goes on along the minus strand of CM061051.1, from coordinate 7,055,835 downwards.
CCAAAATTGATTGTGGACGTTGGCCTGATGCCAGCAAAAGAATCACCACCAGTTTGAAGCCAAAAAGGGTGTGGAACTGTCAGTTGAGGACCTGAAGAATTGCAATACTTCTTCAGGGTCCCAGGTATTTTCATATTTGGCTGCCGGAAGCCTTAGTCAAAAGACTGCCTTTAGTTATCTTTTAAATAAAGGATCTGACCGCAAATCACATTGTGAAATTAAGGAGAGAGCCACCCTATGAACGTTAAATGTACTGAACGATTGTGTTGAAGATTTCAGTAAGTTCTGCAGGGTTCTGTGAACTGTCACCTCTATAGGGTCCCAACCTTGTTCTTCACAGAAGGTGGTCCATAAATTGAAAGATGACTGATATTGCCTAATCGTTGATGGAGCCAAGGACTTCGTCAGAGTGTCCGCCACCTCGGAAGTAACTTACCGTGTCAACCATGCCTCCCTGATAAGATGGCTATATTAATCGCATTTGGTGGAGCGATCGAAGACTTCTGAACCTGGAAAGATCAGAAAGTAGGTCATTAGATGGACCAAATTTTTGTGCTTTTGAATCTATCATGTTCATAAACACTGAATACCATGATTGCATAGGCCAATCGGGTGCAACCACGATGCCTCTCCCATTATCCGTTTCTATTTTCCTCAATACCCTTGGCATTAATACTGGGGGTGGAAATGCAAAGACAAATTCATTCTCCCAGGAGTGGGTGAACACATCCACCCCAGACGAGCCCTCCTCTGGCCAGAAAGAGAAAAAACGACTGCATTAGTGCTGATCTGAAAAGATCTATGGAGGGGGCTCCCAGCGTTCTGACTTACAACCAGTAGTGGTGAGTCTTACGTGACTATTAAAGTATTCAACTAGTATTTTACTTTAGATTTTAATAGAAATGAATAAATTAGATTTGATTGTACATAAATTATGCAAAATGCACAACCGATTCTCATAATTTCACCGAAGGAGAGCAGCTTAAAATACTCAGCATATGTGTGGTTTCTTAGAAGAAGTAGAGGATGTCCAACATAGGTACCTACTTGTTCCACAAAGTTTATTAATTAATGAACAGCCTCACACTATAAATGTAACGATTTTGCAAGATATCAAGAATATGTTCCACTTCAAATGCACCTGCGAACCTGGGAATAGCAGATCATGCAAGCATGTACCTAGTAGCAGTATTGGTTTTCTGGTAGGTACCTACCTATTCTTATTAAAATTATATACATAATGAAAGTGCAGTGTATAGAAATTATAAGAATGTACTACGTTTACAAATGTAGGATTTTGGTTTGGCAGAATCCCTGTGTTCCAGTTACTACCCGGTAGTTTGGTAACGTCTGTTGGGGAAACAAACGAGGGGCTCTTGTGTTTTGGTCTATTTTTTTAATCCAAATTTGTTTGATTTCATATTGCTTGTAATATTCCTTAACAATATGTTTCTAGTCTACCAATCCTCATTCATAGTAATGTAAATTTCAAAACTTTTACAAATAATGCTACGTAGGTAACTTTACCTCATTAGGGGAAGGGAAGCACCATTCGAACCATCTAACCAGAAACTGTTTCTAATTAGGGCATATATCACTGTATTTTCAAAGTTTATAAAGCACCTAGACTCGTTTCCCATTGCAGAAAAAACGAAAGAAAATAAAACGTGAGAAAACGAAGTCTCGTTAGGTACAGATAAGATTTTCAATGACATGAGAGTCGAAGTCAGGATCTACTTTAGTTCATTTTGCTGCCGCTAGGCTCGCATCCTTATTTGGAATCGCGAATATGATCATAAATGCCTAGGTTCAATACCCATTCCACTGATCAAAGGTCAAGTCTGGATAGTGTATCTGCTTCAATATTATCGAATGTTGCCACATTCTTGGCATATATCCACAAATTCCGTTCCTCACGAAAATTCCTCATGAAAAAGCGTAAAAAACTAGGATTCGTTTCAGAATGTCTCAAAACGGATTTCAATGAAGAAAATTTTCAAAAATTTTGATTTTAAAATTTTCCGAGCCATTGCAATACCTTCATTTTCTACAAAAATTCGCTAAAAGTGGGAGAAGTAGTATGCAAAGTTTGAAAAAAAAATAGAAACATCCGTTTTTGATATATTCAGAATTCAATGCTAAAAAAGGTGATTTTGTTTCAATGATTCGTATCGCCTGAACTATTCATTGGGCATCTGTTGCTGATATGTTCCACGGCTGAGGACCTTGTAGAGATGTAATCTGCAAAAATTCAAAAATAATGATGGTAAATAATAGAAAATCTGTTTTTGAGACATGATTTTCCCCAGTATCAACAGTAGATGTCCAACAAATAGTTCAGGCATCAGAAATCTTGGAAAATTATGTATTCTATGAAATCATATCTTTTTCCCACTTATTACTGAATTTCTCATAAACGGATTATTCTAATTTTTTGGTTTATTATTTCCAATAATAAGCCTATGTGATTGCGTAGCAAAAAATTTTTATAACCCCCCCTCAAACTTTGTCACTTTACGTTTCAAGGTGCGTAGAATCCAAATTTGAAATGTCCGTCCGCCGTCCGGGCCATAAAAGGCCCAAGAATTGACTTTAAAACCCCGTTCTTTCGCACATAGACTCCATTTGGGGTCTAGTTGGTCCTAACGTTTAACCATCCCGATCGCTTTACTCGCATAGATGCTATGGGCCAAAAACGGGCGAAAAAGTGTGTTTTTCTACGCGCGCACGCTTGGCAGGGGGTCACGGTGGGTGGTGAGGGGGGGGGGGGGAGCGGGCGGTGGAGTGAGAGGAGGCGCCGGCGCCGCGGCACCTTGTGGTGGGTACGGCGCCGGCGTTCCTTCGAGGCATGAATATTTGTTTTTTTCAAGGTCATATTTGTGTGTTAATACCAAAGCTTTTCCTACTCATATTTAATAACATATCCTCTCGACTTTTCGTACGTGCTTAGATAATGATATTATTAAGGCAATAACTATTTGAATAGATTGGAGCTCAAATCGAGAAATATAAACATGCGTATATAATTATAGAAGTATAGGTTGTGGCAACTCGAAATAGGATACGCCGAGGAGTCTGGACGGGCCTTATGACGTACGCTAGCCAACTAAAACTATGATCATACTCAATTGAAAAAATAATAAACCTTTGTGAAATAATTTGCAGCGTTTTTTTCCTTTTTTTTCAAACGCTTTGCACACTAATTCTCTGTTAGGTCCTCAGCCATGGTACATATCGCCGATAGATGCTCTTCAAATAGTTCACGTGATAGAAAATGCCAAAAATGATGTAATGAGTAAGAAAGTGGCCTGTAATTGCCAAAAAACGTGATTTTGTTGGTTAAAATCCATGTTTTCCCATAGACATCGCTTGTTGTGTTAAAAAATTGATGCGACCATACCTACTATTTGCAATTTTTTTTTTTTTTTTTTTAATTATTTTATCATGCAATGCATATTATTTTATGGTAAACCAAAAATGGTATCACTTTCAGACCAATGGACAGGATAAGATGTTAGGGGATAATACTTTCTGACTTATGTTCAGCCTGCCTCATCTACTTATGCCAACTTAGATAATTATAGTACGGTCTTTGTAGAAGACTGTTTACTGACACAGATATCATTTGTCACACGGATGTTGCAGTGGATGTTAAAAATAAAAGACTTGAAAAAACCCACGAATGCGCGATTTTTCAAATAAAAATGGAATACTCGCTCTCCTCAGTTGACGACCCTGCCCCATTGGCCTCAGCCATCTTGAGGAACGTCTCCCCACTTCGTGTTTTCACCTGTTGCGTGTGCTTTTAGCTCTGCATATTTTTCAGTTTTGTTTCTGTTTTTCCGTGAAAATTAACTCTTTACTTTGCTTCTCGAGTTTTGTTCTATATTCCATCCATGATGTTGAACAAAAATTCTGTGGAAAAAGTGCACTCGGGTTCCAAATTGCAGTTGCGGGATTGCGGTGCAGCGTGGGTTGCGACGCCACGGGAGGTTCAATCTACGCCGTCAGACCCATGAGCGTGTCATCCTCATCAAGACGCCTGGATATTCCACTTTTTCTTTCTTTTCAGGATATTAGGTTTGGGATTATTCGAAGCGGGACCCCTCAATCAATTCCCGAGGAGATGATGCCCACAAATAGTGACGATAACCTCTCTAATTCGGACTAGGTTAGACCCCACAGAAGGTCGCATGAATGTTCTCATGGGTCGCATCTGCATGTTGACCATAGTGAGACGTCCCGAAAGAGGCATAGGAAGTCGAGACAATGGAATTGCTCCTCTTCATCCTCATCTTCCTCCTCCACTGCAACCCATCTTTGGCCTCCTCCCTGACGTTTGCCAGCTTTGCGGCCGTGCCAGATTCTGTGGACAGACAAATCCCCATGGTTCCCTCCCTTCCACAGCAACTGCGTGCTGTGATGGTCATCGACAAGACTTCTCCGATTGCACCCATCCCGATTCATCCCGCCCCACAGTGTCATCAGTTTGGCAAGATAACATGAGGAAAGGCCTCTAAAAATCGTTATATAACAGACTTCAAGCAAAGTATGACCCTTCTGTCCATGCGCCGGCACTGTTGCCGCCACGGCTGAATCCTAATTTGGTTGAATGCTTTCCGGCATTTGCCACTCTAGCACATGAATTGGTCCGGAAGTTGCTAAACCTCGGGGTTCAAGCGCTACTCGCAATAGCAGACACCTTGAATCGGGTGTCAGAGCTTCCAGTGCCTGAGGAACATCAAAAACCTATTTATTCATCGCTGTAGGATGCTTCGAATCTGATCACGGCAAACCTATTCTGGGAATCATGGACCCGAAAAAAAATAGGTTAATACAACACCTCACACCTGCATTTCTGTGCTTCGGTTAGCCAACAGCCACTCTGTCCTACCTATTTATTTGATGAGGTGGCGACTAGATAGGCGCAAACCGTATCTGACGTGAACCGGATTAAACAGTCAATTATGAAGAGGTCTAATATCCCCCAAGGTTTATAGGATTATCGTTCGGTATTGTCCCTTCTGACTAAAGGAGATTTCGGGGCCAGCTTGGATCTTAGGAATGCTTATTTTATGATCCGAATTGCGCCGGAACATGGGAAGTATCTAGCTTTTACCCCAGGTAGTTCAACTTAAGTTTTCACAGCACTACCTATGGGGTTAGCATCGGCGCCTTTTGTTTTCCACAAATTGCTTCACCCAGTGATGGCAAAACTGAGAAGTCAGCAGGTTACAGCTATTAGCTATTTAGATGACAGCTTATTTTTAGCTCCATCCATCGATAAATGCTTGCATTCAGTGCAGATCACAGCATCACTTTTTGCGGACTTGGGGTTCATCATACATGAAACAAAAAATCAATTGACCCCATCTTCAAAATTCAACAGCATCTGTCATTATGCAATTAAGGCACTGGTTCTGGCTCTTAGTGGTTTATTCAATGAAATAATTCTATTGCTCCAGAGAATATTACGGGAATCCTAACTAACCTTGAGAGGAAGTTATCAAGTTTAACTTTACAGTTTGAATAGACCACGCTCTGCTACCATGTAACATTGAGACGTGATGGAATCAGAGGTGAGAGGCGATTAACCTGCTACACCCAGAGGAAGTCCTGTTGGTTGTATAAACTGGCAGGCATATCCCCGGATGCAGCATATTCAAGAAGGAGGAACTACTCCTATCCCTCACACTCATGGGGCTTATTGATAAGGGGAGGGGGAGAGAGGATATTCAATAACATAGGGGCTGGGTGGGGGCGAAGGTGTGGCTCGAAACCTAGCTCTGCTACCATTTAACAGGGGACCACTTATCGTGCTTCAATAGGACTTTAATATTATATAATATTACTCTGATGACTGGGATTCAGGAGAAATAATAGGTACATAGATATAAAGAAATAGTCTTACTGGTTTATTCAATGAAGTATTTGTATTGCTCCAGAGAATATTATGGGAATTCCATCTAACCTTGAGAGGAAGTCATCAAGTGTAACTTTACAGTTTGAATAGAAGACACTGCAAGGGGCTATAGGTAGGAGGATCAGTCCAGGAAGGCAATATGGATAATCAATAGATATCTAGAATTACTAGATGAAAATCGGATATGTGTAAAATATACTGATTGATTCTCTTACCGTCTTGGAAGAAGCAGGAAGGCTAATAACGGTTTCTCTCCTTCTCGGAGGTAGCTCTGTCACGATCCTAGTAGCCAGGGTGGCAGCTCATTGGCTGCCTCGTAGTGACACCGATAGGTGGAGCTTGCTGTCTGTGTTGCTACACGCCTGATACCACATATACTTGGGAACTCAACTTACCTATGTGAAAGTTTGAGTAGAATTATATTAGGACGTAGTAAAAGACTGTTTACTGATGCAGCTATCATGTGTACATGGATGTTGCGGTGGATTTTCAAAGATAAGATTTGAAAAAACCCGCAAAGGCGCAATTTTTCAAATAAAAACGGAATATTCGCTCTCCTCAGTTGGCCACCCTGCTCCCATTGGCCTCAGCCATCTCGAGGAAGGTCTCCCCACTTGAGGTCAAGGCCGTGAAGTTACAGCTGAATGAATGGGTGAGGATAAAAAAGGCTCCAGCCTGGGTGGGCACTCTAAACAGTCTTCTACTACGACCTACTGTAATTCTACTCAAACTTTCTCATAGGTAAGTTGAGTTCTCAACTATAGTACCGTCTTCGTAGATGACTGTTTACTGATGTAGCTCGTTCAAATACTCCATTCACCTGCTGAAACGAAGAGGTGGTAGGGGGATACTCAAGTGACTGCATTTGACTCACTATGAACCTCGAAACAGAAAATAACGAGATTTTTCACACTCGTGGTCCACACTTTTTTGTGTAGGGGACCCGTGAATCACCCAACTCCCCCATAACCACCTATGCCAGCTGTGAGTAGTGTGCCCCCCCCCCCTCCCCCCTCCCTTCTCATGGACTCAGTCAGGTACTTTTGTCAGTCGACCCAAAAGGGGCGAAGAATATGGAGGAGGGGGATTAATTTTTATTCACTTATTTATTTATTTTTTAAGGTAAGGAGAGAAGAAATGTATGGAGGGTGTTTCCGAGCTCTCCACCACTCCTTCCTGGGACCTCGCTGTGTCTTGGAGAAGTGCGAAAACGAATACTCCCTGACCCCCTGGGGTTCTAATGTTGGCAAACATAGCTGAATTAGGGCTCCATCCTGCGACTTTGAATGTTATAGGCAGTGAAATTCCCTTCCTAGCCGATGCGGGAACCTTTGCATGATGAGTTGAGTAAGCTGAGAATTGAGCTGTCTATTCCGTAAATGTTAACCAACGAAATAACGTTTTTTGGCCATTACAGGCCGCTTTCTTACTCATTATATCATTTTTTGGCGTTTTCTATAGCAGTTACAAGTCAAATTAACCTTTTTACAAGTCAAATTAACCTTTTTACAAGTCAATTTAACCTTTTTACAAATCAAATTAACCTTTTTACAAATCAAAATAACCCTTTTGCAAATCAAAATAACCCTTTTACAAATCAAAATAACCCTCCTTGAGCAATGCGCGAAAATCGTTGAATGGCAAAGAAATAGGAGTACGGGTTTATTAACTTACATTCCTTTTTCATGAATTTATACACCAGTATTTCCTCTCACTGTGATCTTCATGAATACCTACCCCAGTATTCCTTCTCACTGTGATCTTTAAGTAATTTTCATATCCTTCAACAGAAAAATTATATTTTTGTTGATTGAGTTTTTGATGGAAAATTTTGATATATTTTTTGTTGGAAAATAGATAATTTTTATTTGTTATTACACCTACTTTGTCGTTTTCAATGTAGCGCATTGCTCAAGGAGGGTTATTTTGATTTGTAAAAGGGTTATTTTGATTTGTAAAAGGGTTATTTTGATTTGTAAAAAGGTTAATTTGGCTTGTAAAAAGGTTAATTTGACTTGTAAAAAGGTTAATTTGACTTTGATTTGTAGAGCATTTGATTATGATTATTTGTAGAGCATTTGATTATGACGTATTTGATTTGTAGAGCATCTATCGGCGATATGTACAATGGCTGAAGACCTAACAGAGAAGTAGTACTCAAAGCTTTTGAAAAAATTAGAAAAATCCGTTTATGAGAAATTCAGCATTAAGTGGGAAAAAGAGGTGATTTCATAAAAAACATAATTTTCTGTGATATTTATTGCCTGAACTGTTTGTTGGGCATCTATTGCTGATACCAGGGAAAATTATTGTGTTCCACGATATCACCTCTTTCTCCCACTTAATGATGAATTTCTCAAAAACGGATTTTCTATTTTTTTCATCTATTGATTTATTTATTTTATTTTTTCAATCTTTGTACATTACTTCTCTATAAGGTTCTCAGCCATGGTACGTATCAGCAACAGGTGCCCAATGAATAGTTCAGGTGATACGATTTGCTGAAAATTATGTAATCAACAAAATCACCTCTTGTCTGTACTAAATTCTGAATTTCTCAAAAACGGATTTTCTATTTTTTTCAAACTGTGCATACTACTTCTCTCACTTTTTTAATAAATGAAGGATTTCCACTAGTGAACCTTTGGAATATTTTGAATATAAGTCGTGATACCATTGGAATTATTGTTGTAATTTCCTAAACTTATTTTTTTAAGAACGTCACAGAAGATTCAGTTGCGATACTGTTTGACATGTTCACCATAGATAACAACAAGTTTCATGGATTTCACTGGGGCCTTTCTTTTCTGTTTTTTAGGAATACGTCATAAGAGTTAATAGAGGATACAATTGTGACAATGCTTGGCATGTTCACCGTAGATACAACGATTTTTACGCTTTGCACAAGGAACTTTCTGTGGCTGGTATTAATCTCCCACTGCCTCCTAAGAAGATGATTGGTAATATGAGTAGAGAATTTATATTACAAAGACTGGATGGTTTACAGGTAAGAGTTTGAAGATTCACACGATATAATTTATATTTGTGAAAATTGGTTTGGATGCATTTCAAATTCCCATGTGCATAAGACGATTTGAATTTGAGCTTCTGATTCAGCAGTTCGCTAAGCTGATTTTGACAGTTGTTCTTGTTGTAAATATAATCTACCTGTCCCTGGAAGACTTCATTCTGGAATTTCAATGTCATTAGAGGATTTGGAAAAACATTGCAATGGAGCCCACTCAGCTAATCGAGCACGTTCTGCAAAATGTACTTCTAACTATCTCAGAGTGGTTATCTTAAATTTAAACTTGTACGTAAATTAAAAAAGAAATTGCCCCAGAGCTCACTCAGCTGATTATGGTAGGTTCGCAAGTTGTAATTACATTCTATTTGCCTCAGAGAGGCTTCCTTCAAAATTAGAACAATTCCAATACAACATTAATTTGCTCCAATACTTCAAGGTATCACCCTAAAACTAAAATTTGTTCTCTCCAAGGAAACAAATTAAAAAAAGTTCCGTTCATGCAGCATGATCGTATGAACGAATTTTCGTAGATTATCGTAACATTATATCATATTACTGTTTTGAAATTTGTGCATTCCGAGTTCAAAGAAATTGTTAACCACCAATTTTATGGCAAATAAAATCGTTCCAAATCATATCCTACGAATAAAAACAGATTTTGGATGTTTAGCAGTTTTTCAGTTTTTCAATCAATTTGTTGGCAACTATTGATGAAATTCAAGTACATTTATCACCATAGTTTTGTTAATACATTTTTGAATGTTTTAGTTCATCGTCAATAAACTTTTTTCGACTACGATTCTGATAAAAATATAAATTTAACAGTTTTTAGACGTTTTCAGTCATTTTAGCGAATTTTTGAAGAAAATTAAGCTATTGCTCTCGCCTCAAAATTTGTAGAATGTGAATTTTTGAAAAAAAATCATGCAGAAATCCGTTTCAGGCTATTCTGAATCATATTCTGAAGTTTAACGCATTTTTTTATGTATGTATATATGTATGTATGTATATGTATGTATGTATATATGAATGTGTCATTCCAGACGATAACTGTCCGTAGAATTGTGCTAGAAACTTCAAACAAATTTTAAAATGTTAAGGGCACAAAACGAAAGTTCAAGTTCGTTGGCCAGCTTGATTGGATTACATCTTCGGGTTGAAATTTTCAAAAATGTAGTCAAAAATTTCAAAATAGCCTGTTTTTTGCGATTTGTCGTGCGAAATAATTTTTTCAGCATACTAACATGTGGTATATTCGGAATCAGCGTAAAATTTCCTATAAGAATATGTATCAAGTTTTCAAAAATTTCAAAGTTGAAAAATCAGTCAAAAATAGAAATAATGCCGTTCACTGGTTGTAAAAATTGGTAATATTCTTCAAAAATTCGCTCATGGGGTCATGCTGCATGACTGGACTTTTTTAGTGATTTTTTAATCAATTTTTTTGAAATGTGACCAATTTAATGTGCTCAAAAAATGGTGGCCAACGAACTCATCCTTTCTTTTGGAATTTTTATTTTAAAATTTTTGGAGCCATTGCAATAGCTTTATTTTCTACGAAAATTCGCTAAAAGGTTGCATTGCATAGAAAGCCTATCTATTACATCATCATCATTTCATTTACGAGTTCTCTAAGTCGTTTTATATTTCGGCCTGATTGGGTACGTGGTGCCAATTTGACAGAAATCATTGCTTGTTTGAGTCTAGATATCTGGCTTGACTCTAGTGAACCTTTCATTTTTTCTGGCTTTAATAGGGTAATATTTCCTCCCTGCTTAACCTTGGGTGTATGTACAGTTCATTTCTAATAAATATTTTCCTCTCGTCTCACCTAATATTATTGCGTCAACTTTCAATAAAAACCTCGAACATATCATGTTTTTTGGGGAAGTTAAAGTAACACAATGCATAATAATTACAAACTGTGATATATCTTGTGGTGAACGTTGTAGTTTCAACCTGATTAATGTTATTAGTATGATCTCTGTGACAGACAAGAGGATTTCATTTCAACACACTCCCAAGCTTTTTGAATCAGCTGCCTACATTTGGTACCTCGCAAATTTTTCATTTCTGTGTTCCTCAACATTTATTTGTATTGCTTAATGGACATCACCACCTGATTCAGCTTGAAAAAGTAGCCTAAAATCATTTATCATTAGCATCGCTCTCTATCTACACCCACCAAAATTTTATTTCAGATTCTTTCATTATATTTAGGGGCACTAGTGGATGTTTTAACTATTCTAGTGCCCTCTCCCACACGCTGGACGAAGCAGGTTTTGAAGGTATTTACAAATTAGCAGGACAGGCGCCTGCTGGAAGGATGTGCAAACCACCTTGTTGGCAGCACTGTCCCCGGCCATCTTCACTTGATCACCTGGCTTTGCGATCCGATCTGTGCTGAGTTTTTCCTGACGATTCCTTCTGATTTGACAACACAATTCATTGCCTTTTGGTTGTTTCTGTGAAATTAAATGTCAATGTGGGTGTCCATCATTATGCGTGTCAAAAGTGAAAGTTGGTGGGCAACGTCTACGATATGACCCCCTGACTGATCACTAGACTCCATCAATACGATCCCCGGTGGGGTGAGCCACCAAGCATGGCCAAAAGTCTGGAAAGGTCAGTGTTGGGTTGACAAGTGGGTGAAACGCCATGCTGCTAATCCGGACGACGCCACCACGTAAAAACTAGTAAAAGTGTTGTCATACAAATTGGAGCCACACTTGAACCCCGACTCGTTGTAACCATCACCACCTAAACTCTTTTTTATTTTTATTTATTTTTTTTGACAATTTAGTTTTTTATGAATTTGACGAGGTGGCTGATGCTACTGGTATGACACTTTTAACATTTTTATGAACTTGACGTGGTGGCTGGTGCCACTGATGTTGGGGTCAACGTGAGCAACCTCCTCCCGGAGTCCTCTAGGTAAAGCTGATAGCTCACTTAACAATGCATTTATATGTTGTGTAAGCTATCAGCGTGTTTTTTAATTAATAACTAGTAAATAAATTTCAGTTCACTAAATCTTCAAGTAAATATTCTTGTTGCCTAATGTGCAAAGAACATTATATCATAATCACATTAATCACAAGTCAATACCTCATAATCACATTGAAGTGGATACCTCATAATAACATTGATCACAACTAGTTACAATGTTATCGCTGCCTTTTCTATAACCTGAGCAATTTCCTGTGTTCTGTCAAGAGTGATGTCATCTTGTTCATAAAGCCTGTAGAGAATAATTTTGTCTTTCAGGCGTCCTACGAATACGTCATGGAGCATTGTATTCAGCATAACGACAGGGAGGTGTTAATTCATGAAGTTCTGTCATGTATTGTTTGTCACCTTCATGTTGTTTGTTGTTAAGAAATGTGTGTCTTGAAGGGATCATCAACGGTTAAGGAGCTAAGTGGTTTTTAAGAACTGTTTTAATTTTCTTCGACTGTTTTGGTTTCATACGTTTGAGGGTAAAGTAAATTTTTCAGGAGTTGAAAAATACGTGGCCTAATAGCAATCATCAAGGACCTAACTTTCTTCCTTTCAGGAACCTCCCGGAGTTCAAGTTACGCATCAAAACGTTGTGTGAAACTTTCAAAATCCTCATAGGAGTCATCAAATTTATCGAACGGTATACTTGGATTTCCGTGTGGTCTTGGGGGTTCCTATTCGTTGTTTCTACCATTGAGGTTTTGATCTTGAGTTGTAGAGTGGGCTCGGGCTTGGATTTCAGCCTGTCTGGTGACGACTTGAATGAGGCTGGTGGCAGTTTCCTGGAGGGTGACATTTTGTGCCACTTAACTATCGATTTGTTCATCCGTAAACTGCGCCATTTTTGTATATTCAATTACAAAAGAGACGATTTGTGTGACGGCGATTTGTTGTATCTTGAGAACAAATACTTTTATTAAGTCAAAAGGATAAAGTACTTGACATACATAAAACTACATCATTTACTATGAACATGAAAACCTGGCTTCACTGGTTACTATATTAACGATTATAAACCTTGAACTATTGGAATCAGACACCACATACATTCATAAGTTGGTGGACGAAGGTCAAAAATCGCATTAAGTGCAACACCATAAACAGAAGAGGCACGACTTTATTGTAAATAATAAAAACTTCCATGACATAATGACTTCTTTTTTTCTATCGATCCATTTTTTCGATCTTATGGGCTGGCATGAACTAGTAAAACAATAATATCGCCAAGGGATGGCCTGAACATCACTTGGGAGGGAAGTGTCCGTTTTGCTTTCTGAAACTGTTTTATGTACCCCAGCACCAAAAAACGTTGAGTGCCACTGTTTTAAAACATTCCATATACCAACTTTTCTGTAAGAATGCTAGTTTAAGAATTTTACTCTTTAAATTCTGTTTACATTGGCACATACTGCCTGTTAATTGATACCGAGCGCATACTTGTTATGCATGTTATATGGTTATGAATGTGGCAATGGGGGCCCAGTGAGCATGGGCCAGGACCGGCACTTCCCCTCCCTACTCAATTGGTGGTGTTGCAGGAAGTGCAACGAGTTTTTTCTTGGCTCTCTGCCAGGGAGTCAAACTGTCCAAGTCTGGACCCTGCAGTCTATAATTTTATTGTAGTATCTTCCCTTTCAACATCTACTATTGTCAAAACACCCTCTATAGCTCCTAGATATAATTGATGAATACACGAACTTCCTGGTGAAGTTGATTCATAATTATGTCAGGGGCACTAGAGGGTGTTTAACACCCACCCATTAATCTGTCCTTCATCATAACATGCTGGGGAATCTTTGAACTAGTGAAGATGGCTGGGAACAGTGCTACCAACAGGCCGGGTGGAACAGTGGTTGGTACGACCTCCCTGTAGGCGCCCATCCCGCTATTTTTAAAATACCTTTGAAACCAGCTCTGTCTGGCTCATGGTGGAGGCCAATACATTGTTAAAACACCCTCTAGTGCCCCCGACACAATTATGAATGAACTTCAGTAGGAAGTTTATTTATTCATCAATTATATCCATTTTGTAATTTTATTGTTTCAGAGTTACCTCAATATTGTTTTAAATAACCCTATTTTAGCAAATCAAAAGGCTGTTAAACTGTTTCTGGACCCATTCAACTACTCATGTGTTAAAGGTATTTATAATTTTCAATTTTCCTCAAAAGATATTCTTAGTATTATAATAAACTGTTGATCTGTTGGTTTTAAATTTAAGGCTGTTCAAACCCTCCCTCAGGAGGGTTTTATACAATAGATTCTGAAGTAGTTGACCAATTGTCACACTTGAAAGTTTTGTTAGCTCAATTTGGTATGTAGTTTCTCCTGAACCGAAGAAAATTTTGAATTTAATTTAAATTGTATGAAAATTGTCTAGATTGCATGGTTTTGCAACACTTTCTCCGGCATTTGTAGACCGATTTGCATGATTTAAATCTTGCTCACCATTCCCACCATTCATGGTTGCCAGCAGAGTTCGGTCCTGTTTTGAATCCAAGAGTCAATTAGTGTTAAGCAGCTCACATCTCTACTTCAAAATCACCATGACTTAATATTGAGAAGGATTTCGACATTATTACCAAGTCCAGGTAATGGTACAGCAAATGAACAAGCCACTCAGAGTCAATTGTGCTGGTAGATTTTTTCATGGGCGAAATGAGATTATACTATGTTTGTGAGTTGAAACAAGATCGAGAAAGGAGTTCCCCTCCTGAAAGCAAGCCATTATACATAATATCCTTGGATTCCACCCAGTCTGTCATTCTACCTGCCAACATTTTCAAAAGTGACCTCCAGATTAGTGTCCAGGTATGAAGTCATGCATAAATTAGAAAAATCTGAACATTCTTCTTCTGGTGGATTGGGAAAGGGGTGCTTCATGCAAGCTGCTTGAATTGTAAAATCCTCACCCCATGTTTTATCATCTCTTACAGAGTTGGGGATTACTCAGATTTCAATACGATTACGTGGAGAAACTGACTTGAAAGTTGTGAAACAGCTTCCCCATATAGGAAGGCGCCTACGGAAGGAATATTACCTTGTTCAAAGCACTTCGTCTAAAGAAGAATTTCTTCTCACCTGGAGCCCTTTTGGTCTTGATAAATATCTTGACCAAAAGAAGATATCAACAATTATGAGATCGTTTTGTGGATTGCAGGTTTGATTTTTGCTCTTCATAGTGTATTGTTTAATCCATGTTGAATAATTTATTTACCAAGTATGATAATTTTATGGAGAAATTATTTAAGGTCTATGACAGAATCGTCCTGTGAGTGACCTGTTACATAACGTCTCAGCTATTCTTATACGGTATTGTGACGTATAACTAAATATAATCTGTTCTATTTTTATGAGTCTTGATACTGACCAGAAATTCATTTTGGGGAATAAACACAACACACACCATACGAGAAATAACTACCTATAGGGTGTTGATTTTACTGTGAATTCAAGGTACATTAAACAGTTGCTCAGTAGATTAAACCATTGCAAGTTTGCTTGTTTTTTAAGTAAAAAAAAGTTCCAGTCATGCAGCATGATCGTATGAGCGAATTTTCATAAATGGTCGTATTACATTTATGTTAAATTCTGTTGAAATTTGAGCACTTTGGGGACAAATAAAAATTGTATTATACATTTTATAGCAAACTAACTTTTTGTCAGTAATATTCCAATGAACAAACGATTTTGTGGATTTTTAAAAATTTTTCAAGTGTTCCTATCGATTTTTAGCTTATTTTAATGAAATTTAAGTACATTTTTCAGTACAATTTTGTGCTTAAATTTTTAAATGTCCTAGTTCATGTTCGATTAATTTTTTTCGAGTAGCATTCTGCTAAAAAATAGAAATTTGTTAATTTTTAGCGGTTTTTTGCCTTTTTTAGTGATTTTTTAAGTACATTTTTTGAAATTTGACCAATTTAATGTGTTCAAAAAGTGTTGTCCAACGAACTCATCCTTTCTTTTGAAATGCTTGATTTTTTGGCGAAAGAACGAAGTTTTTATCTCAATTCTATCGAGAGTTATCGTCTGGAATGACACATACATATATATATATATACATATATATATATATATATATATATATATATATATATATATATATATATATATATATATATATATATATATATATATATATGAATCATTTCAGAATGCCTCAAAACAGATTTCGATGAAGAAAATTTTTGAAAATTTTTATTTTAAAATTTTTGGAGCCCTTGCAATAGCTTTATTTTCTAAAGAAAATTCGCTAAAAGGAAACCGATTTACATAGAATATTTTTCTAAATTACCATTTTACTATGCATTGCTATCATTCCACTAGCTCTATGTTTCTATGAAAGTTCACTAAAAGGCGAAACAGTTATAGGTGTAATAATTTGACATTCATTTTTGCATTTTTTTATGATACAATCTCTATTATTTATAAGAATGAAACTCCGTCTGTCTGTTTGTCTGTTTGTTTGTCTGTCTGTCGTGTCTATGCACGGCCAAACGGCTGAGTGGGCCGGATCTACGAGTGGTGGGATCTTTTTGGGATTTTCCGATAGGGTGTATAAGCGAATTTAAAATTTTCTAATCCCACCCGAACCATGGGCCGTAGGGCGGGAGGGGGGTCGAAGTAAGAATTAATGTGCGCTTTTTGGACTTCCCCGCTTCCCCTACCCCTCTAAACGGCCGTTGACAATTCCGGAAAAATACGGGTTTCGTAGGTTTTCCTATGAGGAAGACGACGGCGCGATCGGATTGCGAAAAACGTATCGGGAAATGCGTAAAAAAAATGCGAGAGTACGGACCCGTTTTCTCGAAAAGTCCGCCGAAAAACTTGGTTTTTTCCGATTAAAATATACCCCATAAAGGTACGTTTTTCGGAACGGTTTTCGCGGGCGAAATACAGCTTTGGGTCCGCCGAATCTAAATCCGAAATCGGATATCGAAAAAAGTGACGGGCAGTCGGTCAAATCACGAGCGGAAGCGAGGGGAACCGTTTAATATCAGAAATTAATCGACCACGGGCCGCCGTTACACAACGTTGCTTACCTCACAGGGAACTCACTACGCACTTGACTCATTTCAACGGAATTTCATACGGGTATTCCCCAACACCTATGCAGCAATACCTTGCGAGCGAGTGGGCCGTATCTACGAGTGGGGGGATCTTCTTGGGATTTTCCAAAAGTGGGAACGAGCGAATTTAAAATTGTCTAATCCCACCCGAACCATGGGCCGTAGGGCGGGAGGGGGGTCGAAGTAAGAATTAATGTGCGCTTTTTGGACTTCCTCGCTTCCCCTACCCCTCTAAACGGCCGTCGAAAATTCCGGAAAAATACCGGTTTCGTAGGTTTTCCTACGAGGAAGACGACGGCGCGATCGGATCGCGACAAAAGTATCGGGAAATGCGTCAAAAAAATGCGAGAGTACGGACCCGTTTTCTCGAAAAGTCCGCCGAAAAACTTGGTTTTTTCCGATTAAAATATACCCCATAAAGGTACGTTTTTCGGAACGGTTTTCGCGGGCGAAATAAAGGTTTGATCCCGCCGAATCTGAATCCGAAATCGGATATCGAAAAAAGTGACGTGAAGTCGGTCGAATTGCGAGGGGAAGCGAGACTAAGCTATTAAAATGAGAAATTATATGTGCTGTGGACGCGAGAAGGCTCTGGGAAGACAGACGTGTTTGGGGTTCGATAACTCAGGTACAGGTTTCGGTTTTTGGGTGTTGCGAGCAGGTACACATAGGTACCTTGCGAGCGAAGCGAGAGCCATTTCAACAGAATAAATTCCGATTTTTTCCTACAAATATACAGCAATACCTTGCGAGCAAAGCGAGCAACATCCCCGAATAAACTTTTTGTGGTTCCACGTAGTTTTATAAGATTTAATTTGTTTGTAAGAATTTCCAACTGAAAAAAAAAAAAAGTCTGCCAAGTTGGGTGGGCAGTATAACTTCCTCAAGCAAGCGAAGCAAACAGCATCCCTTACATAAGTTAAACCTACCCTTAGGGATCTATTGTTTGCGAGCGAAGCGAGCAACATCCCCTACATATTTCAATTGTAATACATCGCATCTGCGCAGCCACACCTTGCGAGCGAAGCGAGCAATATTTCCTACATGCCACACTTTGCGAGCGAAGCGAGCAACATTCCCTACATGTCACACTTTGCGAGCGAAGCGAGCAATTGAATGGGGGGTCCGGGGGGCTTGCCCCCCGGCTGGTCGTGGAGGCGAGCGTAGCGAGCCGGAGCGGCTAGTGATTTATATATATATTATTTACATGATTTATATTTATGTATTTTTTGTCTTACTTGAATTATATTTTGTTCCAGCATGCAAGTATTGCTTCTCCCACTAAAGTTGGAGTGTGTTTAGATGGGGCCTGGGCTTTACGGCAATACAAAAAATATGGAACACTGCTTGACGTGATATACAATGTAAAATCTCCATTATCTCTCTCTGCATTAAACAAGTATGCCAACTATAACCTTAGAGCGCCGCTAGATTCTATGGAAATCATTCGCATTATATCTCAAATCCTTAGAGCATTGGCATTTCTTCACAGCAAAGGGACGATTCATGGTATTGAAATTTATGTATACAGAGATTTATGTAAATTTATGTCTTAACGAGTTATGCACCAGCAGCTTATCTCCACCAATATGCAAGTTGAAAAAAGAAGAAAAGGTATCTCCCGTAATTATTTTTGAGGAATTCAACCGTGACATTTTCGTGCACTTCACGATTGCACAACCATGCGCAATCACCTCCAACTCCCCCCCCCCCCCCCCCCCCCAAATAAAAAACACCCATTTTGGTTTATTATTTCCAATAATAAGCCTATGTGATCGTGTAGCAAAAAAATTTTATAACCCCCCTCAATCTTTGTCACTTTACGTTTCAAGGTGCGTAGAATCCAAATTTGAAATGTCCGTCCGCCGTTCGCCGTCCGGGCCATGAAAGGCCTAAGAATTGACTTAAAAAACCCGTTCTTTCGCACATAGACTCCATTTGGGGTCTAGTTGGTCCTAACGTTTAACCATCCCGATCGCTTTAGTCGCATAGATGCTATGGGCCAAAAACGGGCGAAAAAGTGTCTTTTTCAAGGCTTTGAGTATTAGACGTGTTACACGCATGCCTGGCACGCTTGGCAGGGGGTCACGGTGGGTGGTGAGGGGAGTGAGAGGAGGCGCAGCGGCAACTTGTGGTGGCTGGAGTGACCAGGGGCATAGCAGAGGGGTGTAGGAGAATGGATATTTATTACTTTTACGTGTTATACCCATATAATACACCGCGGCACCATGAGGTGGGTTCCTTCGAGGCATGAATATATGTTTTTTTCAAGGTCATATTTGTGTGTTAATACCAAAGCTTTTCCTACGCATATTTAATAACATATCCTTTCGACTTTTTTTACGTACTTAGATAATGATATTATTAAGGCAATAACTATTTGAATAGATAGGAGCTCAAATCGAGAAATATAAACATGCGTATATAATTATAGAAGTATAGGTTGTGGCAACTCGAAATAGGACACGCCGAGGAGTCTGGACGTACACAAGCCAACTAAAACTACGATCAAACTCAATTGAAAAAATAATAAACCTTTGTGAAATAATTTACAGCGTTTTTTCATTGTAGATTTGGATTCTAAGCACAATTTCAAGAAAAAATAACCCGCCACTTGAATGTTTAAGTGCGTAAAAACGAGCCCACGTGCACAAATAGAGCACAATTTATGAAATATCGAGTATTGGTTATTTTTCCACGCTATTGTGATGCTCATTTACTGATATTACCATCAGCAACTTGGGAAAACACCAAAAAAAAACGAATTTTTAGAGCATTGCGTTGGGTGGAAATGAGTGGGAAATGTGCAATTCTGAAAGTGTTTAGGTGTTTCTCCAAATCGGTGTTACGAATATCAGTAAATGAACATCACAACGTGATTAAACGTGGAAAATACCCCAAAATCATTTATCACATGCAGGATTTAATATCATTAGAAATTCTATATTTCACAATTTGCTCTCTATTTGCACATGATTGTGCTCGTTTTTGCACATTCAAAATTTAAGTATGGGCTATTTTTTCATGAAATTTTGCGTATAATCCAAATCCTCATTAAAAATTGGGGGTTCTTATTTGAAAAAATAACGTTGGCGTTCACTGTGCAGGGTTGCACAATTGGGGGTGCACGAAATATCATGGTTGGTTTCCTAGCAAAACATTGTGGGGGATACTATTTTATTGGTTTTTGAACTCGTACATTGACGAAGATTTTTCCGCTGGTGCGTGGCTCGTAAGACACCTTATACAGGGTGTTGACACTTTGGGTTACTAACTTCTTAGGGGTGGATTTTGCAACAAAAAAAAAAAAAAAAAAAAGGCATAGTTTTCGAGTTATTCTCGATTTAAGATTATTTTCGTGTTTTCAAAACTCCCTTCCATACTGAGTAAATTCAAATTCGAGGATATCGTTGGAAAGAGCGTTACATTTCCTTTTGGATAGGCTACACAACGTGTTAAAATATGCAGATTTAGTAGTCACAAATTTTTTAATAGTTTTAGTCAAAAAGTATTTTTTAAATCGTAGGACGGCATACATGATCCCCAGAATTCCCTCGCACTTAACTTGTTCTGAGCGGAATGGTTCGATCGATCCAGGCGCCCTCGTTCGATCACCTGGAGTGGATCGATAGATCCAGCTACAGAGAGCACATAGGCTCCTACGTTCTGCCTTCTGACGAGATTACCACGCATTCTGTTGGCTGTGGAGTTTAACACACTTATTGTAGATGATCAGGCCTCCGAAAGAATGCGTTCCGTTTCGTTCCCCATTGATATCAAGGCCCCCGTTCAGTAACATTTTCGCGCCCTTTCATTTCCCGCCTTTCTCTCGAAAAAACAGGTCCCGTCACAGGGAGTTTCCACCAAAATCGGCGCCGCTCGGAACGTGTTAATGCAAAAAACTTTGCCCAAATTTCGCCTTTCCAATTGTATAATAAATTTTTATTTTACTTTGTAAATTAAAGGAGAAAAGTGTGTTTGTATGTTGAAAAACAGTTTTTTTTTTTTTTTTTTCTATGAAATCGAGGGTTTTCGTGAAAAATTACCCTTTAAAAAAATCGAGTTGGGGGCTGGTTTTTACGTATTTTTTCACGCTGAATCGAATGGCAACACTTGCAGATTTCACGAACTTCGTTATAACTGAGTTTTACACTTTAACTAATTAGTTTCACGCTTGAAAACTCATCAAATTGAGCATAACAAATAAACTACAAATTCATGAGTTAGAGTAAAACTCGGTTATAACGGGGTTGGGAAGATCTGCAAGTGCTGCCATTTGATTTAGTCGAACTCAAAAGTTTTTTAGAGGGTCATTTTCCACGGAAACTCTCGATTTCATAGAAAAAACCGTGTTTTTCAACATACAAACATACTTTTAGCGAATTTTCTTAGAAAATAAAGCTATTGCAATGGCTCCAAAAATTTTAAAATAAAAATTTTCAAAAATTTTCTTCATCGAAATCTGTTTTGAGGCATTCTGAAATGATTCCTGGTTTTTAACGCTTTTCTATATATATATATATATATGTCATTCCAGACGATAACTCTCGATAGAATTGAGATAAAAACTTCGTTCTTTCGCAAAAAAATCGAGCATTTTAAAAGAAAGGATGAGTTCGTTGGAAAACAATGTTTGAGCACATTAAATTTGTAAAATTTCGAAAAATGTACCCAAAAAATCACTAAAAATGGCTAAAAACGGCCAAAAACCGTTGAATTTATAATTTTTTCAAAGTTTAAGTCAAAACAAAATTATCAAAGATTAACAAGGACATTAAAAATTTTTGCTCACAATTATGATGAAAAACGTACCTACTTAAATGTCACTAAAATTTGCTAAAATATCTATAAAAACTGCAAAAAAAATTAAAAATCAAAAATCCCTTTTGAATCAGTGGAATTTTATTTAGAATAAGTTTTTTGCCATAAAATTGGTTTTTAACCATTTCTGTCAACTAAAATTGCTCCAATTTCAATGCAATTTAACATACTATAGTACGATAGTTTATGAAAATTCGCTCATACGATCATGCTGCATGACTGGAACTTTTCTCCTTTAATTCGCAAAGCCCAATTTTTCTCGTAACGTGCGCGGGAATTCAGGGGATTATGTATGCCATCCTGCGATTTAAAAAAATAAGAGATTATCAAGTTCCGACAATTGTTTCACTTTGGTGTGGATTTGTGAGTGCTGAATCCGATATTTTCACACGTTGTGTAGCCTATCCAAAAGGAAATTGAACGCTCTTTCCAACGAAATGCTCAAATTTGAATTTACTCGAAGTAGGGAGTTATAGCCGAATTTGTGATGTAAGGTAGAAAACACGAAAATAATCTTAAATCGTGAATAACTCGAAAACTATGCCTCTAAAAGAAAAAGTCTTTTAGGCACTTTTTGTTGCAAATTAGTTGTAGAATCGACCCCTAGGAGTTTAGTAACCGAATGTGTGAACACCCTGTACATGTCCAAGTAGTATAAAAATGAGATTATTTGTAGTAGTGAAATCTATTAGCATGTATCTTTGTAGTAATTGTATGATGGTGAAATAACTTGATTTTTTCAGGTCATCTACACCTTGGAAACATCTTGTATGAAGCTGGAGCTGTCCAGCTGATAGACATAGAAAATCTAGTCCTTGGATTGCCTCCTTATTATAGAGAACAAATCGTGAAATCTCGCCAAATCAAGTCCATTTTCGATATAGATGTGTACTGTCTGGGATTGATCATGCATGAATTGGTCTATGGAAAAGAGTATGATCACTTTAACACAGAAGAGTTATCCTGTTGTCCTCCTTCTTTGAGTAAGTTAGTTGAACGTCATGTTCACACACATCATAGCTGTGTTGTTCTTAATAAAGCAAGAAGGAATGATTAATATCGAATGAAGATATTTGCTTACTTTCTGTTATTGTTATTCTGACTCGCCACACCATTATGTCTGGCTCTTACATTAATGATAACACGATGAGAGGATAGTTATGAACAAAATATCAACTGTTTTTAGTCCTGAATACATGATTTGATTATGGTGGAGAAGTATATCTAACTGCATTGTCAGTACGTTTGTTGGTTGTAGTGAAGTGGTCATGTGATTCCATAGTGTAGTTGTATAGCTGTAGTATAGCTGCATATAGCTAAAGCATGCACAAGGAAATTATTATTAGTTTACGTTATTCTACATAGGTACCTAGGTACGTTAATCGACAAATTAATTTTAAAACGGCGATAAGGATTTTGTTAAAGCTATTGCCGCTTTGCTAGGCAGACAACGGCGTAAACAGTATGTAAGTACAAGAATGTCTCCACGTCTTGTACAATTTGCCATCACAGGTACTCCTCTCCTCCATCCTGTGACATTCTTTCCATCACTCGTTCATTAAGGTCATCTCACTGAGGATTGCTCTGAGCCCACAGAAACCCTAGCAAAATGTGCTCACTGTTCTGGAGAGCACACTGCAAATTATTGTGGCTGTCCAGTAGTCATCCAATTCATCCAGTATTCATCCAAGCAGCAATGCTTGTAGTGGAAGCGCAGTAATAATTAAAGAAAACCTATACCATCATGAGCAAGTCAAAATGGAATCTGAAGCATTTCAGATATGTGCTATTGAAATCAAAAGACTGCTTCTTTTATGATTTATGTTGCTATTGCCCACCAAAATGCAACTCTGCAACCGATTCATCCTTGGAGAGGATTTCAATGCAAACAATACATTCTGGGGTTCAAGATTAACTATTGTGAAAGGATGCAGACTTTTACAAGCAATCAATGATGGAAACTGCGAAGCATTCTCAACTAGGAAGCTGACATACTGTCCATCTGTCCCAAACAAAGTACCCAATGACTTATCATTACAAAGAATATCTCAGCAAATTACCTTCTTGTAGAAGAAAACTTTGATCTTGGTTCAGATCATTCACCAATCTTACTGACACTTAGTGATCGAATTGTTCAGAAGCCCTTAGACCCTGTCCTAGTCAATCATGAGACTAATTGGGAGTGCTTCAAGCAGGAAATTTGCAGACATATCGACTTGGGTAAGTCGTTGCAAACACCAAATGAAGTGGAACTAGAACTAAAACATCTTGTTAGTAGCATACAAACAATTGCATGGAAAAACACACCAGAGATTACATGAAGACAAGAGGTATCAACTACCCTGGGGAAATAAGTCTCTGTTGTCAAGGAAAAACGCAAGGCCAGGAAACGGTCTCAAGTAATCAGAATCCCAAGACATAAATCAGCTTGGTACAAGGCGGAAAGTGAAATGAGGTCCTTGATTCAGGAAATCAATGAAGAAACTCATGAGCACTGTATCACGGAACTTACAATTCATTGTGGTACGGATTACTATCTTTGGAGGGCTACCAAATACCTTTGACTCCTAGGAGGAACGACTATACTTTTGATGTTGAGAACTATGATGTAAGTCACCACCCTCCTCTCCCCACTGATCATAAGGTTTTGAAATAATGCATAACAAATTATACATTATTACATACTAAATCCTCTGACCTATTAACTTAGTAGGTTGTTTTTAATTTATAATACCAGACCTGCAATCTCATACTAGCCAATTCAATTTGAAAATGACAAAACCAACTTGCTTGAAGAAAACTGTTATTTCCCTTTAATGTCAAACGATGGAATCGATTGAGTGAGAAGTATTTATCCCAAATCCTTGTAGACAAGTTGCTCAGTAAGGTAGTTTATAGTCTGGAACCTGGCAAATATGAATGGCAGAGTTTCAAAAATAATTGTTACTGCAGGGAAGCAAGCTGCACTTCGTTTGCTCATTCTTGAAGTTTTTGGTTAAAAAATCTATTTATATTGATTACTCTATTGATGAACAAACTCATACAAAACCTCTTAATCATTTCAGGGCCAATACTTGAGGCAATTCTTCTAGAAGACGATATCAAAAACGGTTTGCCAGAAATTTCACATTTACTGAGTTTAGAAGTATTCCAAAAACAATCTCCAACGTTACCTGCACAGTTCAGATTACCATCATCTGCTCGACAAGATCTTGCTTTGGTTGGACAGAAGACGTTGGACAGATTGAAACGTGATCATGCAAACGTTAGTTTATTTTACTCATTCGCTAACTTGCTCCCTTTTGAATTCCCAATCTCTACCTTTTTGAGCATTATCCCATTCAATTGGAGCTCAAGGTAGAGAGCTTAATCCATATTTATTAGTCTGAGCAATGAGGGACCCATTCAGATGGTCATTGGTGTTGTTTCGTCAAATCATCAGATTTCAAACTTTTCTTGCTCTCATACTTTTTGTACTTTACCTAACGCATGCAGATAATCATGTCTCTTTCCTGTTATGTGTTAGTACAAGTATGATCATTTACTCATCTAGAATGTGAGTGAATATAATCATTATTCGAGACATAATTTTTACAGTTCAGAACTGGGCGATAAAAGTTTAGTGGACCTCTTCCGTCTTTATAGGTTTGTTCTAGCGCTTTAACTTTTTGTAACTTTTCATGCGTTGAACCCTATATATGCATATTTCCCTCTTGTAATGGTTTCTGTCTTTCAGAAGGGATATGCAAAGAAAGCACATGCTTGAGAAGTTGGAAATACATGGTGCAACGAAGCAGGTGAAACACATAGTGAAAGAAAGGTCTAAAACAGAGAAGGAAAGTGCTGAACGTTTCCTTTACTGACAAACTGTTTTAGCATTGATGTCCCTCATGGTGGGAACCAAACCAGATATTGCCTATACTGTAGTGGTTGTCCAAGATTCTTGGATTCTTCAACTCAAAACGATATGGGTCTAGTAAACAGAATACTTTGCTTCTTAAAAGGAACAATGAATTATGGGATTTTTTATAAACCAAACTATAACTTCAGTGAGATCGAAACATTCAGCTATGTGTACCATGGTGGAGATGAATGTAGTGGGAGCTCAACGACAGGCATCTTATGCATGCATGCAGACTGAGCTGTTTGCTGGCTAAATCAAAGGCAACCAACTCTAGCGATTTCTACGACAGAGACTAAGGTTATGGCTGCAAGTAGAAGTAGATATTTATCCGGAATTACTTTTGGTGCAAGTCAACAATAAAGCGAATACAATATTATCTCAGAACCCTGAGTATAATCGAAGATTCAGAAAGACCAGTATTCGCTGCTTTTATGTACAAGAATTGGTGACTAATGGAGAAATTGGGTTAAAGAGGATCTCAACAGAACATCAGATGGAAGATCCAAGCCACTTCACAAACTACTGCTAACTGAATTGAGTGCCAGACTGGGACTTGTTAATTTACTGCCAAAGAGGCTTGAAATTACCTAATGAGGGAAATCGCTAAAGTCTTTTCATTAGATAATTTTTCTCCATGTGTTTTTAGTTACAGAGTTTCTCAAAAAAACCGCTTGAAAAAATGTTTGTTTATTAATATTGTTTCTTAAAATGTCAATTAGAGAGATTGCGAAAATATTTATATTTTCTATAAAGCATTGTGCAGAATTTCTTTGATTTTTCCTCCCTTGTACCAGCCATTAATATTAATTGTTTCTCGATTTACAGTTCCGTAAGTACAATCGAACATCAAAGTTGAACGAATTGCTGAATGAAGACACTGGGAAATTAGTGCTGTTGTATGATACCAAAAAAACTAACTTGGTAAGTTGTTAACTTCAAGAGTAATATCAACCTATCTGCTTCATAATATTCTTGTAGCTGTTAAATCCATATACGATATGATATTGCGAATGGTGGTCATAGACAATATGAAAATATTAATCAAATATCAAATCTGTCTAAATCTCTGGCAGTAATAGAAAATTAGTGTAACTACTTAGGTGTACCTACCTACTAATTGTGAGCAGGGGCATCCGTGAATTCCTCTCGACTTAAGGTTTTTGTAATATTTTTCAATTCATCCATTTTCATTTGTGGAAAATGCCACTCATTTGTGAAGAAATAACAAAACATAATGCACGTTTACGCAAATTTTTGTTATTAAGAAATAATAATAAAGTTCCAGTCATGCAGCATGATTGTATGAGCGAATTTCCATAAATTATTATATTATTTTACAATTTATTGTTTCGAAATTTGAGCTCTTGGAGTGCAAAGAAATTGTGAACTACCAATTTTATGACAAAAAACTCGCTCTAAATAATATATTCTGCAATTCAAAAAATATTTTGAATTTTTACTTTTTTCTCAGTTTTATAGGTTTATTATTATTATTATTAGCAAATAGTAATTAAATTTAGGTAAATGCATTTTCAGCACTTTTTTTAATGTTCTCGTTCATAATTTTTTTTTATGTATAACTAAAATTCTACTAAAAAAATATAAAATAATTATTTTTAGCGATTTTTGTGGCATATTTTTTGAAACATGGCCAATTAAATGTGCTCAAAAAGTGCTGGCCAACGAACTCGCTTTCTTTTGGAAAGCTTGATTTTTTGGCGCAAGAATGGGATTTTAATCTCGATCCTAAAGAGAGAACGTCTGGAATTATACAAACACACACAAATTATATATATATATATATATATATATATATATATATATATATATATATATATATATATATATATATATATATATATATATATATATATATATATATATATATATATATATATATATATATATCAGAAACGTCGTAGGACGAGGGGTAAGGCTTTAAAAAAAAAGACTTATATTTTCAAAATTACAAAAGTTAATATAATGTGCAAAGGACAGAGCTACTGGGATGTGGATGGTTGTGCTGGAGAGACGAGAGTGACTCGAGGTGGGGATGAGCCTTCAGCCCAGGATGTGTGTCAGTCAGCAGATATCTTGTGGTATCGGCAATGTGGCAGGAAACACGTAGGTTGGTTTCCTGCTGATTCAGTGGGATTGTTGTTGGACGTGGTCTCCCAGTGCATGAAAAGCTGAGTGTGACAGCTAGGATGCAGGTAATGAGAACTCTCAGTTGATTGAATGTGGAATGATATATTTGGGCCCCCTGGCCGAGTATTTATACAGTTCTGCCTGGAAGGGGGGGTAGCCCCTCCAGCCGGGCAACGTTTACATGATAAGCTCCTCTGGTCCCCAGCAACACCTCCCTCTCCTGGAATTTTATTTATTTTATCCTTAAAAATTTAAATGTTAATGTCTTGATTTGTGATCCACGTGTTACAATATTACGAAATTCGTCTTGACCCGATTACAATTGTTTCGAATGGGTTTCGATTTGTGTGCAGCAGAAGTGAGTGATGCTGCGGTGGAGTGTTGAAGCAAGAGGAGGAGGCGCACAGATTCATGGGCAATGAGAATGGGCACCAGGGGGTCATCTGAAAAAGAAAAATATTTTAGAGGTACAGAGGCCGATGTTCTATGTGGACATAACAGTCCTTGCAAGTTCCGCCATAAGGGGGCAGGATGAATTATAGGCGAGGTGTTGGAGGCTCTGTTGCTATCTCCATCACTGTTGTGCCGGGTGACGAGACCGGTAGGAGCGGCAGGGGCGGTGCCATGGTGAAAGCTCGTGGAGGCTGCTGAGGGATCGGTAGAGCCTGGTCCCGTGCTTCCTGGTTCGCTTCAGGCCGTAGCACCTTTCGAGGTCCCCCTGGAGGCGCTGGTCTTGTGGGTTTGTGCATATGAGGCTGTTGAGTTGTCATTTTGAGAATGTGCCGACTTCATGGAATCGGGCTGCTTAAATAGGCGATTTTTTGTTGATAAAGTTCGAGTCAAGAGGTTGGCTGGAGTGTGTTGTTGTCAGGGCAAAGTAGAGCTGGCTCAACTCTGTTGACTGAAACTGAGAGAGGGCGGCCTGATGGACCCAGGTATTTTATTGTTTTACCGTTGTTTGCCAGAACGGTATAGGGAGGAATGAGAGCTGTGTGAGGTGTGTCCACACGAACAAAGATCGCCTTGGCGTTTTTCATTGATGCTGGATAGTAAGTTTTGGTGTATTTGCGGTACGAGTTGTGAGATAGCAGGGGAACAACGGGCGGTGTTGGTGGAGTTATCAGATCATGGGACAGCCTCAGTGTAACCCCGTAGAGCCACTGTGAAGGTGAAATATCATCCTGTGTTGGCCTATTGCGAAGTCGAAAGAGTACGGCCGGGAGATCGAGAGCCCTTCTTGATGGTGTAAAGGAGCACAATAAGGCCCTTCCAGTCTTCAGGATCTTTCAGGATCGATGAAAACGTTCAATGATACCATTTGAAGCGGGTTGATATGTGTTTGTATGTTTTTTCTCAATGCCCAGTTGTTCACAAATAATTCACACAAAGCTAATAATTCAAAGCAATAATAAGCTATGGTGTTTTTTTTTTTTTTTTTTTTTTTTTGTAACATGATCATAGGTGGGGAAAAAATCGGCAAAAATATTCTTGGTTGAATGGTTTATCAATATGAGGTACAGGATTACTGGTAAGCTATTGGAATGATAAATGGTTTGTTGAGCTTGTTTGTTTCACTAATTTGTGTCTGCTTATCAATTAATTTTCTATTTCAGAAGTCCAATTTTTGTTCTGATTCTGATCAACCAAGATCTGACGTGTCTGATGGAGCAGAGTCTTCACGAACGCCTACTCCCTCTATTATTAGTGAAGGTAAGATTTCTCAAGTAATTTGTATGAGTAAACATATGTAGCTTAGTAATAAATTCTAGTATACCGGTCCATCAATGGTTGTTAAAGATCTACGACAGTGCTCTGAATCCCTCATTTCCTCCCAATGGGTGGAATAGGCTTCAGAGGGCATTGGGACCTACGACTATTGACATTTCCATGCCATCCAAGTTGTTACATTTACCACCTCAGTGATATGTTCAAGGGGTAGTCATTAGGCAATTGGTACCCTTTGCTGTGACTGTCTCTGGTGAAAACGAGAATCCATATCACGTGGTGCAGCACTGTGGGATTCATGGTGGCTGCATCCTACTTCATGATGAGGTTACCAAGCAGATAGCTGCTATGCTATTATTATAGTATTGGCCGTTCTTGAGCACAATTATCAAGTTATCAATCAAACTCACTACACAAAACATCTATTTTAGGTTGAACCACATTCAACGATTTCAGAATCAATAATTATATTTATTTTCCAAACTAGTTGACAACATTTCAACACTTTTCCCCCTTCCTAATGAGAGGCAGATGCCTGGCCGTAGTATGGAGTCAGTCGGTTCACATGTACAATCTTGAATGGTCCTCTTGGTTTGTTGATGCGTACAACAACATTGTTGAGTTTCTTCATCTTTTCATAAGGACCTTCCCATGGGCACATCAGTTTTGGGTTTCGCCCTTTTACATGGCGGGGGCACTTTATCACCTTCTTGGAAAGACCTCACCCGGCTTCCACGGTCATACCAGCGGATCATGTCCTCAGCTCTGGTAATGAGGTTTTCCCTTGCATCCTGGTGTGCTTCGGCTAACCTATCCTTCAGAGACTATGTGTAGGTGTGAACTTCGTGCTCCTTCAGTGGTCGACCATAAAGTAACTCTAATGGCATAGTCAATTCCTAGCCAAACAAACAATAAGCTGGCGTGTAACAGTGGTTGCTTGCTCAGATGCCCGATAAGCTGAAAGAACAACTGGTAACTGGACATCCCAGTCTCGCTGGTGATCACTAATAATTTTGGCTAGCCAGTCGTAAAATGTTCTGTGGAACCTCTCCACCTGACCACCGTTCAAAGGGTGGAGGAGAGTTGTCCTTATTTTGAGAACACCCAATTGAGCCAGATTAGTCTGCATCAGGTCAGACTCAAGATTCCTTCCCTGACCTTAGTGGATCTCTCTAGGAACTCCAAATCTTGAGATGACATGTTCAAATAAGGCTTCAGCAACAGTATCTGCTTTTTGATGTGGTATGGCTATCGCCTCTGGCCACTTAGTGAAATGATCAACAACTTGCGACTGCTTCCACTTTCTTGGGATCTGTCCGAATTCCGTCAGGCGTGACCACAGAGTAGAGTAGGAGTTAACAGAGAGGAAGGCTAACCCTTTGCGGTCGAAAGTTGAAATCCGATCGTGTCCACAAGGACGGGACCCGGTCAGGGACCGGCATTACGCATGTACCTTACAGGACGACTCATTACACGCCATTATATCTTTCAAGGACGATAAGCTTTTTTAGGTCACCTAAAAACGGTACATCACGTTTGAAGACATATTCATCAAATAAAAGCACAGATTACCTATTATTATTTTTTTTTTTTTTGTTATTGTAATCATTTCCCCAGAACAAAAAATATGAAAAATTTTGGACTTCCATCTGGTCGTCTTGCTCTTCCATTTGAAGCAACAATCTTTCAATTTGTTCATCGTTCATGACGAAAAAACCACTTACGAACTGAAAAAGCACATTTACTAAACACAGAAAACTGGGTACAATGGATACCGCAAACGAAAACAACAGGAGGACAAGAGTTATCAGTGAGAAAATAATGATAAAAAGTCGAAGTTCAAGTAGTAGTAACCAGTCACAGAAAGGTTTCTCATATACCTTCCCAATGGGTTCATTTTATCAATAAAGTGCTGCGATCTATTGTCAAAACCTTCAGTAAAACCTACTGAATTGCCCCCAATATTTAAAAAATACCAAGCTACCACCGGGTTTCGTCTGTGAAGACAAGAAAGGGCGCCGAGCAGTGACCGGCATTCGACCCCTACGAGGTAACAAGGTCGCCGAGCAGGGACCGGCATTCGTCCTGTGAGACATCCCTCTCTAAAAATGTTCTGTCCAAATGCGGATATTGCCTAGCTGGGTCCTGACCGGGTTTCGTCCGGAAAGGGCTAAGGTTCAAATGGTCGGCAAACGTTTTGGAGGGCGACGGGGGGGGTGTGGCCAAATCGACGGTGCTGTGCCTAGGAGCGTTCTCTTGAACTAATCACTGGTGGGAAATTCAAACGGAGCTCCTTATCAGTAGTTATCTGATTCTCTCTCATCAGTGAGCGGGAAATTTAAGCGGAACACCTTATTAGTACTTATCTGATTCTGTCTTGTCAATAAGCGGGAATTTCGAATCTGCTGCTATCACATTTTTAGAGCCAGTTTTTCAAAATCAACTTTGCAATTTCCCCATTGTTTTGTTATCAAACTTTCATAACAAAACAATGGGGAAATTGAGAAGTAGATTTTGAAAACATTATTTAGTCAAACAATGATGAATTCCAAAACAAATCATATACATTTAAAGAAAGAGAGAATAAAATAGTGAATACGAATTTTCAGTAGATGAAAAGTACACAAGTCATATTATCAAGCATAGACAGTTTGGTAGGTACCCACCATTACATAGGTAGGTACCTACTTTTCAATCTTATACTATATTCCAATAATGAGTTGAGAATAACAATGATACGTTTTACTATAATTATTGTATTTCTGTATTGGCCTATAAATATATTCTTTTTCTTAAATTTACAAGAAGATCAACTTTTGCCTCCATGTAGAACTTAGAACTGATCTATTAACTTTTTCTTTTGGGTGTAATGTGGTTACGATTGTGGCCTCAAATTAGATGGGTGCCCCTACAATTACTGTATTATTTATTTTAGAAATATGTCGTGCTTATTTGTTACTAGGAACTGCCAAGGAAAACGGTGAGGAAAACGGAACGATGGTTTCTGGCGATGCTGGTGGGA
Source organism: Adelphocoris suturalis (assembly GCA_030762985.1). Lineage (NCBI taxonomy): Eukaryota > Metazoa > Arthropoda > Insecta > Hemiptera > Miridae > Adelphocoris > Adelphocoris suturalis. Next base: position 7,023,192 of record CM061051.1, on the reverse strand, counting down.
GATCTGCTCTTCTTGGAGCTATTTCTAGTTTTAACAAGAAAAACTTGAAAAGGGTTACCGGTGCTTTCAGCTCGACCTGCTGAAAGAAGTTAACTAATTATAAGAAAATATACCATTATTCAATTATATATATTTTGTGATTTTACTATTTGCAATAAACACAAATGCGCTAGTTTTGACATTTTCATCCTACATCCTTATTAGGCAGATATTCTTAGTCCAAGTGTTTACTTATAACTATCAGCTAAATAAATCTACTTGGTTTCATTGCATCAGTCCAGTTGAATCTATTCCAACTTCTTGGGTTTATGAAGTGAGAAACAATGGCCTTTCCGATTTGCTATTCTTTTGTTGCCTATAAGGGCAGTCATGAGGGAAACAACTTGTTTTTGTTATTTGGTCAGTTTTTTGTGTGTTTCTTTATTATATAATTTTTTTTATTAATAACATAATTCTCATTTTTGACCAGTATTGATGAGATTGATGGCGAGGGAAATGAATTGTAGAGAGAAAAGGGGTGATGCAAGATATCAACAAGGGGTAAGTCATATCAACCGCCATTTTCCTTAGGTCCTTTGCCCCCTACCGCTCCTCGTGGCGGACCTTGTTAGTTCGGAGCCCTATTAAATGATGTAGGTTTCCTCGATAGCAAAACAAAAAATTTTGTATATCTAGACCCCAATTATCCTTGATTTGAACTTCATTTCGTGAAAATGATTAATTGAAACTACGCCAAAGCAATACAGTCATGATGATGTGGTTTTAATGATTATCGAAATGTGGATAAAATAGTAAAATGAAAATTATTTCATCAAACTAAATACTAATTTGTTTCACACGTTTTCAAGACAAACATCCACAGCAAAGCTTTGGAGAAAAAAATGGAATTTAATGAAAATGCTGTCTGTTTCCACAAATGATGACAATATTATATCGATTTTGATGTTTAGGTCACCAGCATTATCAAACAATAAGAAGCTATTGTTTGAAAATACAAAGTTGTTAATGTTAGTGAACTTGTTATTGTTTGTTAGGTACTGATGATGATCTGACCTTCTATCCAACATTGTAACTCTTTATTTTTGTGGAAATAGACAACGTTCTTCGTTAAGGGGGTGCTAGATCGTAGGTGTATATACGGTTTTTTCAACTTTTCTTGGTCAATAGTGGATTGATTTTGATGATTTTTAAATTCCCCGTAGATCGTTCCTCTGAAATTTTCAAATTTCAAATTTAGTTATCATTTAACGATTTTACTATCAAATTTCGAGATTTGTGGGATCTAGTAGAGGTTTTGAAAATAGAGCAAACCCTGCAAGAATCATGGAAATCGATCAATTATTGGCTGAGAGAAGTTGAATAAACTGTTTGGTCGTATTTTGAATTTGGAGGGAGCTTTGAGCCGTTTTCTGGATTGGACAGAGCCCATGCGTCTACCGCTAAGTATCACTACATTCGAGTCACTCACCTTTCTTGCTCTTTTGGTTGAAAGGCGCCAGTCGGTCTGCTTTCAAAGACCTAACGATGCCCCTTAACTCCCCCCCCACATCGAAATGGATTTCCATAACTTCATTGTGATTGATGTAGTTCATAAAGTTTGGTATCGCATTATAATAACAGTTTCAGCAAGCAACTTTAAAGTACATTATTTTAAAAATAAATAACATTGTTCCAACCACAAAATATGACTGATCTCATTATAATAGTTTCATAAAGTTCTCAAGTAAAACTAAAAGTTGAGCAAAAAGATTCGATAGTTCAGAATGTAGACTATTGATATGGTGCACTCAACGTTGACAGTTGAGACCTGAAAAAAGCACCTCCAAGCATTGAGCCTGCCTAACCTAGGTGAGTCATGAGATGTGCGTTAAATTCAAATAGAAGTTCTGGGCTTGTACTCTAATATGCGTTGTATTCACCAGAACAAGGTGTTCCCTTTCTAAACAGTTTCTTTGGAGGAGATCTTGTAGCTGCCCACAACAGTTAATTAGGGGAAATTTGGGTAATATGAGGAGCACAACTTCAATTCCTATTGTGTTTCCTGTATCATAGTTAGGAATGCTGTTCTTTGTTTGAATATTTACGTTAGGTATCTACGTAACGTCATATCGTTGAATATAAAATAGGATGTTACTACTGGGGGTTATTAGAATATTTACAGAGAAAGAAAACTCCCCAAAAAAACTCCCTACCATTTGTGTTTAATGGGGAGGAATGGAGTGTGAAATGAGAAATCGGAGGGTGATATTGGGATTCGAAAAATCTGACAAGCAGAACTTTGGGTAAGTTTTACTAATAATGGTATAATTCAGACCTATTGGTTTACAGTTACATAGCTTCAGAATGATTACTAACCAGGTTCAATTAAAACCTCTTCATTTAGGTATAAAGAAATGCAATCACCCAACTATTAACTGGACATGATAAATGAGGAACAAAAATTATAGGATTGATGATATTTATTAGGAATAAGAGAAGTAGGAAATTAATCCTTCACAGGGCAGTTGGAAATCTGAAGCTGTGAACAAAAACACGGAGTTTTGAGTAATCATTGTAATACTAGGTACCCAAGTGGATATGTTCGAATTGAAGGATGTCTTCAAAGGCGTTCAGCAGAGGATGGGGATGTCTAGAGTACTTGAACAAAGCACATCATTCACAGTTAGCCGCCCAATTGCGAATGTCCATGTTCGTTTTGGGCCAGAATATTTTCGAATCAATTATAACCCTCAATGCCTGGATCCCATGGTGGTTCACGGAGTGATGATGGGTAAAATAAAGAAAATGAAGGTTCTCTGGGATGAGGGTTGGGGAAGCTCAGTTGACGAATTGCACCAGAGTTAGGCATCAGCATTTGGAACGTTGACCTCTATGATTTGACCTGCTTTGATCAAATTTCGAAGGGTGTGGTCTGATAGTGAATATGCGCAGATCGAAGTTCCTCGGTCAAAGGGAAATCTTTGCCTTGGCTATGTCCAACTAAGGACGTGAAAAAAGCAATAAAAGAAGCAAAAAATCAAAGCAATAAAATTCGAATTTCTGGGAGTATATCGGATATCCGAAGTAAACTGTAGGATTAATTCCATCTGCCAGAGTCTGCAAGGGCTCATGGATTTTCTTATCTGTTGCATAGCTGTGGTTATGTCCATTCGGTGTCCTGTGAATGGGGCATTTGTCACGTTTTATGGAGGCTGGGGATCACAGAGATGAGCTGTTGCAGTTGCTGTGTCAATATTCTGAAAAACCTCGGTAAGTCTCCAATGGGAAACAGAAAGAAATTAACTTTGGAAGGAACTGGATAAATTCCTTCCTGAGTGACTTTGTGTCCCAGGCAAGTACCTAACCTCCAATTTGGCGAGAACATAATATCCTTTATGACACTGAGCCCCCCCCCCCTTCGTGTTTGAAAATGTCTAGAACCCTAGAAACATGATTATAGTGCTCCTCGAGGGACTTGGAAGTGATAAAAACCTCATCTAAGAAATCAAAATACAAAGGGAAGTCCACAGAGCATCTTTTCCATGAAGTGTTTCAGTACTGGCGTAAAGGCCAGTGTAATAATAGCCGCTTTAACAATGTTGTCCAGGTTCATGTCTATGTGGTGAACTGCATCTGTAATATAAAGAGTGGAGAAAATATTACAACCAAATAGGTAGATGGGAGCTAAAGTCTTGGAGATGAGAAAGTAGATATCTATCAGGAATAGTTCTTGCAGTAAGGTCTCTTAAGGAACCATCGAGCTTGGAGACTAAGAAGAGTCGGAGGGCCCAAGTGCTGACAAGCTTGACAGAGATGATTCTGATGGGCAGTGAGCTGTTGTGGTGTGCCTTTTGTGTCTATGAAATGTTTTGTCTGGGATCTGGCTTATGAGGTTCTAGGCAAAGGTTGGTAAGTGGTGAAAAGTGAAGAGAATTTAGCAAGGGTCGGGTTCGAGGAATAACCTAGATTTATGATGTTGATGGGAATCGGGAAGGGTGAAGAAGTGAAGGGGTCATAGAGCTGTTTGTTCCAAATATCCACATGTAGGCCAAAGGGAGCTAAAAAATTGGCTCCTGCAATGGGTTTAGAAATATCGGCGACTACTAAAGTCCACTCAGAAGGTTTTTTGTTGAGGTAAATAAATTATGAAAGGGAGCCTAAGCTGTTGATTCTTGTCCCATTAATCACATACAAAAAATGTTCAGCTGTAGTGTGGTCATTTTTCTATTGGAATAACGAAAAGTGTTTGGAATAACCAACGTGGAGTTCTTGTAGGTCTGAAGTAATGGGACTGAAAGGGACTCCTGCAGAAAGGACTGCATCCCTCCAGGCTTCTGCGTCAGGGTGACGACTTTCATGGTGGGGGGTAATAAATGACAGTCCTCGGAATGGGACCTCAGGGTGACATGGGAAACCACAGAGAACATCCCTGATCCCTGGAGAAGGGGTGCACATGATGGATGGTGATTGCCTGGGTCTTCAGGTTCCCTCCGACGAAGGAGATCCTCAATCCTATCGGTGGAATCCCTGACCAACCTCACATTAGTTGCATGTCATGCCATGCTGTCAAAAATGAACATCTTAGTATCCATTAATGAGGAATGTTTGTCGAGTAATTTTTCAAACCTCGCCTCATTGGCACGGGGGAAAAGGTCTAACGCCCTTCTCAAATCGGATACCTCAGCAACCAACGATACGACCCTTTCTTTCAGTGACCTCATTGCAGCGGCCATGTCATCATCATTTCTACCTGCCACTGTATTGGGTAGAAGGGAAGGGGGTACCTCTGGTGTCCTCTGTAGATGGTCATATTCAGAGGGCTGACCAACTCTTTGAGGTGGGTGCACATGGCGACTAGATTGGGGGTTACCGACACTACCAGACAACGATCTATTTTGTTGAATTAGAGGGTCAAAACTGTCTGAAATCCAAGGTTCTAGATACGGCCCATTCAGTTGTTGTTCTTGTCCTGTCCAGGCACCCGCTGGTTGTGGGCACTAGTTGGTGTGGCCCATGACATACTAAAAGAACCTTTGAGTATTAATAAGATGGAGGGCTATTGCTCTGAATTCAACACTGTTTCCCTGTCAAGGCACACTTGCCACTACAGTCGAGTTGGCCTTGCAATTCAAATTCAAATGACAAAGCAGTTTATTGTAATTTAAGTTTTGTTTGATATTACTTATTGTAGTGGATTTGTTGGTTGGTTATGCGGATTCACCCCTTTGGGCGAATTTATATATACTTGGCTGGGAGTTGGTACTCCCAGTGGAAAGTTTTGTGAGAAATAATGATCCGCTGTAGGATCATGTGGGTTATTCCCTTGGGCATAAAAAGGGAGTGAATGTGGAGACGTGGTTATCGGATATGAACCCTTTATGGTATCTAGTCTTTTGGTCTGAAAAGGACCGTAGTCGTATGGTACTTTTGGTGTCGTGGGAGACGACTGAAGAGGGCGGAAGCCCGTGGTTGGACCTTCGTAGGCTACTGTGTCTGTCCTCTGAAAAGAGGTGTCGAATGGAAGGCCGTGTGCTTCCTTGACAGCGTGTATAGCTGAAAGCTGAGTGTCGAATAAATTGCCACATAGGTAATGTTTGTCGAATGTGGATCGGTAAGCAGAGTCAGGGTTTGTGTAGGAAGACCCTTGTAGGTCCTGAAAAGGACGCTTAGTTTGTATAGAGGCATCTGATAGAGAAAAGCCTTTATGGTCGGACGTTGGCACTGTGCTCGGGGGTTCGAGCGTTGGTACACCGGCTGTGTTGATTCCGCCGTGGTCCGCTTGGATGAGTGCGTTGGTCACGGGAAGGCTAGCTTCCGTGTTGGCCTGTGGCGATTTCGACCCGGGAGAGTGGAAAGTCGGAGACCGTTCCATCTCCGGGAGAATCGTGAGTTCGCTTGCCTAGAGAGCGACTCAAGTCCTGAAAAGGACTGAAGGTTTGTGAGCCTCTTAGTCCTGATAAGGACTATTTGAACGTGCAGACCGGGGTGCTAGGAGGTGAGGCCTCCTATTGAACACGGGGTCGCACTGTGGGTTCGACCAGACGAGGAAGTGAAGCTTCCTACGAGCCCAGGATCCTCGCACTAGGTAACCCGGTGCGTGCACCTTCTTGAGGGTTACCCAGCCTCGAACCTCTCAGACGGTTACGAAGTGTAACCCGGTGGCGAGGGCTTGCTGGTCCAGAGCGGGGTAGCAGATTCCGATCCCGCCTAGGGCCTCGGCTTTATACGAGGGCTTGATAGGGAGGTCAGACGGCCGGGCAAAAAGCGTCTTGATCCCAAAGCCTGTGAGCGCCAGTGGAGTTGGATCACAGCTGGTTCTCTTGAGGAAGGCTTCTTCTTCGGAGGTTCTTCTTCTGGAGAGGAGTTCTTCTTTGTAGGCTGGTCAGGATCAGTATGCCCGACATTGCCGTCGGGTACCATATCTATACCTCCTGCTCCGCCCGGGTCCTCTGTGATTGGCTGTTCTATTTGGCGGCAGTTATTCGCGCCCTGTGTGTGACGGGGCGAAGTGGTAACTTCTCCCACCCACCGCTAGAGCGCTCAGTCTCCACCGGCCAATGGGATTGCGAGTTTTGTGACCTTGCCAGCCTCAAGGGCGTTTTAGGTGGACTTGTCCTCGCCGCCTGCGTCCTCGCGGGAGCCAAGGGCACTAAACGGGAAGGCGAGTTGTCCGTGTCGACTTGCCGGCGTGCGGGACTCCGCGTCTGAGCGTTTGGCTTGTTTTAGTTCGGGAGTACCTACTGACTCCCATTAGGACCTTGTGCACGCCCGTTCGTGGTCCGTAGTACTTTGAGTAAAATGTCCTTGACTGTTTGAAGGACAATCTCTCATTATTATTGAAGCTTGTGTTTCTTGTTACATTCGTTTGTATAGGTTTCCTGTTACTGCTGGTAATTTTTCTGGCGTATTTCGCTGTCTTAAATGGCTTGGCTCACGTAGTGAGTGTTTAGCTTGATCTTTGGTGGCCCTTAAAAGGGCCGTCGAAGCGTTTTGTGGTGTGATTCACCACACTTATTATTGTTACCTACATTTTAGTATTAATTTATGTATGTAGACAAAACTGTCTAGATGTTAGTATGTGTGGTGAACTCACCACCCTTAACCGGCCCTTTTCAGAGCCACCAAAAAGAAGTTCACACTGTAGAACTATACAAGGAAGACGTAAGGCTACGTCTAAACGAAACAATAGAAATCGCCGAAAAGATTATGAGAAATACATAATCACAAAAAATATTAACACGTCGAAAGACAAAACTCGTCAAGCTAAAAGCTCACTGCACGAGAAAGACTCGACGAGCCGGTAAAACTTACACACAAAAATTGCCTTGAATCAAATGACTTTCAAATCCGATCAAGGGCAAACTAGGCCAGACACGATCTACGGAGGAAAGGCGGAAGAGGAAGTTTCGACTTCCGCCCGCCAGGCGCAATCAATCAAATCGGAAGCGATTTCTACTTCCGCCCACGCGAGCGCTAGAGGTCAACTGATCCAGCCAATCAAATGCAGAATCCGACTTCTGGATAGATATAAATATAGCATTTGATGGGCCGTCCGGACATACCATTCTCAACCTTCTGATCTGAAGTTCCTTCTCTCTACGACGAAGCTTTCTACATGATCCAGAGACGAGATTACTCACTCTTATGGCATGATTACTCATTACTCACGGCAGTATTACTCACTACCATCGAGCTTCAATAAAACTTGTCGCCCGGTTCAGAGAAGTAGTTCACTGAACGTCCGCTGGGGCAGGTGGAGACTAGTCACCCGGGCTTTCGAAATAATTCGTCAGCCGTCCGCAGGGGCTAGCCAGTTGATCATCAAGCAAAACCGCATTCGGTTTCATCAACTGAAAAGGCTTTTCAGCCCGGAGGACCCTCTGACAATTGATTGTTGGAAGCGAGTCCCCATTATAATTGTTCTTCTCAGAACAGACAGAGGACCCTCTAGCACCTGCTGGAAGCGAGTCCCTGCCAAGCCTCGTTCTTTTATAGAATTTAGAAGGCAAAACTTCCTAGATGGAGCGAACCCCTTCATTTCGCCTTTTAGACAAGTCCGTGCAGTCGGAAACGACTGCCAGACGGGGAGACGCCGCTGATCAAGGTGACAGCGCGCACGCGACTCCTAATCGCATTCCTCGGCCGGCACGTGCCATGGCCTACGGATGCTCAAGGCCTAGCGCCGACGAGTTATTGGGCCGCCTCCGTGCGAGACGCTAGCCCTTCTCATCTCCCTGAGACACGGCGAGATCGAGCTTTGGATATGACACATTCACTTACATCTTTCACAGATGATCAAATACACTGTCGATCATATTCAGACCCCTCCAAGGGGAAACTACGGAGATTTCACTGCTAAAACAGAAATTCCTCCACCGGGTACGTGACTGACGTGAGTGCTTATCAAACTCAACAAGTGCATGACCTGCACGGAAATAAAGGTACTTTTCAGTACCCCAAAAAAACTACCTCATATTATAATGAGAACTCTCGGTTAGAGCCAGTATACCAATATTCACCAGCGAGAGAGTCACATTTAGACTCACGCAGCGAAGCTCGGCCTGTCACAGATTCATTACAAGATTCATATATTTCCTACCAAGCGAAATATAACGATACTCGAGAAAACAACGGTACTTTCTCGTACCTCTCGCTCGAACACTTTCAAGCCCGCATAACCATCTCAATAACACGGCTCGCAATATTCCGCTAGGTATTCCGACTCCTAGCCAAATGTATATAAATCCACTACAGTATGTACATACTTTAGTTCCCATGCCCAAATCTTGGTGCCTCCTATTTCATTTTTTTTAAATAAGTAATCCTATCATGTCCTGCATACCCTCCTCGTCATCTTTCCCTTATTTCTCCTAACTATAAGAACTACGAAAGTAGTTGAATCAAATGTGAAGTTTAAATTATCAAGTGACATTTAGCCAATCTTGTTTTTATACAGTGGCCCCTCCACCTGAAGTTTAGCCCACTACAGCACCCAAATTTCATGCCTCTCGATCTTCAATTACAATAGGGCGTCCCTCCTGTTATATGCGAAGCCTTACTAATATTACCTAGCTTAAGAGGGACGTTCAGACGTTCTTAATGCGAGTTCAACGATTGAAGCCCAGCCTATTTGCCTCAAATCTATTTCAATAGGACGTCCCTCTGAAGCTAGGTAATATTAGCAAGGCTTCGCATATTATAGGAGGTACGCCTTATTGAAATTGATGACTGTGACGCATTTTGCCCCTGGTCAATTCCTAGATCAATCGACAGTAGTGGCACGTATGGTTTGACTGCCTGAAACATCACTAATAGCCCTCCATCTTATTAATACTCAAAGAACTGAAGAGACTGATTGCCAGTGCTACTAGCGGATTCTTCAGACAGCAGCTCAAGATCAATGGTTTTCCCGATTCTCTTCTGGATACTTCTGGCCTTTTTAATGATAAGGATGCATCCACGGAGTCCGGTTTAGTTTAGTTAACTGGTTTGTTTTGTAATTAGAGATAAGTAGAGATTCAAGTTACGCACCTACCTACAACAAATTAATTTTGTGATTGAGTTGACTTGCGGTCCAAAACTGCAGACTTCTTCAGACCATAATACCAATTTTGACTGATATGCGATTCAACGATAGGCAGGTTAGCCTACTGGCACGAGAGATTCCGGATTTAGAAGACCGGCTCAGCTTGAAGAAAAAATGTCCTGGCTCATTCAAAAAAGAAGGTAGTACCTTGTATACACACTTCCTTAATGAGTGGAGAGAACTAGACTTAGAATTTTAGTATCGTTTAGTAAGGTATAGAGGTTTTTATAGTTACCCACTTATGTGCTTGCAAACAATTGTAGGTACCACAAGGACAAATCTTTGGGCATACCTTGATATCCTGGGAATTTGTAGAACTCGATTCAATGCCTTTTTCAACCAGAAAGAAGCTCTGGGAACAGGTCATCAGCAATCAGGCTACCGAGGCAAAATAATCAAACATCTTTGGTTGTAGGAAGTCGCATGCACGAAACAAAATTAAGAACCTACTAACTATATAATTATTATTTCGATCGATATTAAGGGGATTGTAGTGGATTTGTTGTTTGAATTTGCTTTGTAGTCTGTGTACAAATATATGGGGTCACAGTTTGTAGTGGATAGATGATCCGGTTTTGCGGGTCTGTCCTACAGGGAGAATTTAATTATGTTGAATTCTAAGTAGGTATCCTGAGAGGCAAGTTTGGACCCGATAACGTGTCACCTGATGAGGGCAGGGTAGTTTTGGTTCCGGGGGAACCAAATTTGGGGCGTGATCGCCCGGGTGTTGCCCACGGATGGTGGAGGTCCTGTAATCCTGTAGAGGATTATTGAAAGGACGTGGGTTCTTTTTAAAGGACTCTTAGTCCTATAAGGACTATTTGAACGTGCAGACCGGGGTGCTAGGAGGTGAAGCCTCCTATTGAACACGGGGTCGCACTGCGGGTTCGACCAGACGAGGAAGTGAAGCTTCCTACGAGCCCTGGATCCTCGCACTAGGTAACCCTGTGAATGCACCTTCTTGAGGGTTACCCGGCCTCGAACCTCTCGGACGGTTACGTAGTGTAACCCGGTGGCGAGGGCTTACTGGTCCAGAGCGGGGTAGCGAAATCCGTTCCCACCTAGGGCCTCGGCTTTATACGACGGCTTGATTGGGAGGTCAGACGGCCGGGCCAAAAGGCCGGACCTGCTACCTATGTGAAGGTCTGGAGATTCTGGAAGGTCTCAATAAAATAGCTGATCCTTCTTTCTGTGTTCACCAGAGGGGTTAAATCACTGCTGGTGGTTAGAAAGCATGGATTGGGAGGTGAGTAATTTAAAGGGCCTTGGAAAGTAGTATTTATCTCCCTTTTGGAGTCGAGGGTGACTCGGGAATGGCCCCATGTAGCTCGTTATACTCTTAAGGTTTGTGTGTCAGAGTTGAACTCTGTAATAGGAGTAGGAGCGGCCGAGCGCTGCTCATGTTCTGTGAGGGGAACTTGAGAGTTCCCCGTGCCCGCCACTAGGGCGCTCTTGAGTTTTACCCTCGATCCAGGGTTCCATGGGCGAAATCGAAAGTGGGAATACTGTTCTCCCGTTTCGCCGTTTATACTGATCTTATTTGATTGTATAAGATCTTTGACAATCTTCCTCGGGGATGTTGTCTTTCCGTTTTGGTGTTAGTGAGTCTGGGACGGTGAGGGCGACTTCGGAGGGCTGCACTCTTTCTGCTTTCATGAGTGAGCTTACTTCCCTGCCTTGCCGCTAGAGAGCTCTTGATGGTTTTGCGCGTGATGGTTTTGCGGTGTCCCATCGTCTTTGGTTGTTAAAGACATTTCTGGTGTCTTTTTGGGTGGTAAATTCACCACAGGGATCAATTTCATCTGATTTATATTGGGTATATTTAATAGTTAGTTCAGTTCGGGACGAGTTCTCAAGTGCAGAATTGTTCAATGGGTGCCCTGCTGTAATTTTCGCTCATTTCTACGGAAATGGTTAGATTGTTTGCAGTGCATCGAGTGCATCATTAACCCCTTCGCGACAGGCATCGTTCAGCCACTGCAATGCGCCTGGCCTGATGCCTCGGAGCCTTCCAACCCCCCGTGCCTGAATAATTGGCCCTCCAAGCGCGGTGAACCAACTTCGCTTTTCGGAACTGGATCAAGAATATTAGAATTTGAAATTTCCCGAGTATCATGATCACCATCATCGAGAAAATCGTCAAAACTATCGTCTTTGAGTTGATCCAAAAAGTTTGTTGAACGAGCTTCAATTTCAACGTCAATCACATCACTCCCTAACTCACTGTCACTCCCGGTTATTATTTCTTTAAGAATTTCTTCATCCGTCCACCTGCGGTGGTCCATGGTGAAGAATAAAAACGGAAAAGAATGTTCATGTATGGAAACAGGTATATGAGTTAAATTATGACAAAGACCGAATGCGGGCAAAAAACAAAACAGAGACCAAGTCAACGTTTTTCCCACTATGTTGATCAGAATATAAACTCTCAACAACGTCTTTGATCTCAGTGCATTCTATTAGATACTAGACGTAAATGTTAGTTACAATGCCTCTCAACGGATGGCATGAGAGTCGATAGAATGGAGGGAAATTCGAAAACGCCAAAATACCTAAGCAGGCGTTACGGAGCACTTGATGGCCGACTTATTAATACGTCGTTAGGCGTTACGGAGGACATCTGTGCCGACGTATTAATACGGGCAAAAGGGTTAAAACTGATAAATTTAACGATTCTAGCCCATTTTTTGTGATTTCTGAGCTCATTTTTAGAATGGGTGGGGCCTCTGAGCCTCATTTTTGGTTTATTATTTCCAATAATAAGCCTATGTGATCGTGTAGCAAAAAAGTTTTATAACCCCCCCTCAAACTTTGTCACTTTACGTTTCAAGGTACGTAGAATCCAAATTTGAAATGTCCGTCCGCCGTCCGGGCCATAAAAGGCCTAAGAATTGACTTTAAAAACCCGTTCTTTCGCACATAGACTCCATTCGGGGTCTAGTTGGTCCTAACGTTTAACCATCCCGATCCCTTTACTCGCATAGATGCTATGGGCCAAAAACGGGCGAAAAAGTGTCTTTTTCGACGCGCGCACGCCTGGCACGCTTGGCAGGGGGTCACGGTGGGTGGAGAGGGGGGGGGGGGTGAGCGGGGAGTTGGAGTGAGAGGAGGCGCCGGCGCCGTGGCTTGTGGTGGGTACGGCGCCGGCGTTCGTTCGAGGCATGAATATGTTTTTTTCAAGGTCATATTTGTGTGTTAATACCAAAGCTTTTCCTACGCATATTTAATAACATATCCTCTCGACTTTTCGTACGTACTTAGATAATGATATTATTAAGGCAATAACTATTTGAATAGATAAGAGCTCAAATCGAGAAATATAAACATGCGTATATAATTATAGAAGTTTAGGTTGTGGCAATTCGAAGTAGGACACGCCTAGGAGTCTGGACGGGCCTAGTGACGTACGCTAGCCAACTAAAACTACGATCATACTCAATTGAAAAAATAATAAACCTTTGTGAAATAATTTGCAGCGTTTTTAAATTGACTTGTGATGCTGAAACCTTAAATTTAGCTTCTTTTTGGAGATCTGGAATACAATTACCAAGTATGGAGGAGACTCAGATCAGCTTCAGAACCTCTGAGGCTACCTTTCCTATTCGACTTATGGTGTTGTTATTTAGGTGGAGCTCCTCGGAAACAATTACTAGGTACGGAGGCGCACTGATAGGCTTAGGGGCCTCTGAACCTATATTCTAACCTTACCTATCGACTTTTTTTTTTTTTTTTTTTTTAATATATTTTTACTGTGAAGCATAAAATGGCGGTCTTGGAACTGTAAAAGTGCGAACCCTGCTCGGAGGCACGATGCTCCATTAGGTTGGTTCAAAAAAGAAAAAGGTTTTGGGATTTCTTGTCCCCATTGTTTTTTTGCTTCCTCAGTATGTCAGGATGGCCCTCCTAAATTTTTAGCAAAAATTATTAATCCTAACCACTTTACCTGGGTCGATTTTGGCCAGTTATCGACCGCTATCGTAAACCAACCTATAAATTGGTGCCGAGGCCGGGTGTGGTGATGATTTGAAGGGCGGATTTCAATTTTTTTGGGTCAATATATGGGTTTCCGCATGCGCTGAACACGATGAACGTATTTATTTTACGCTCTGTCCGCTAGTTATCTGGTAAACTGGCAGAGGGCGCTGCTAGAAGATAAGTAAAAATCGAAAATTTCACTGGAAATTATGTCGCATTGATAATTTAAGGTCCTGAAATACCTTGTTCCTTAGTTTCCATCGGTTTTCCGGGGTGAAATTCGTAGTTCTGAATTGTCTGAACTGTAATTGGATCGTTTGAGCGTAGGGTTAGCTATTGTCAGCGGTATCGGTCACATGTAAAAGCTCGACTCAACTAATGACGAGAGCGTGAAACACACATAGAGGTTTTGCGAGCTCCAATACAAAAATCAGCTGACAATTGCTAACCCTACTCTCAAACGATCCAATCACAGTTCAGACAATCCAGAACTACGAATTTGACCCCGGAAAACCGATGGAAACTAACGAATTTTACAGAAAAAAGGGAAAATGTTAGCTATTTTCTCCATTTTGCCACTATATTTGGCGAATAAGTACAATGCCTATTCAAGTCCTTGCCAGATTACCAATGGCTTTGTACTGAGTATCCTGGAAAATACCAAATTTTATCGGCAGAAGGTATTTCGGAACCTTAAATTATCAACGCGACGTAATGTCCAGTGAAATTAGCTTGAATTTGTCTATTACCCTACAATTAACACGTTCCGAGCGGCGCCGATTTTGGTGGAAACTCCTTGTGACGGGACCTGTTTTTTCGAGATGATTGTTGATACCTGCTCATTATGACTAGCAATTGACGAAAACAACGATGCGGAGTTTTAGAAGTTGGAGTGATCGATCCAGATCGGCAGTAACGTACCGCTGGTTATGCAACCCGCGGTGCTTGCGTGTTCTTTTGAGGCCTCGGTTTCAAATCCCGGTAAGAGCAATACACGTTTCCCCAGTTTTTATCCCTAATGTTTCATTTTTTGTCTCTCTAGTCGTCCGAATGATATCCCCATATACCAAACCTAGGATTATTATATATTTCTAAACAGAACCGCAATGTTTGTAGGCAGATGAATCTATACAGGAATTTATTATTTTTATTATTATTATTATTATACTATTAGGAAATTATAATTTTAACATGAAACTGAAAGCGGTCCCTATGAGTGATTTTTATAATTATATATTTCAAGGAACGATAAAATATAACTCATTTTGATATAAAACATATTGTATAATTAGGTAGGTATGAAACATACAGGTCCATGTTTATAAATTTGAATAAAAAATTGACAATATAGTTCTACTAAACTAAGAGAAAGATGTTGTCGGATGATGGAATAGGTATTCACATCTCAGTATCTTCGTCTACAAATACATTCTTGTGTCACTTTTCAAAACATGGTTCGTGGCACAGACCTGGTTGCTCGGGACATGCAGGACAGTACCAGCACGTTTTTTTTTTTTTTTTTTACAATAGTAGTCTCTATTTGGCACTGCCTACATCTCATCTGCCTAGTAAATAAATAAAAAAACAATAATATTGAACTTAGCACTCGAAAACATCCCTAATGAATGAAAAAGGCGCGAAATGAAAGGGCGCAAAAATGTTACTGAACTTGATATCAATGGGGAACGAAACGGAACGCATTTTTTCGGAGGCCTGATCATTTACAATAAGTGTGTTAAACTCCACAGCCAACAGAATGTGTGGTAATCTCGTCAGAAGGCAGAACGTAGGAGCCTATGTGCTCTCTGTAGCTGGATCTATCGATCGACTCCGGGTGAATCGAACAAGGGCGCCTGGATCGATCGATCCACTCCGGGTGAATCGAACAAGGGCGCCTGGATCGATCGATCCATTCCACTCGGAACGTGTTAATTTGAGGTTTATGGCCAATAAACGAAGCAATCATTGGCGGAAAAGTACCTATAGTAAAAAACGGGATCATGTTCAGAACATGCAAAAGCATATTATCTTATCCGACCATAATAGCATGTTTCTAGTACAATTATTAACCAGGCAACAGCATTTTAGAGATAGATCCTCCTTCTAAGAGAAGGTTGACGTTTGCTTAGGAGAGTGCTTCATGGACTACGCTTCTCCCCCCACTGGCAAGTTGGTGGGACAGAACTCACTCCCTGAAATAGGGCAGAAGGAACAGTATATAACTCGCCATTCAAGAGCCCTTACTTGGAACTTTCCTTGCAAGGAAAGGAACTTTCCCAGCTGGTTCTCCCAAGTTTATAGCAAAACTTACATGCTGAGAAACATAACCAGGGTACAAGTCCCTAGTGATACAGACTCTACCCCTGGGCCCTGTGTCCCAAGGCTGGGGTGTACTCAACCTGCTGTATTGGAGCGTTATAGATTGTATCTTGGGCCTCACGGCCTATCACAATCTATTCCCTTTCTTTTTTGCAGCGGTAGTGGATTTTTCCTTTTCACTCCCTCTTGATGACACAGCAGGCCCTCCTGTCCCCTCTGGCGTTAGCCACACCCAATGGGGGTGCCCGGGATGGACCACGTGGAGGTGCCAGGTTTTACAGGGATACTTCTTGTTTTTGTTCCGGGACAGGAGTTGACACCAAGGTACTCAGCTCCCTCTTCTTATATCTTGGAGTTTACCCATCATTGGTTGTCTTATCTTTAGAGGTCCATTTCATTTGTCGAGGTAAGGCGAGTATATGATATTTCTCCCTTCCTATCGCGGATTTACCTATATACTAGATTCCTATGCTACAACACTCATATCACAGATCCGTTTCCTAACTGCTACTGCTCATTCAGTCAATAAATACATTCACAACAACATCGCACCACATTCATACTAGCCAGTGGGGTTGGGGAAAACCCCGACCGGCCTCCTCGAGCCCACCCATCCTAGGACAGCCTCCCTGGTACCCGTCACGTAGGGTTTCTCGTGTTCTTGGGGTGTTCCAGGGAGACCTACAGCCCTTGAAATGAACAGAAACACAAATTAATAAAATGCGAAACTGAAAAAATCAAAATATCAAATAACACCAGTTTGCTGCTCCCTCGAGGGAACGGCTGGGTCCCCGCACCCTCACAATTTCCTGCACTCATACTTTCCTATTACTAAAACCTATTCTAATATCACATCACTTATCCTAAGATCACAGAGGGTTTCCTCACACTAAGCATTCTCACATCCATTCGCTCACCCATTACACAGAAGACCATTCACACTGGGGGAGTGGAGTACTGGTATTAAATTTCCTCCATTTCCCCTTTTAACAATCCTACATCTAAAACAATCATCCTTTATCACTATCATCCCATCTGATCTGCCATTGCTCTCACCCAGGATTCAATATTATCCAACTTCTCTTCCACTGTCTGTACTGATGCCAGTAAACTGTCGAGTGCTGGGCAAACTGTTGCACATGCTCTGTCTGGCCATTTGATCTTAACATATGCTACTCTTGCATCCAGCACTAAGTCTAACGGTTCACATCCAGCTAGGACCTGTAGGGCAACAGTGGATGCGGTTGAATATGCCCTTGTAACTGCTATCAGTACTGCTCTTTGCAGGCTGAGGACCTTGTTTCGCATATCCTTCGTAGGCTTGTCCCACCAGGTTGAGGCCGCATACATGACAGTTGGAAGAAAGACCATGTCATAGTACTTCCGACGATTCATAAAGGGTACCCCCCATCCTGGTCCAGACAGTGCCCTCAGCCCCCCTGCAAGGCTGGTGACTTTTAAGCTCAACGATGCAACATGGTCTGTGCCTGTGAGCTTCTTGTTTATCACAATGCCCAGGTATTTTGCATTTTTTGATGCCTGGATCTGCTGTCCATCTACCACCAAACGTGTGGGATGTCGAGAGTCTCCTTCTCCCCTGAAGACAACAGCTTGAGTCTTGCAGCCAGCCAGCTTGAGTTTTGCTGCTTTACACCAGTAATTAATGACTTCTGCACATCTCTCAGCCTGGGCTTCCGAACTGGAATTTGCACTTATGATAACTGCCAGGTCATCCACATAAGCTATGGCTTCCTATTCCTGACTATCAAACTTTCTGAGGAGGTCCGCAAAGACGAGATTCCAAATGGCTGCCCCATGTACGGATCCCTGTGGGCAGCCTCTAGTTACCTGGATTTGTGTGGCACAGGATGGAGTGGTCATGACTGCCATTTTATCGCTGAAGTAGCTCTGCAGCAAGTTATAAATGTTTCCAGGAACTCCACACTCCTGAAGCATCTTCAAAGCCATTGGATCCAGTCGCTCCTGTCTCTGTCTTCACTCTTTACGAGTGCTTTAATATTTGCCACTTTCAACGCTGTTGGAAACTTCCCCTCCCGCAATGCCTGGTTGAAGATGTACAGCAATTCATGGTAGTATTCTACAGGGGCTTCTTTTATCATAGCCATATTAATGCTATCCAGGCCTGGTGCTTTTCCTACCCCAAATGAGGACATTACCTGCATCAGGTGGTTCAAATCCCATGGTGGGGTATCCACAGTGGGAGGCGTCAGTTGCACACGTAATCTCAGGGCTGCCTCTTCCTCATTGTCCTCTGCTTGACTGTCCTGTGGAAATACCTCTGTTAAGTACATATGGCAGGCCTCGGCCATATTGGCTGCTCTTTGTCTCTTACAATTAGCTCACCAAGAACTTTGTCTGCCTTAATCTTCTGTCTAGTAATCTTGTAGACGAGACCCCCTGGATTTGAGCGGATATCGTCCTCTACAAATCTTCTCCATCCCAGGCGTTTCAGCGGTCTAGTCATTTTCTTCCAGGCATCCTTTTGTCTGTAATAAACACTGCGAACCCTCTCCCTTTCTTCCCCTGGACTCATTCTTTGATACTTGCGCCTTGCCCTTAGCACAACCCTTCTTTGGGACTCTACATGGCTATTCCACCATGGTACACATTTCTCTTGCTTCCGGTTCATCTTCTTCAGGATTTTAGATGCAACCTTGTGCATAGCCCTGTTGAGGTCTCTCAAGTTGTCATCAACGCGTTGACAAGACTGGGCTGGACCCATAACATACTCCACCAACTCTGACTGAAGTTCTGCCCTAAAGGCTTTCCAGCTAACTTTTTTTGTAGAGTATCTACTCAGATCTTGATGATTGGAATCAGGGTCATTCTTCACTAATTTCAACTCAATGACAGCATGGTCTCAGAGGATGATCTCATTGTGAGATCGACAATGGATGTGCCTCTGGGCCCGTCAAAGGTACTTCCCAATGATGCATCGTTCAGCAAAGACAAGTCACTTGAGATCATCCATGTCATCACCTTGTTGCCTCTGTTGTTATTGTTTGGCGATCCCTAGGTTTGGTGATGGGCATTGAAATCGCCTGCAACAACCACTGTCTCTCCTTCCACACGTCGCAATATCTCATCCAGGTGCTCAAGCATATTGTCAATATCTGCACTGGGCAGGCAATATACACTCAGGATGTAGACATCCATACCTCTACCTGTGATGCGAACCACAGCTATCGTTGGTGTTGATAGCTCATCCAATAGGAGGGCATCAAGGTGAGGGTCCATTACCACTACCGCTGCTTTTGGCTGTTCCTCTGGCACATATGCTGCATATACTCTCGTGGTTAGCCCAAATCCTGCAACTTGTCCTCGTCTAGTAGGAGGTACCTGTAATGCCATCATATGAGCCGACCGCTCGCTAGCAATCTGCTGGAGTTGGTCAGCAACAAACATTTGCCTATTCATATTGTGCTGGATTACATTAATCATACGTTCCTGGATCATCTTCCGTAGTCAGTCGTCCTTATGAACCCCTCGATAGCTCTTAAATAACTGGGGCAGGTGCTACTCCCAGCATCGTGGTTGTGCACCTGTCCTGCTTTCAACATGAGGGGCCCTTTGGTGCCTGGTTCTTGTTAGGACACTCATTGAAGCGATGACCTGCTCCTGCACAATATCCACAGGTTTGGATCCTTTCAGTACATGTTGCTGAGGAGTGTCCATAATGCTGACATTTATAGCACCGAGTAACGCTCAAATAATCGACAGTTCTACAGCTGAAACAATCCAGGAAGATACGACCAGACTTGAGAATATCCAGTCTGATCTTTGGCGTCACTTGGACCACCCACTTAACAGTAGGTCGGTCCCGAGGTCCAACCTTGAAGAGCGGGATAATCCCTGCTTTTGTGCCCTGCACTTCCGATTCCTCCGGGTTGATAGCATTAGCTATTGTACGGCTTGAGTTTCCAGACGTCCTGGGCCCCCTTCCCCTCCCCTTTTCCCTCTTTTAGACATTTGGGTCTTCCACCCTTCAACAGGAACTCCTTGTGGTACAATACTCCCCACTGAACTGCCTACAGCTCCTGCCAGAACGCTTGCAAAAGAAGGAACTGACTGATGTCTTGCTGGCGTCTTACGAATTTCCTTTTGCAATGAGTCCACTGCCCTCATGACAGGAGATAAACTGGACATTGGTGCAGGTCTCGCTGGAGTGTTCGCAAGAGCATCGTTTACAGCCATAACTGTTCTTTCAATCAATGCTTCTCCAGTTGTCTCCCCCAAAGCCAGAACCCTGCCCGCCAAGTATGTGTTGGTTGATGCCATCTTTGAAACATTCAACATAGCTTTATCCAGGTTTTCCTGAACAAACATGATCGTAGTTTTGTTCAGCTGCAATTCAGGAGCTCAAACACACCGGCTCACAAGGTTCAGACACTCAAAAATTGAGGCTACAGGGTCAATGTAACTCTCCACCACCTTGAGAGCTTGGGCCATTGCTGATCCCTCTTCCTATTGCCTCTTGCTTACAGGTTCCCCATCCTTACCAGGCGGAGTTCTTGGAAGGCCCTTCCCTTTAAATTCAATGGAGTCAACTCCTCTTTGAACTCCTGCCACCCCTGACACGCCTGGGGATTTCCCATCCAGCTTGGGAGGAGGAGTCCGCTTCCTATGGGCAGTAAAATTGCTTACCCCTCGTCCTAAAATGTGCTATACAGGGCTATACAGGTGGTGCAGATCACAAAGAAATTTGTCCCGTTGAAATCCGACAAACGGTTCCTGAGATAACCTCAGTAACTCAAAAACTGATGGAGAGCCCCCCCCCCAACTAAATTTTTTGGTCCGAAAAGCTGCTGAAGCTGCTGAAGGGTTTTGATGTAGGACACGCCCTTCTGCAATTTTCTATTTCTCCCACTACAAAGGAAAGGCAAGAAAACATTCAAAAGTTCCAGTCATGCAGCATGATCTTATGAGCGAATTTTCATAAATAGTCGTATTACATTTATGTTAAATGCTGTTGAAATTTGAGCACTTTGGGGACAAATAAAAATTTTATTATACATTTTATAGCAAACTAACTTTTTGTCAGTAATATTCCAATGAACAAACGATTTTGTGGATTTTTACAATTTTTTCAAGTGTTCCTATCGATTTTTAGCTTATTTTAATGAAATAAAAGTACATTTCTCAGTACAATTTTGTGCTTAAATTTTTAAATGTCCTAGTTTATGTTCGATTAATTTTTTTCGAGTAGCATTCTGCTAAAAAATAGAAATTTGTTAATTTTTAGCGGTTTTTTGCCTTTTTTAGTGATTTTTTAAGTACTTTTTTGAAATTTGACCAATTTAATATGCTCAGAAAGTGTTGTCCAACGAACTCATCCTTTCTTTTGAAATGCTTGATTTTTTGGCGAAAGAACGAAGTTTTTATCTCAATTCTATCGAGAGTTATCGTCTGGAATGACACACACACACACACACACACACACACACACACACACACACACACACACACACACACACACACACACACACACATATATATATATATATATATATATATATATATATATATATATATATATATATATATATATATATATATAAGCGTTAAAATCCAGGAATCATTTCAGAATGCCTCAAAACAGATTTCGATGAAGAAGATTTTTGAAAATTTGTATTTTAAAATTTTTGGAGCCATTGCAATAGCTTTATTTTCTAAGAAAATTCGCTAAAACAATGTTAATCTTGCTTCTAACCTCTGTGCTGCCTCTTACTTCTAACCAAGGCCCTACAACTGTACGTGGATCTCAGACGCCGCCTGCTGCAAATTGAAGAGAGCATTGGCGGACATATTGGGGGCAACTTCACGCGCCCTTTTTGAATTGTAAGGCTAGATAGTTTGTGAATAAGTGTTCGTAGAAAACATATTTTGTATTATCTTGATGAAAACCAGTCTAAAATCATTAAAAACGTCAATTATTATGATGACAACACAGTTTGTAAATGAATTTTATGCAATATTTTCAACAGAGACAAACTGTGGGAGCTGCTTGTCTTTGGAATATCTAACCAAATATGAAGATTTACAAACTTCTTTAGGCCACAATTCTCGCCCGATTTTCGTGATTCTTTTTTTGTTCAACTATGAATTCGGTCTAGTTTTGGATCTTATATCAGGGATTTCAAATTTGATTATGAAAAAGTGTGAATGTAGGGGGTAACAGTAAAATATCATGATGTTTTAACTAATATTGTCAGCTTTTGTGATTCTTTTTTGTTCATTTGAGAATTTTGTCTAGTTTTGGAAGGTATATTAGGAGTTTCAAATTTCATTATGGATGAGGTAGATTGGAGGAGGTAATAGTAATAAATCATGATGTTTTAACTATTCAAGTCAGATTTTCGAGATCATTTTTTAAATTCGATTATAAATTCGGTCTAGGTTATAAAAATATGTCAGGAGCTTCAAATTTCATGCTGGAAGTTTTATTATTTCAATTTGCTGTTGGTGGAGGGAGTTAATTGGGGGGGGGGGGGGGGTCGAGAAGTCATGATATATTTGTTTTTTCTCTTATTTTAACTCTCACCAAATATATATATAGAATCCATTCATAGGGACGTCCGTGTAATGCATGCATTTATTACCAATCTGATTTCATGTAGTTTTGCGTAATGGCGATATTGTACTTTTCATACCGTACTTATAATAGTTAGGGCATAAGTTAGTTAGGTATTTTAAAGTGAAAGATCCTTCCATTATTCAAAAGCAATTATCTCAGAACCATTCTTCCAAAGTAACAGAAGAATCGCTCTGCATTTCAATATTGAGACAATATCTTGTACATAAGACACATTTTTACAAACACCATGGGTTCACCTGGATGGGGCAAGGAGTATGATCAGAGGAGCTGAACAATTGAATAAGTAAATGAATAACTACATCATGGCACTTTCTATGTTATTATATTATTTTCATTTTACATACAATTTCATACAATTCTGTCAATACAATACAATAGTACAATACAATGTCAATACAAAAAACAATTTGATACAATTCTCTCAATTTCTTGTTTAAAGGAAATCTGTGGGAAAAACAAAACAAAGTTTAGATTAATTTGAAACTTTGTAGCTCATGCATATTGATAAGTTAGTAAAAAGAAAATTATTGCCAACTACAATAGGTACTGCGTTACCACATCAAGATTCCTAGAACAGACCAAAATAATCTTTAGGAAATCGTGAAAATCTATACTTACTTGTGAAATGAGAGTGTGCAGTCTTCAGTTTTGCGATTTATGCAGTTAAATGCCGCACACATTTTAACCATTGTGCATTATCAAAGAAATTTCATGAGTAGATAAACTATAATAATACAATCTTCATTGCACATAAATAAACGATGTTGCCCCCAATATGGCCGACTACAGACTGTTCAATTTGCAACGCGACACTAGCGCTACGAGTGGGTCTAGTTTACTATTACAATGTCTTTGCTTCTAACTCTTTGTTCCTTTTACTTCTACCTCTATGATATATGGAACTAGACTCCACGAGGCAGTGGGTTTCCCTCCAACTTCAATGATAATAGTAATACCTAAATGATTAGGTATTGTTAGGTAATTATAGTTTGACTCACCTAGGATGCAGCAGGGACTGAAAAGTGATGAGGTATGTCTATTGCAATTGCAGCTATATTGCGAAATGTAGCTGGTAGGGTCAACTGAGGAGCTGTTTTTACGATAGTTGGTATCTCAGTCTAGACTTCTGCCGAGAATTTGCTGACAAACTGGACTGGGTCACTACATGGAGACACGCTCAATGTCATCGTCAGGGAGACATTATGCAGTTTGCCGAAGAGTTTGCCGAACAAGTGGGATAGTGCCATATATCCGAAGATGTACACAAGACACACATCTAACAAGAATGAACAATGCCATCGAATCCTTTTGTAGGTTTGAAGACAACTTTGACTGGCGGTCAATCTGATAACTTGTATACTTCGATATTTACTGATGAGTTTGAACGCGCATATTCACATCGGCTGTCACTGGAAGCAGAACCAGCTCATTTACCTTTCAACTACTATATTCCCATGAGAGAACCAACTGGATACGTCGTCAAAAGAAGATCAGTTCGATTTTCACAATATTAACCCGTTTCACTATCTTTCGAAAGGTAGGCACTTATTTTATCTGTAAAACCTTTTTGATGATATTGGTGAGTGCTTGAAATTTTGACGTCTGAAGAAAGAAATGGGAATTTTTGTGATGGAAATAGCAGAAGGGTTTTTGTGTGGGTACTAGATAGCGGAGCAATTTGAGATTTCGGAGATTCTCAGACTTGTTTGGGATAACAATTACATAGACGGTACCTACCGGATTAGAAGGGCTCTTTATTGTAGATGAAACGTCTGTCTCGGGGTTTCCTGAGGGCCATTATCAAGGATTTTTGGGTCACAGTGGTTACCTACCTGGTTTCGTTCTGCACACTATTTTATCCCACCACGCACTGACACTGACAGTCATGGCACTGGTACATTAGAGAGATCCCCCTTCTAAGAGAAGGTTGACGTTTGCTTAGGAGAGCGCTTCGTGGACTACGCTTCTCCCCTCACTGGCAAGTTGGTGGGACAGAACTCACTCCCTGAAATAGGGCAGGAGGAACAGTATAACTCGCCATTCAAGAGCCCTTACTTGGAACTTTCCTTGCAAGGTACCTGCTTGCCAAGGCCCTGCAGGCAAAGGTGAACCTTCTAGCTGATTCTCCCAAGTTTATAGCAAAACTTACATGCTGAGAAACATAACCAGGGTACAAGTCCCTAGTGATACAGACTCTACCCCTGGGCCCCGTGTCCCAAGACTGGGGTGTACTCAACCACTGCCTCCACGAATCCTACCTCAGCAGGGGGGCAGGCTGGTGGTGCTTCAGCGGAGTGCCAGTGTGCCGTAGCCTGGGGCTCCACCCTACCCGTGGTACCAGTTTTGAGATGGGAGATTACCATGTTACTGGACTCATCGCTGTCTCCAAATGCCCGACTGAGTAATAGGCCTGAGGGCAGAGAATTCGTACCTGCCCTCTAACCGCTCAACCTCTGCCTGAGTGAGAGGTACTGGAACAGTAAGTCTACCTGTTGGCTATTTCTAAAAATATAACCATCGTCCGGGTTGAGATAGTTCCACTGAAATCACCTACGTTAGCAGGCACCACTTTAACGGCTCCTTCTTGACCAGGTGAGGTGTGACAGATGGTAGGTATATCGAAAATTTGTGGGTCGTGAGTCTCAAAAATATCAATTAGTCGGTCCGAGTGGATGTTGAATTTGGACCCACTGCTCTTAACCATAATTATTAGATCAATCTGAAAACAAGTAAACTTATACACTGGGTATACTTATAACAAGTGTATTATTATTGCTATTATTAATTCATTATCATTTACCTGGTACTTGTACCTCCACGAGGGTGATGAATGTGGATGCCGCTGGACAGTGCTGTAAGATTGTGGTTGTGTAGTGACACTAATTTCGGGCTGCAAATTTACTCAAATTCAAGATTAATTTAGCACTGACGACAGTCAATACGGAAATGCCAGGTGACAAGGTAATTTTAGAAAGTGGAAGTATTTCGAGACACAAAGAGGGAACCTTCATACATTCGATAGACGTATAGAGAGCACTTCAATAGGAATTAAAATATTTGGGTGCAACAGCACCATACTTTGAACTGGATTCACCCACTTAATAACTACTGCTGCGTATTCCAATGAGGTATATTAACTTTGCAATTGTCGCTAATAAATAAATAAGATGTACCAATAAAAACAAAGGAATGAAAATGTATGAGTTTGTTAGGTGCATTATTAATATATATTATTATCAATAATTCTTTTTTATTTGTATTTATTTTTTATACAGGAACATATTATTTGATTTTTCTTCTTTATTTATTTTATTCTATTTATGTAATTTGGACTTACCGCTCATAAATTGGCAGTACCAGAGCTAACGGAGTTAAGGTTGTTTGGTCAACAGTAAACGAATCAATTCTTAATTATATGTCAACATCTTGATGACGTTATATGAACTGCTGCGTGTCATTTTTGCATTCTAAATCTTTATTGTTTAACATTTCTTATTATCAATATTCACTTTTATTTCGTGTTTCAAGTTTTATTCTTCGTTTTCTCTTTTTTTTTCTAGTTTTTAAACATCGATGGTTCAGACTGAAATATAATATGCTTTTTTATTTCAAGATTGCTGACACTGGTCAAGTAAGTGTGGAGGTAGGTTTGTTGACATTGATTTATTCTTGAGCATAGGTTGATTTTAAATACCAGGATTAACTAATTGTCCCTGGCACAAATAAAAGTTGTGGTATTTTTAACCTTTATCTGTGTGCAATTGACTGTAATCTACCGTCCCTGACCCATAAACTCGAAAATCTACAGCCTGAAGATACACAGAAGCTCTGTGGGGGGGGGGGGGGGGGGGGGCTTGTAATCTCCAGTTACAATAGATGAAATTGTAACGGACTTAGATCGCCTCCAGAGGTGCAATGGGGCCTAAATACGCACTCATAGAGGGAGGGGGGTGTGACAGTACCATAAGAGATAAAACTCGTACTAATAGCGTAATTGTTCGGAGAAGATGATTTTCCGGTTCCTGGATCCTCATCTATCGCCAACCACAGCATTTCAAGAACTTGAGGATGACGCCTGGCGTGGGAGCGGCGGACGTGCATTCTCTTGTATCTCACGGGAACTGTCACAAAATGGAAATGTATGTAATGCCTCTCAGATCAGCAGCCCTCGCATGCCAGTCATAATTAATAACTCAACTTACCTTTGAGAAAAATGTGTGTAGTATTATGGAAGGGATGAGTAGAATATTTTTTACTATGCAGCTTACATGTTACACGCAGCGTTGCAGTGAATTTTGGAGAAATCATTTGAAAAAACCCTTTAAAAGCGCAGTTTTTCAAAATGATACGGAATTTTTGCTCTCTCGTGTTGGCACCTTGTGCTCCCCGTGTTCTGCCATGTTGGGATGACACCATCCACTTTAGTTCAAAGACCACTGATTGGCACAGGTGAATTACTGAGTGGGAGAAAAGGCACCAGCCTGGGCAGGCACTAAGCAGTCTTCTCTCATCCTTTCCATAATTCTACTCATACTTTCCCCAGAGATAAGTTGAGTTATTACTGAGATATTATATATGCTGTGCGTGTTGTCATTCAAAATGATAACTCTCCTTAGGGTCTGGGTAAAAAATTCCTTTTTTAGCAAAAAAAAGTCTGGGTCTGAGTCGGCATGAAAATGGCGGTAGTCCCGGGCCCCAATGAAGCCCATTCCACACACTGGGAAGAAATGGGGGATTCAGAGCACTATCGGAGTTCTTTTCCATCTACTGACTCATTCAGTGCAGCACTGAACTCAGCAGATGTGCTGGGTTTTGGAGCAGTTGTTGTTCCTCGGTCACACCACAACAACTGCTGCATGACAAAGTCCAAGTCAGCAGCAGTGCATGAGATGTTCCAGCTCGAGCCCCTAAGCGTGAGCAGGCGCTGGTGGTGTAAAGATGGGATGCTGGCTGAGAGAGAGACAATACCGAGCCCACCGGCCTTGATCGGTGCATGGACATAGGCACTTGGGACACCAGGTGGAAAGCCTAGCCAAGAGCGCACAGCAGAACGAACTTCACGATCTAACTCTAGCAGCCTCCCCGCAGTAAGCCTACAAAAGACTAACCCATAGGTCAGCTTTGGCAGTAAGTTCGTGCAAAGGAGGCACAAAAGAAGACACGGAAGATAAGGAGACTAATAGTTTTGCTATGGTGCTTGCAGAAGGTTGAAACGGCTTGATAAACCAAAGAAGACCAGATCGAAACCTGGGTGGGTCGGACCGAACTTTCCCCCGAACCCCACCAGCCACCTCGGTGAGGTGTTCAAGGAGTAGTTGCGGGACAGTGGACACCATTTGCCAAGGCTGTCGGGTAAAAATGAGAATCTGTATCATGTGGTGCAGCAGTGTCCTCGTACTTTGCTGGCTGCATTCTACGTCACGATGCGGTTGCCAAGCAGATATCAGGCGCTTCGTCATTCAGCGGTTGGGATGTCGAAAGAGAGAGACTACATCACATGCCAAGTGACCGGGGCAAGAAGCTGGATATCGATATAATTGCCAGCAAGCCTTATGGGTCTGTCATAATCAAGGATGTCCAGGTTGTCAGTGGCAGCGTGGATATGGAGCTGACCTGGCGGGCTAAAATAAATGAGTATGAAGAAATGATCTGTGGCAAGCGATTTCCGAGCTAAAAGGAGTGGCGACCTATAACTTCAAGGTCATGGCTGGTATCACCTCCCGCGTCCTGAGGGGTTCTTACTTGAACTGTTGGTCATTTTATAGGGAAACTTCCTTTCATCCCATTCTTCCTCCTCATCCTTCTTAAACTTCCCTTATCCCTAGAGCCGACGTCAGGTAAATTTGGGCGTCCTCCCCATTTTTATTTATTTATTTGTTTATTTAAAGTCACTCAGCAATCGTTTCAGAATGCCTCATAACGGATTTCGTTGAATAACGTTTTGGAAAATTTTCATTTTAAAAATTTTGGAGCCATTGCATGGCTTCGTGTTCTACAAAATTTCTCTAATACCACATTCCCAATACATTATTGTGGCTAGTAGCTTTCATACTAAATATACCCAAGTTGCTTAAATTGTGATTTATCTTTAGAATGTGAGGAATTTAGTTAATGAGACAAATAGTAGGTATGCCAACTTTCTTTCATATTGAATCCTTTATTAACTACACTCTGAAGCAATTACAACACTACTTTGTTTTCCATTAGATTTCAATTTTTTGCTGTGATATGAAACTTATTTATGAATCTCAATAAACCATAGCGTATAAGATTTCATACATTCTACAAGTTTATAACTCTAGGGTTTTGTGAGATGTGAACTGAAAAATACGAGGTGGCGGTAGATTACCTTCATGCGCCTACTTTCGATTAAAAATTTAAAAAATGAAGGTTGTTGGATTTAAATCTCGAATTTCCTATCCTTTTTCCTGGAAAAATATAAAAATAAATATATAAAAATAATAAAATAAAATATATGAATGTTTGTGTGTGAAGAATTTCCCCCCACCTTTACTGAGTTGTTCTGTTTCTGCATATCCACTATGTATATTTATCTTTACAGCCGGATGGAGTAATTTTCTTAACAGACTGCGTGGCAAGAGCGGAGTATGATGGTGGCGCTCCATTCACTTTTTCTCTAACGTTTGGAGGCACATTTGATAAAATACTCATATTAGCCACTCGTGATCAGGAGGCCCTCACAAAATGGATATCTGCTATTAACAATGCAAGGTGTGTATAATTTTATTCATTTTCAAATTAGGTTTTCTTTAATGTAAATGTAAGTGACGAAATAATATTAATCTAGGCCAATTAATCAAACCTATTTGACTCTGGTAGTTTCTCTGCACATATAATTTCCCTGGAATCAAATATCTGCTGTCCTTGACTGCATTGAGGGTGATTCAGCAGTTGCTTGGTGGAAGAAGTCTCAGTTGACCCAGGTCATTCTCACAGTGCGTTTTGACTCGGAAAGTGAAGAATTGAAGTTGACACGTCGGGGAATGTGATGGTTCTAGTTGAGCTTAAGAGAATCATGTATAATAGTTTGGGCCCTAGTGCCTACACCATAGTAACCAGCCATGCTGGGCCACAATTATAGGTACCTGGGTAGATTTTGAACTCGTACCTTTTTTCTGACACCAGAGGAAATCTTCAGGGACAGACTGACTAAACCACTCTGCAACAGAAGCCAATTAATCTATCTCTCCTACTTTTGAGAGTTTACTTATGTAACGAGCTAAAAATATTTGATACCTCGACAGGAGTTCGAACTCGCGTCATCACAACCACGAGAAATTATTAATAATTTCCCGAAGTTGCGACACTCTAACGATCAGAGCTATGAGGCCAGGGTTACCAAACCTCTTCGACTGTGAAAGTTATTTTCCTGGAGCGTAACACTTACGAAAATTAAAATCGTTGATTTTATTGGTAGAATGACTTGGTTATCAACATCAATAACCGAAACTCATATTTATTAAGTTCATTAGTTGTCGTAGAAACTTCACTTATACTTTTGGTTTATCATTTCCAATAATAAGCCTATGTGATCGTATAGCAAAAAATTTTTATAACCCCCCCTCAAACTTTGTCACTTTACGTTTCAAGGTGCGTAGAATCCAAATTTGAAATGTCCGTACGCCGTCCGGGCCATAAAAGGCCCAATGAATTGACCCAAAAAACCCGTTCTTTCGCACATAGACTCCATTCGGGGTCTAGTTGGTCCTAATGTTTAACCATCCCGATCGCTTTACTCGCATAGATGCTATGGGCCAAAAACGGGCGAAAAAGTGTCTTTTTCGAGGCCTGCTCAACTGCTCAACCACAACTGCGCAAGCTAATATTCCACGGTTAGGATAACAATGGGCAGTAGGACTTCGCAACAGAACACTTCGTGGGGTTGGTGGTAAAAGTGATCAAGTGCATTTTTTTTTAGAAAATGAGGTTTTGGTCTCTCCGGATACTATAAAACAATATCTACAGCTGAGAATTGAAAAACAAAACTACTTATGACGACAAATGTCAAAAACCAAAAAAAAATATTTTTACCTGAATGAACCAGTGGATCACATATGATCAAATGGCATTTAACTAGATTTACATGTACAGCAACTGATTGTAAGTACCAACACATTACAAGTAAAAAATGTCAACTGTCATTTGATCGTCATTACTCCTACATAATGTGGTTGTAGAAATACTTTAGCTTACAAGTAAAGTCAGTCAAATGACAGTTGTAAGGGATAATCTAATGAAAATTTGTTATTTCTTGATTGTTAGTATCCTGAGGGATTGATATTGAAGGGTTGAACACCTGAAAATGATAATACTGGTAAAATTTACTGTGAATTTGAAGTTTTATTATAGTGATCATGTCCAAGTCATAACAGTTTTTATTCAGGTAAAAGTATTCAACTTACAATTTTCACTAAAAATCGGGGACAGTTAAAAGTAAGTTTATTTTGTATAAGGTTCGGTACTACTTTCACATAACAAAGGTATTACTGAGCTCACATAACATGAAATTATTTGGTTTGACCTGATTTTAAGCTCACAATCCGCATTTTTCCATCAGTCCGTGTGTCGGAGAACTTTACCAGGCTCTCCTGAACACTTTTGCCAAATGGACTTGATCACTTTTACCACCAACCCCACGACTTTAGGACCAGATCATGCACGACCTAATAATTATTATCCTCATAAGGACGAAATTCACTCATCTCAAAATGCACAACTTTCAAATGAATGTTGATGGAAAAATATGAGTGATATGATAGTGTAAGCGTAATAGGGCGGTGAAACTCCGGTTGTGAGGTAACGAGACCTAGGGAGTAGGTCCAGGGTGGCGTGGAAAACTTCCAACACTTGTATTGCTTTCGAATTTCATGTTCCTTTGAGGCATGCATATACGTTTTTTTCTAGGTCATATTTGTTTGTTAATACCAGTGCTTTGCCTACGCATATTTAATAAAAATACAGGCAGTGCTTTGCCTCCTCTCGACTTTTCGTACGTACTTAGATAATGATATTATTAAGGCAATGATTATTTGAATAGATAGGAGCTCAAATCGAGAAATATAAACATAAGTATATAATTATAGAAGTATAGGTTGTGGCAACTCGAAATAGGACACGCCGAGGAGTCAGGACGGGCCTTATGACGTACGCAAGCCAACTAAAACTAAGATCATACTCAATTGAAAAAATAATAAACCTTTGTGAAATAATTTGCAGCGTTTTTCCAATTAAAACACACCATGGCAATGACCTTGCTTGACAGGGGCTTTTCTCAGCAAGCAACTGCTGAGCCACAGTTCCACTCTCATTCATCCGAGACTGTCTGATATTTGACTCGGAGAAAATGTTTCCTGCACTGAACTCCTACTGCCAAGGAGGTTTTATTAATTAAGCTTGGTAGTTGAGTGATTTAGTTAGAAATAAGGTATGAAATCAAATTCTGCCAAGGTACCTATAATTTATGGGCCAGCATGATTTAGTTCGTATTAGCTCTCAGTATTTCACAGATGAATATGAAGTTAGTTTTTTACATTATGACTGTCTTGTAAGATTTTGTTTGTTTCTCCTTCACAGTTATGATCTTCTCAGACAGCGAGTAACTCATTTGAGAAAACAACTGACTGACCATAGGAAGTAAGGTAGGTAATCAATATTATCGTTCAGATTGTTAGAAAAGGTATTATCCAGAAAAGTGGATATATTTTGGTGGAAGTCAGGATTATTAAACGGCCATGTGCTTTAAAATTATGTCAGAGATTTAGGAACTGCCAACACTTAATGACTTCTTTCAAAGTTGTTCTGCTCTTATTGATATTGTCTCATCTACTTAAGGCAGCATGATTGCCTAAGGACTCCTAAACAGGACTCCTAGACACGAGCTTTGGCAAATAAATTATTATGCACTGCAAGCTACAATCCTCGGCTGATTTTCGTGGTTCTTTTTTTTTCAATTGATAATTTGGTCTAGTTTTGGAATATATGTCAGGCGTTTTAAATTGCATTAAGGAAAAGGGTGAATGGAGGGGTTATAATATACATCATTGTTTTAAATATTTTTCGTATGATTTCCGTCACTCATTTATCGTTTGATCCAGATTTCTGTCCAGTTAAGAAAATACAGAGAATATCACAGATAAGGGGCTGTAACCTAGAAGACTGAGTAAAAAAAAAAAAAAATAAATAAATAGAGAGTTCCTAAAGGATAGGTCATTTGGGATAAGGTGCTTGTGGATTTTATCATCTGGGGCGAGCCACAGCGGATGCTAACCTGATAAAATCAAGAGGGTCGAATTAGCATTTCATCTTAGAGTGACGCTACTTATCTTCAAGTAACGCTGAACCACCAAGGGAATTTTTCCGCCTATCCCGTGTGTTCAGTTTCCAGCATTTCTAAGTTTCCTAGTTCTTTTCTTATTCATGAAAAGGGTATGCAATGGCAGGTTTTGAAAATTAATATAATTTTCATGGATCATGAGTACCAACAAGAAATGAATATCACTGTTATCGATGTGTAAGGTTACTTTGCGATAGAGAGGAAGAGATGAGATAGGTTGGTTCAGGATGAAGCGTCTTGTGTTTAGGTGAAATGAATTTGTCTTATTGGAGATGAGGCGCCTCATCTCTATCTCCCTATCGCTTTAGGAACTCTCTAATAAAAACTGCTGAAATCACCAAATTCAAACTAAACTTACGAATTTGTACTATAAAAATTTGACATCTATTTAACAAAGAAGGCCACTTTATATCATAGAATTCGTCAACAAATTACAGTTCAGAATTTAGAAGGAGGCACTTCACTCGGGGAGGTTGCGAATCTCCTGACACAACCTATTAAACAGTCTAGAACCAACTTAGTATGGGTTGCATGGCATGGAAACGCTAAGGCGCGTGAATGGTATGAAAACCTCATTTCTTGATCACGTATTGTATCGGTGAATGTCGGATACAGATGTTAGATGTGGTAGGATCAAACGAATAAGAGTCAGAACAGCGAGGATGTATGCGCTTTGTTGAGTTAAGATGTTAAGCCGAGTAAATGATCCTCTACAGGAACCTTTCCACTCTAGGCTGCCAGAATTCGCACCACACTTTCTGGATTTGAAATACCTCCTCAGAGTGGCTTGAATTACCCCATAACACCAAAAATCTGAGCTATGTAGAGCTATATAGCTCAGAAATACATTATCTATCTATCTATAACACCAAGAAGTAGGACATTCTGCTTGCAAAGCAGGCGTGGTAAACTGAAAGAAGGATATCTTTTAAAAAAAGTCCAGTCATGCAGCATGACCCCATGAGCGAATTTTTGAAGAAATCTTCGACATTTCAGTCGCTATTGATCGTGTAGAGAAATTTTAGTTTATGATTTTGATAGACAAACATGGAATCAAATTATTAAAAATAATTAGGAGGTACTCATACTTTATTATTACCTATTAAACTAATCTTGTAGATTTAAAGACAAATGTAGGTAAATATTCAAAGATTTCGATGTCCAATGTGGTCAGTATTGAAGGCAGTTGAAATCCTAACAGTATACTATCATAACATCATCAAATCTTGACATAAAATAAAATAACATACCGACGTCATATGAAAGAAACGTATTTCCACAGCCAATCGATGATGAGGCTATTATATTACGAGTGATATAAAGTCAGTTGCATTCGAATCTAGTATCCCACAGCAAGAAATTGACAGACAAACTGTAGTCTCTGTTTCGAACAAATATTACCGATTTTTACAACAGGCGAACGGCATTAGTTCGATTTTTGACTGATTTTTCAACTTTGAAATTTTTGAAAACTTGATACATATTCTTATAGGAAGTTTTACGCTGATTCCGAATATACCACATGTTAGTATGCTGAAAAAAATTTTTCGCACAACAAATCGCAAAAAACAGGCTATTTTGAAATTTTTGACTTTATTTTTGAAAATTTCAACCCGAAGATGTAATCCGATCATGCTGGCCAACGAACTTGAACTTTCGTTTTGTGTCCTTAACATTTTAAAATTTGTTTGAAGTTTCTAGCACAATTCTACGGACAGTTATCGTCTGGAATGACACATACATACATACATATATACATACATACATATATACATATATACATACATACATAAAAAAATGCGTTAAACTTCAGAATATGATTCAGAATAGCCTGAAACGGATTTCTGCATAAAATTTTTTCAAAAATTCACATTCTACAAATTTTGAGGCGAGAGCAATAGCTCAATTTTCTTCAAAAATTCGCTAAAACACTTGATAATCGACGGAGCATGAATCTGCAGGACGTAAGCTTAGGGAAAAGATTTTTGACTTGGGGCAACCAAGATAGGCGGGTTTATAGGTCCAAGGACGTTTAACTTTTTAGCTGCTACACCCGGCTGAGCCAGCTGGCACCAGCTATACTGCATGCTTCTAGGCTCATTCAGGTGTTCTGCGCTAAATACTTTTTTACGAGCAACATGCAATTTGCTCAATCTGAATGATTGATGTTGCTGGCCAGAACCCCACTTCTATTGTCCATGAAATCATGGAAAACAATATTTGGTACGGAATTATCCCATGTATAGTCTATCATGGATCTAGGTACCCCCCCCCAGAGGTGCAATGGGGGCCTAAATCCTCGATAAAAAGGTAGAGGAGGTTGACAGTATCTCGTCAGAGAGAGCCATGTTCGGAGTAGATTGGTTTTCCAGGGATCTGGATCGCCCATCCAACGCCAAACTCAGCTTCTCGAAAACACGGGTATCAACGTGCGACGCCCGTTGTTCATCAACGGGGCGACGACAACGCATTCTTTGAGACCCTGACGGGACCTCTGTCACACTCCCCCACTTAAAGACATACTTGATTGAAGATCAAGTATGTTAACTAGGTGGAATAGTTACAAGCTGAGAACTGATGCTCATTCATAAATAGCTGCATTGGCGATTGAAGATGGGAAAAGAGAAATTAAAACAGGATGGATTGTCAATGAATCTTCATAGGAAGACTTCATTAGGTAATTAACCCCCAATCAAAGATTGGAACAATCGGGACAAAACGGTGGCTCAACTATGGAGACTTATACCTTAAGGAAAATAAAATATATATAAATTATTATGCCCAACATTGGGGACTTAAATTATGCACTAACCTGGTAATTGACCTAGGAGGCAACACTCAGGTGGCTAATTCTCAAGAAACTAAATTGAAAATATAAAAGGGGAATAAAAGAGAAATTATAAGTCAAAGACCAATGAAATTATTTATATACCAAAGGGTGATAATGGGAATTCCTTCTGGAACCCCGGGCCATGTTTCTTCTGAAACATTAACGCCCCAAAAATAGTGGATTGGATTACTAGGCATTAGCCGTCCATAATCCTAACCACGCTCGCTCTACCGAGGAGAGTGTGACAGACCCAAAAAGGATCCCCTTACTAATAGCACGTAATGTACTATGTTCAGGAAGATTGCTATCCCGGAACATAAAGTGCAATGTTCCGGGAGTAGATTCGTTTTCCAGGGATCTGGATCGCCCATCCAACGCCACACTCAGCTTCTCAAAAACCATTGAACCATTAGAAAACAAATCACGAAATAATTCATCTTCGTCATCACTATTTTTGAGAATATTTCAATAGTTCCTGTTCAGTGTAAATGCAGCGCAACATCGTGAGTTCACTTTTTTGTGAATACCAGGGAAATCAAAACAAACCTGTTATCAAGCAGATAAGATGGCAACAATCGTCCATAAACATCGTTGGATCCGAGCAGTGCTGTTCCCTGTAGGGGTACTGGTAAAATGAAGACTTATAAACGCAACTGGTAGGTCGAGGGAGCGAGCACAAATATATTCGTGCATAGCACACCAATGCAGTCTCGAGTGGCCCGAGTATTCTCGGGAATAGCATGGCATGTAAGACACTTCCGCCCCACATATATTCGGGTGTATCATTGAAAAGGTTAAAGACCTGCTGGCGATTTAGACCACAATTGATTTTTTTCTCATTATTTAATAATAAGGCGTTAACTGATCACCATCTTTCAATTAAATCACTATTCACACTCAAATTCAGCAGCAGCTTATCAGTTTTAGAACCAACAACCAAGTTGGTTGTGTCATCCGCAAACACAAATACGCTGCTAGAATCATCAAACTTATACGATAATTCATTAATGAAAATCAGAAAGCAACAGGGCCCAAGCATCAATTCCCACCCCTTGGATGAATTCCAATTGGTCGACCCTCTTATATACTAAGCCATACCTGTATGACTTAGCTTCAGATGGACGTCCTAAAAACGAATAAATAGCAATACTGACGCAGATACGTTTATAATGAAATAAATGTTTTTCAATAGAAAATCAAAAGCTTTTACTCTCCCATATCACTAGTGTAATCTTCAATAGCTCCAACCTCATCTTTGTACTTTTTTTAAAACTATATTTTCCAGTATCTGACCTCTTGGTCGATGGTCCTCGTTGATCACTATTTACGTTTAAAAAAAACTGAATTTTCGAAGTAGGACAATTTTAAAATCAAATTTTGTGGAAATGTAAATGATTTTATGAAAAAATAACAATTGAAACAAAACCAAAACTTACTTTACTGGTGCAGGGTGTATTCTAAACAATTGAAATTACATAGGTATCTAGTTATTGATCACTTTTCATGTCAGATACTCGAACGGTGAATTCCACAGCAAATCTTTGTGATTACTCATATTCAAAACTCAATACTAATGAAAATACAGGAAATTAGTTCAACCCATTTCGAACGAAACTAATTTTTACACAACACTGATTTAGTACAAACTAAATCACTCGTGACGAAGTTTTGGAAACCCATTTCAAAACGGAAGTTAGTAAAAAACTTTGTCTGTTTCCACGGAAAACAATGAGTTACAATGTTAAATCGATTTCGACGGTTAGGCCATCATCAGTAACAAACAATAACTGAAGACACATTAGAAGGGACACAGCTTATATGGTCACAGGTGAAGGGAGCTTGAATCCCATTGGTCGAGAGAAAGGAAAAGGGCAGGAGGTATAACCAATTAAGTTCAAAGTGAAGGGGATTATAGCTAATTAGATTAAGTGAAAGGGGGAAAACAACTAAATACGGTTTCAACAGTGTGAAGGGATAAATCCAAGCTTTATAGAAATGGACCTATCAGTGGTTGAATATATTGATGCTAAAAATATCAGGTGCTGCTGATTTAGTTCACTATTTAGTTGGATTTCATTTTTCAATCAAATGGTATTGTTTCGCACAATAATTTGTTAGTAAGCATACTAATAGCCCTATTTCATCCCTCTAATTGTATGACATTGTATGGTTGTTTCAGATAGTTTATGATACATGGTAGACGAAGGCTGTGATATTTTCTAAGCAACCTAATTCTACAAAGTAATGTCGCAACTTGACCAGAGAAGATTTTGATGACATTCCTGCAGTTGATTTGACCATTTTGTTCGAGTACCTAT
The DNA here is from genome assembly GCA_030762985.1 of Adelphocoris suturalis. Classification (NCBI taxonomy): domain Eukaryota; kingdom Metazoa; phylum Arthropoda; class Insecta; order Hemiptera; family Miridae; genus Adelphocoris; species Adelphocoris suturalis. Next base: position 6,985,215 of record CM061051.1, on the reverse strand, counting down.
TCTTAATAATTCTGTCTTATACTGCCTATTGTTCTACATCGAATTTATCAAGTACAAATACCCTTAGTTAGGTATGTAATTGAACAACTTTCATTGTTCTCTTTTAAAGTTCAATAAATTATTTCCTTCTTTTCGTTAAATAACTTGGATATTGTCTCATTTTTGGTCTCAATACATGCAAATTATTTTAAACTAATTTCATCTTATTTTATTCCTAGTCTTTTTTATCCTGGACAGTCTAGAAATTGCTGTCAACACAAATGAGTTGATTGTCTCATACATATATATATATATATATATATATAATTTGATGTTTCTGTGACTAGTGAGATTATAAATTCAGGATTGTAGAATGACCAGTCTAGTCTTGAGTTTTTGGTTCTTTATTGCGACGTTTCAACCCAGGATCTGGGTCCTATTCATGCATAATTATATATTATATTGGTGTAGGTACTGGAACTTCGAAGTGCTGGAACGGCTTAGGTATATGATTATGAAAATACCTAAGTCGTTCCAGCACTTCGAAGTTCCAGTACCTACACCAATATAATATATAATTATGCATGAATAGGACCCAGATCCTGGGTTGAAACGTCGCAATAAAGAACCAAAAACTCAAGACTAGACTGGTCATTCTACAATCCTGAATATATATATATACATATATATATATATATATGTATATATATATATATATATTAGTTATTTAGATATGGCTATGATTAGATGTCTAGGTAGTTGATAGCATAAATATTTTCAATTGACTTTAACAAATAAAAGCAAAAATAATTGCAGCAATGGGGGGTAGCCCTCTTGTGGCAGACTTGTTGAAGCCTGTCGTGCTTGGGCATTATCAAACATTTTAAGGTGTGGTGGCACTGTAACCATACTTGACCGGATTGTAGATCTGAGGGCAGTGGGGAGAGGGAGGGGGGGGTGCGTCGCACAGTGGTCCCGAGGTGTGCAAAAACCCCAAAAATGAATGTTCTTCTGTCGTAGTTTTTTTCTTTCATTTTTCGAGACCAAAATACCTTTGGGTAATGGATCTGTGACTAACTTTCTCTCGAAACAGGCCTTTGTCCGTTCAAAATGATCATTTTAGTGGAAAAATCAATAAAATTGGCTGTTTTTCCTGAAACCACAGGGTCTTTGAAAAATCGTTTTTCTCGTAAATCGAGGCCGTCTGAAATGCCGACGAAAACTGACTACAAGGCGGTGTTCCGGGACCTTGTACGAGTAGAAATTGACCCCCGGGAAATCTGAGCTGATCGTTTACTCGTACAAGACGCAAATCAAACATTCAGTTTTCGGGTGTTGTAACAACCTAAATTATGGACTCAGTAAAAAAAATTGGGTGAAACTAGACCCCAAATGGGGTAGAATGCCACCAACCGCACTTTTTTTATCTCAGCCCGTTGCCGAGATATGATTTTTAAAGTTTTTTTCGACAAAAACACGTTTTAGACCATAAAAACCTCATTTTCCCCACTATCGTGAAATCGTGAATTTTTGACCACCTATCTGAAATCAGCGTTAAATTTCGTATAAGAATACTGTTCTCTGGATCTTCAGAAGTTCAATCCTTAAACCATAATCCTTGTTCAAACGTGAGAAAATTATAAAAACCAAGTTTCCCGAAAATCTTCGAAGCTGTACTGTCTCCCAATAAATAATCTTGAGACTTATTAAACCTCACAAATGTATTCTTCATTTAAAGAGCTTTCAAATGATGGAGACGCTTTTGAAATTTCCTTTCAAATTGGTGCAGTTATTTAACCTGGAAGATGAAAAAACGTGTTACCTTTTGGTTGTTTTTTTCTTGATGGACGGGCTGGGATGAGAAAACAAATGAAAATGTTTCGTAAAGGGCTTGATAACCACTGTAAAAGTGGGACATATCAATTGGTTGAATTTTCCAACATTTAAGCAAATTTTCTGGGCAATATACCTAACATTCAGTATTTTTGTCTAGGTTTTGGACTGAAAATTATCGTCGTTATAATTCGTTGCAATCCGGTCAATTTTAAACAATACTTGACGACTCTGAGATCTGACATCTAGAAAGTTTCAGCTGCTACAATGTGCCACTTCGCTCACAGTACTCGTTTAAAGTCGTGAAAGTTGGCGTTGTCTCCTGGTTGCTTTGATGGAATTGCGTTAACAGAATCTCTCATTTACCTATTGTGGCCTTATTTGCTTCGTCAGATTCCTGACGGATTTCCTGCAGAATCTCACTACAATATCAATTTTGAGGTAAACAATATTTTTTTGACAAAAACAACCAATGGTAGTAGAAAATATATCTCAATCAAAAAAGCTCAACTCTCAGAAATGTTTCAGCTGACCACAAATGTTGGAATAAATTCATTTACCCATTGATGGCTTCATATATAATGCCAAATACCGTAGAGGCGGGTGACTTGAAACAATTTTCAACTTTCAATAGCTGTAGTTCCAGTAGTTTTGCACCTAACAATTTGGTTATGCTGTTAAAAGGTCAAAGACTCTCCAGAGAACAGAGCTGTACCAAAAACATTTTTTTTTTTTTTTTTTTTTTGGACGTCCAGCTAATTTATCTTTTATAATGAGTGTTTGTTTCAACTCATCGGCAAAGTCGGGTGACCTGAAACAGTTTGCAAGTTTCGCCGTTTTTCAAGTAATAATGGCCGAAAAAAACTCTAAACTGGAGTTTTTTTAGAACGGAAAAAAAGTGGAACTCGGAAAAATTAAAAAATAACTTTGACTAGAATTGTTCAGGTTTTTGATCGTTTTTTAAATCGGTGTCTTAGAAATTCTAAAGACCAGTCTTTTTCCTTTTTTGAAGCCACATAATTCAAATTCAAATTTTCTCCGCTAGCATGGAAAAACATTGAAGCCTGCATATACGTTTTTGGGCTATGTCGCCACTTTCAATACTAGTAAACCATTATTTGGATCGGTAGTTATTGGAAAATCATTATACATTTAATGCAACTAGCAGAAGTTGTTGATTGGTTGTTCTGTATCAAAAATGTGACGGGAATTTTCGCAAGACCCCCAGGCCAAAAACATATGCATGCTAAAAGAGCGTTTGAAAAAAGAAATTAACAAACTGTCTTAGCTGCTTAGGGTATAAAGTAGAATCAGACTCTTCAACGTAGAAAAAGTGTTGCCAAAACCACTGGCCAATATGTGATTTTTGAACCGAATTTGATAAAGTTCAGTCCTGTAGTTGCCCAAGGCAGGTGGTACACAAAACACCAAATCGTCGTTTAAGATCCATCATGACATAACTCAGTTGCCACTACTTTTCAGGAGAGAGAAATAACTCTTTGATTTCAAATAGGTAGCATTCATGTTTACTTTTTTTGACATTTCTTCATAAACTTCTTTTCTTCAAGCAGAAAACACAAATATTTTGCTTGGTATTTTAGTGGCCATAGGTAGCAAGACATGTAGCAAAGGTCGAAGCACTGAGGGTTCCTTCTGTTTCTGTGAACCAGAAACATATGGCATCACGATTGCCGAAATTGTATACTGTGTAGTTGTGTGCTGCAAGCTTCATTTTATAATAAGCTTTACTTGTGTCAGTGGCTGGCAAAAGCTTAACAGCCATAACATCACTACAAAGGGAGTAAATTTTCCCTTCCTCTGCCAGTAGTTTGTCTTTAGCTTTTTCTTCCTGAGCCCGGGTTTTTAGTTCTATATGTCTATTGTAAACATCACTAGCAACATTATTATGTTCATATTTGATGCAAAGGTCACACCTGGTGGAAAATACTAACACGCCGTTTGCACACCTGATCAAATGTGAATCTACTGAGTGGAGTCACACAATTCTCTTTACACTTTTCTTTGTATAAATTGTAAAATTGGCTCTTCGACCTAATTTCATTTTGAATGTATAACCTACTGGTTGATTTGCGGCAATAGTGGGAAGGCATTTTTGGCATCGCTTGTATGAAATTTCGTAGGTGCTTCTGACGATCTGCCAAAGTTGTTATTGGGTTTGCAGAAAGAGGAGTTGAATTCACTTCAATTGGCCCATTGGAAGAACAAGGGACTTCATTATCTTCCTCAGAGTCCGAATCTTGATTTGGGTTCCCATCTTGTCTAATTGCTCCTCCTATTCCTCTAAATACCTTGAGCCAGTGACGAACAGTAGAATTTTTTAGACCAAAGGTGTTTAAAAACATTGTCTGGCATACAGGTAGGCGATCGTGTCCTACTTTCAAGTGATACTGATAGGAGACGCTTCTACTAGTACCTGTAGTAGAGGATTTTTGACGTGGCTCAAGTACGTCAACTAATGAACCAATAAACATTTTTTTTAGGCCCCAGTCCATTCGCTTCCAAAAGTCATTGAACAACAACTCTCTATTTTCCTCAGTTACTTCATTGCATTTTCGGGTTTTCCATTTAGAGCAGTTTCCATCTATTTTACACCTCAATCCCATTTTCCTAGCATCTTTCGGGGCATCATGTATCATTACAGGTATTGTTTTAACTTTCTTTTCCTTTCTCCTATAACCCACATAAGCCTCTCCAGTCATTCTATTCTTTTTTGCTTCTTCTTTCCTCCAAGTACTGTCATCCGGAATACAAGACCGTGTCTTCACGGCTTTCTTACTTGACTGAGATGAGGATGAAGTTATCATTTCAGTGGAAACCGAGCTTCTATCATCCAGTTGGGAGCTGATTCCACACACTTCCAGATCAGAAACGAAGCTTCTGGGATTGCTGTCATTTGCACTTTCTTGTGACATGGGAGTGCAACGTGGCAGAGTGGTATCGATCACTGGAATATCTGAATTGTTTAATTATCACATCCTCATCTTCACCAAGCAAGCCCAGCAGCTCGTCTAGGCTTGTTAAGTTTTCTTCTTCTGATGATGATGATACGTCCACGGACATTTTTGACTGAAATGAAATTTTTAAAAATTGAAAAATCAGCAGCAAATTTGGGAATTAAAACCCTTTCCTAGCTCTAGGTACCACGTACCTACGTTTTTGACCCGCAAATTTTTACTTTTTATTATTTATTTATTTTTTGAATTGATAGGTACATCTCAAGTAAATAATTGAAGTCAATAATGTATACCTATATTAGAGAGGGTACAGAGTTAAAGTTTTTCAACTTAATGATAACAATGAATATTCCTTCCATTTTTACTAAAATACTAGGTACTCACATTATGTATTAGAAGGAATAATATTCAAAAATCATAGCACAACTCAGCTATCATAAATTTTATCATGGCATATCTAAAAATATCTCATAGCATAACTCAGTCATATTGCATAACCTATCATAGCACAACTATAACACGATGTTCAACCTTCGTAATAAGGTATTTATTTTCATCAGTCAATCCTTTCTACTACAGAAATTGGAAGAGTGAGTATTTTTTTACGTTTTCCTGTGCAAGTAAAACCAAATACACCTTACAGTTGTTGATCAATGCTTTACGTGTTTCAGGTACCTAAACCTGTAAGTTTTACATTGCTAAGCAGTCTGGCAAACATTTAGTCTGTCAGACTTGGTTTTAGCGGTTTTTGAAGAAAATTAAGCTATTGCTCTCGCCTCAAAATTTGTAGAATGTGATTTTTTGAAAACATTTTGTGCAGAAATCCGTTTCAGGCTATTCTGAAGTTTAACGCATTTTTAGCGAATTTTTGAAGAAAATTAAGCTATTGCTCTCGCCTCAAAATTGTAGAATGTGAATTTTTGAAAAAAAATTATGCAGAAATCCGTTTCAGGCTATTCTGAATCATATTCTGAAGTTTAACGCATTTTTTTATATATGTATGTATGTATATGTGTATGTATGTATGTATGTATATGTATGTGTCATTCCAGACGATAACTGTCCGTAGAATTGTGCTAGAAACTTCAAACAAATTTTAAAATGTTAAGGGCACAAAACGAAAGTTCAAGTTCGTTGGCCAGCTTGATCGGATGACATCTTCGGGTTGAAATTTTCAAAAATGTAGTCAAAAATTTCAAAATAGCCTGTTTTTTGCGATTTGTTGTGCGAAATAATTTTTTCAGCATACTAACATGTGGTATATTCGGAATCAGCGTAAAATTTCCTATAAGAATATGTATCAAGTTTTCAAAAATTTCTAAGTTGAAAAATCAGTCAAAAATCGATATAATCGAAGATTTCTTCAAAAATTCGCTCATGGGGTTCATGCTGCATGACTGGACTTTTTTTAAACAAGGTAGGTACTTACAGCACCTACAAAACATATGTAAAAATGAATATATGGGAATGGACTAGAAACATTTTTAGAAGCAACTTTTTAGAAAACTTACTGAATATAATCCGCTCTGGAACATTTAAAATGAAGTCCTGAATTTTGACATGTGAGTGAATGTGTATTCACTTGAGGTATTCGTTGACGATTGGTCTACAAACACCTGAATTGTTTCAGAAACGATTAAAAAAACCTAGTTAACACTGTCTCACATGCACATAAGTACACTTGTGTAGTTATGTTTAAACATATAATGAATGTCGGTGTGTGCGTGAGATTTCTGATTTAAAAAAATGGTTTTTTTGGGATTAGTATGCTCTTAATTATTTAGGTGAACCATGTCTATAAAAGAATGCCTAATTCCGCAAATAATGTGAGCCCATTTGAGAGGATACACATAGGTACCCCCACAACAAAATACATGGATCGTTTTGGTTGTCTGGTCCTTAGTGTTGACACTGAAAAATCTAGTAGCTAAATGCAGTCATTTAATGAATAGGTACACAGAAACGGTACACGTAATTTTCAGTGAGCAAAATAAAACGTTGGTTAACTCGTGTAATGTTAGGTGGATACATCTCAAGTGAATGGAGACAAGAGAGTGTACTGAGCTTCTTCATTATGGATTTCTTTGAAATAGGCGAAATTGTCAGTCAAATAGATGAGAATATTGGGAAGAAGGCTGAATCTGAAATCAGGAAAAACTGATGGTGATATCATGTAGGTACCTACCTATGCTGAATCATACTCATTCTCCGAAGCAATGGAATCACCTGAAAAGGAATAGTGAGCAACACTTGCAACACTTGATGAGTTAGGATCTCTTTAAAATAAAAATACTAGAGAATTAATACCAAAGTACTTACTCCAAAAATACTAAAATTATTAAATCTCGTTGGGTTCACAAACGAAAGCTAGAAGCTTGAAGACCGATTCCAAATGCCTACATCCACACTGAAGTGGGTGTGCCTCCACTAGTGCTGTTTTTGATATCTGCTCTTTCCTGGTTCCTCAAGATGCTAACATGCCATTAGACCGTTACCGTAGAATTTGCATGAAGTACCTGCTTTGCCTCTCAACAAGCCCGACCAACATTTCAAAATACAACTGTGTCATCCAGCTGTTTGACCTCATTCCAAACAAGGCAACTACTCTACCCTTTTCATCTCAGAGCTTTCATAAATACGGAACTGCTGTGCATGGATGAGAGATTGGCCGGGGACGACTGGAACTGGACTTCAAACTACAACTTCAGTCAATACTATGCACTAATCACTTCCAACAAACCCCTATAGCCCCAAACATATTTCGCTCAGCACACCCCCCTTGACATCTTGAATCCATTCTTGCAGCTTCATTGCATTGCTTACAGACAAGTCATCATAGGCCAAATTATCAACATTTGGGTGGACCGAACATGCCCTATGTGTGGCTGGGACGATCCTGACCACCTGGGCTCCTCCTGTCCTGGGGTGGACCAGCCCATATGATTGTGGGCTGCCCAATGCTTGCTACCTCAAGGTATGTGTTCCTCTTACTTTTAGAGAGCAGTCAGTACCTGCACATCCTGAAGTCGACCTATTCATCAGAAATCAACAGGATCAACTTCTTCTTATGTGAGGCGGCTGAGATCCATGAGCTAATACTGTCTGCTCAAGTTGTGAATTTGAACATGACATAATTTTGTTCTAGCTAAAACTGAGACTCCAAAATCTAAATAAGAATGTTTTTTCATTTCACAATATCAATTATTGAGAATGATCAAATGAGTGTACACAATTATTCAAATAACCATGCTCATGTTGGCCACGCACTTCGCAGTAGTTAACATAATATGGTTGGATAAATCGAGAGCTTTCGAACGAATGGTCAACGAATTTTGTGGGATGAAAAACCAAGAAGTACCATTTCCCTAGCAACGACTCAGTTGTAAGTGGAATACATCAGAAAAACAACCGTAACGCTTTTTTGACATTTTATGTCTTTACTTTGGCAAAAAAGCGTTTAAAAAAGCGTTACGGTTGGTTTTCTGATGATTTCCGCTTACAACCGAGTCGTTGCTAGGGAAATGGTACTTCGTCGTTTTTCATCCCACAAAATTCGTTGACTATTCGCTCGAAAGGTCTCGATTTATCCAATCATATTATGTTAACTACAGCAAAATGAGTGGCCAACAAGCTGAGTTATGAGCATGGTTATTTGAATAATTGTGTACACTCATTTGATCATTCTCAATAATTGATATTGTGAACATGATTGCAACCACTTGTTAATTTCTAAGGATTTCATTGAGCTGGTGTTTCGATGATTCGATTCGTAGCAGGTGATCCGAAAATTGCGAGAACGGTTTGATTTGTGAAGCAGTGGTTAAATCATTTTAATAGGTAATGTCTATACTTCACACTCTAGGAAGCTGTAATTTGGTATGTAGCCTCTTTAGGACATTTACTTGACGATACCCAGGGTCCGGATCAGATGAGTGGCTCTTAAAGCTATTCTATGCTTTACATTCTAGGAAGCAGCAATTTCGTATATAGCCTCTTTAGGACATTTTACTTGACGTTGACGATGCCCAGGGTCCAGGTCAGCTGAGTGGCTCTTGGAGTTTGCATACGAGTCTGCAACTAAAGACATAAAATGTCCCAATGTGTTGCAGACTCGTATGCAAGCGTTTCTTATGATTTTCTATGAAAATCGCCTTCAACAACCTTTTTAGCGAATTTGTGAAGAAAATTGAGCTATTGCTCTCGCCTCAAACTTTGTAGAATGTGAATTTTTGCAGAAAATTTGCAGAACTTTGTAGAACGTGAATTTTGCAGAAAAACATTTTATGCAGAAATCCGTTTCAGGCTATTCTGAATCATATTCTGAAGTTTAACGCATTTTTTAATGTATGTGTCATTCCAGACGATAACTGTCCGTAGAATTGTGCTAGAAAACTTCATTGTGTTAGAAACTTCAAAAAAATTTTAAACTGTTAAGGACACAAAACGAAAGTTCAAGTTCGTTGGCCAGCATGATCGGATTACATCTTTGGGTTGAAATTTTCAAAAATGTAGTCAAAAATTTCAAAATAGCCTGATTTTTGCGATTTGTTGTGCGAAATAATTTTTCAGCATACTAACATGTGGTATATTCGGAATCAGCGTAAAATTTCCTATAAGATTATGTATCAAGTTTTCAAAAATTTCAAAGTTGAAAAATCAGTCAAAAATCGAAAAAATGCTGTTCGCTAGTTGTAAAAATCGGTAATATTTGCATGAAACATTGTCCAAATTCAGATCGAACTACTCTTATGGAAGTATCCCTGTATAACCAATCCTAGAACCATGCTGTTTAAAACGTAGGTAGTAGGTGCTTGTAAAAAAAAAAAAAAAAAAAAAAAAAAAAAAAAAAAAAAAAAAAAAAAAAAAGTAATCAACTGATGAGTTTACTCTGTGAAATATTCCGTCCTCCAATTCTCTCGGTCGCTCTCTTTACTGTTTTACGCTCAACTGCTTTAGGACTTGATGTAGCTTTAATACTGACTGTGGCTTAGAAAATATCAGCCATGAAATTATATTTTAATAATTTGATTCCATGTTTGTCTATCAAAATCATAAACTAAAATTTCTCTACACGATCAATAGCGACTGAAATGTCGAATATTTCTTCAAAAATTCGCTCATGGGGTCATGCTGCATGACTGGACTTTTTATTTATTTTTTGTTTATGTGCCAAAGTGAAGACATAAAATGTAAAAAAAAAAAAAAAAAAAAAAATCAAGTAAAATAATTCACTTATCGAGTCCCTTCTCAATAGATTCACTTTACGCACACACACAAATCTGAGAAGACAGTATTTCTTACTGTTAACCGCGATTAAACCACTCAAGGTGCTATAAAATTTGACGTTGCAATTAACCTATACTGGTAATTTTTATGAAAAGAAAACAAGAAAACAGAAGTTTTGCCATTTATAAAATTCAGACTGGTAATAACATAATAGTTCTACAACATAGTTGATCAACATATAAAGATGTATTTACAAGTGCAAAATGAGACAGAAGCAATAATTACAGAAACTATAGATTGCACTTAAAAGAAGAAGGAAAAAAAACGATTCAAAATAAAATAATAACATTTTCAACAGAAGATACATCACAGCTGATGTGCACGCCTAGTTGTTAATAACATCTGAAAATTAACATACCTACATTTAATTTATATACATGACACACATATGTGTACATAGATACATTAGTGAAAAATAATGCAAGGTAGCGTCCATAAGGAAATAAAAACCAGGGACACCTAGAACGTTTGATAACTACCGTTATCAAAATGTTTACTCAGTCATGTACAGTTCACTCAATAAAATTTATAGCTAGTTAATGTACACATCAATAATATAATGTGGCCTAGGCCATCGATGACGGAATTCTGAAGGACAACATCTCATAAGAAATAGAAAAAATAGTTGCCACTCTGGAAACGGGGAGAAGGTGGGGGGGGGGGGGGGGGGGGGGTCAAATGTTAAGCTATACGAGTAGGATGAAATTATTGAAAGTAATTACAGTTAAGTACAAAATGAAAATAATGTATACTGAGTCATGAGAATACTTCCCCATTTCATGTTCATTAATCATAAATGTTACCAGAATCGAGGTAATAAAGGATCTTCATTTTATACAACCTATGTGCCTATCAAAGGTGATAGCAATGTTAGTTTTTAAAGTTGAATTTATACTTCCTTATAAAAACATCATTTCTTGACAAGCTTTTCAAACAGCTGGGGCAGCACAGTTCATATTAGAAGGTGGAATTGTGGATGAAGAAATCAACTTAACACGAAGCAATTCATTTCCTTCATTTCTCGGAGGTTGAGCAATCATTATAGAATCTACACTTTGACAAGTTTTATGAATGAAGTCCAACTAATTAGCAGTAACATTCAAATTACACGATGAAACCAACAGATACCAAGGCCCGAACTCTATCCGTTCAATGTACTCTCTCATAACACTTGTGAGGATAACTATGTACATATACAAGTACATACTTTCGATCCCTAATACATATTCAAGCTTGAATGAGTACAAAAACCTAAGAAAAATCAATAATAAACAGTGTGGGGAACTTGACTCTTCAGTATGTTCAATAATATAATATTATCATATTATTCTTGTTTTCTCCATTGCCTACAAATTTGTTGGGAAAAAAACAGCCTCTTAATTAAAGCCCTTAATTTATTCCGAATTTCAAATTCTTTTTTCCTTATTAGATACCTCTCAAATTATCAGATGGTATTAAATTAAAAAGCACGCAATTCAATGAAGAAAACAGAAGTTGATGAAAACGTTCTCTTTCCAAGAACAAAAAAGTTGCGATGTTGGATTAATATATGCCTATATACCTAAGATTATTTACCAGAAGTAACGCAGCTTATACGAGGTATGATCAAAAAGTATCCGACCTTAATTTTTATTGGTCAAACAAACGCAGCTATGGGGGTGGGGCTCGATGTGTGGTTGTGAGTATGCCTAGTGCGCATGCTCATTTTTTTCTACAGCTCCAATACAAGTCAGTCGGCGTCAGGCCATTCATGATTGAACAGGTGCAAGTGAGTGTCGTCGGATTTTATTGTTTTTAAAATGTCAGAAAAAGTCGAACAGCGTTATTGCATAAAATTTTGTTTTAATCTTGGTGATTCGCAAGTGGAAACAATTCGCAAGATTAAACAAGTGTTTGGAAATGAAGTGATGGGCACCACACGGATAAAGGAGTGGCACAACCGCTTCAAAGATGGCGGCTTATCAGTTGAAAGTGAACCAAGCTCAGGGAGGCCCTCAACATCGAAAAATGATGCCATCATTGATCAAGTGAGGAACCTGGTGATGCAGAACCGCCGAATCACGATCAGAGAGCTTGTAGACGAACTGAGTATTAGTTTTGGTTCCATTCAATCAATTTTGACTGACCAGATTTCAGACCAGAGAAGACATTATGCAGAATGCGATAGACCATCTGAGAGCCATACCAAAGGAGGAAATCCAGCGATGCTTTCAACAGTGGCAGAAGCGTTGGGAGAAGTGTGTGGCAGCCCAAGGGGACTACTTTGAAGGGGATTTGTATTAAATAATTATATCATAATAAACGTCTATTTTATGAACAAAAGTCGGATACTTTTTGATCATACCTCGTACATTCACAGGAGAGAGGAAGCTCATATCTCATTGAGAGAAAGGAAGGGCTGGGATGTGCAGCTCATTCAGTGCAAACAAGTTGTAAGGGGCTAATCAAGTGAAGGGGTTACTCAAATCAGTTCCACCATTAAGAAAGGATAATTCCATACGCTAGAGATATGAACCAATTAACGGGGACATATTGGGGATTATTCTCATTCAAACGTTTTGAATTTCCCAAGTACATTCAACATACCTCCCTTTGGGCATAAAAGAAGATATGCATATCAACCAAATAAAAATTGCAACTATGATTGAATTCCTTAAAATGATTTGCAAATGTAGATTTCCCAACATTTCCAACCAGTTGAACCACAATACTCTTGGCAACAGGAGCCTTTGTTTTTAAACCTACTTTTATCGTGAACATCGATTTTAACTTTAAAGCTTCAAAACTTTTTTATTTTTAAACCCACTTTGTCGGTGCTAGAATTTTACAAATGTTATCAGGCTTTTACAATTTATTATAAAATAAAAAAACGTAAAATACACGAACGTTAAATATACTTGAACGTAGTCTTTCTTCCAAAGTTGATTATGCCCTTACCAAATTCGAGATTTTATCTACTCTTTTTTCTAGTAACTTGCATGTCCAGTTATTATTTGTCACTGATAATGACCTAACCATAAAAGTACGAGGGTCATGCAAAAAGTAATTTGAAGACTGCTACGTAGGGCCAGGAAAGGTACGCAGAAGGCTGGGGATCGTAGAGTAAAAACTACTCATCGTAGGAGAGTACAGATGGTGTCAAATTTCTTAAAATTGAATTTATTTTTATAAAAATGTAAAATGAATACTTGGAAATTGTCATTCGGAACAATCAAGGAGAAATTTGAGGGAATAATGAGCTAGCGAGGAACTTCATAATAACGTAAATTTGGTAGCTATGAATGATCCTGAATGCGATGAAATTCAAAGGGAACAACTCTAACTAGTCCTTCAAGTACCAATGAAGCAAAACCAGAAAAAAACTCGAGCGTATATTGGCATTCCTGTTTTTTTCTCTCTTTTTTTAAAACATAATTGTATAGTTCAAGAAGGGATCTAGTATAAAACACGCAGTACCTAATTATCATTGATCTGAACATGATGAAATTTATTGGGACTTATTTCAAAGCTTAAATTAACCTCCCGATTTTAGCAAAAGTTTGGAGAGGGTTGAGCCAACCATATACTTCGTGAGAAAGTTATCAATATCAGATGTTATGCATGAGGCAAGCGCAGAGGCCGTTACTCATCCAACCATGATGCAATTTAGAGGTGGCCTTCTAGGGTTGGCCCTAGTAACCCTCAACATTTTAATCAAAAGTGGATGAAAAATTGTGGGTTATATTGTGGGTTTGGCGAGGATTTGAGGTTTCGGCATGATTTCGCTATTATTGGTCCAAACATGATTAATTATCCATAGGAGACCAAGTAGGATCTGGATAATGCAATATCTAAAATCTTAATCGGTTGTGGAACTCGAGTGTGAGGCTATTATGTCAGAATCATAAAAATGAAGTGAAATCGTAATGATACTATCTTGAGCTTACTCTGCCCAGCTCATGAGAATTTCATCATAATTGAGTAAAAATTGAGAGTTATGTTGGTGGCAAAGAACTTTGGACATACATATGACCCAAGATGTACATTGAGGGTAGTATGAAATTACATCTTACACACATTAAACGAACACATAATTGGCGCAATTGTTGGAACTATTGAGAGAGTGAATGTGGGATTAATTAATAAATCTAGACTGAATTTAAGCAGATTGTGTTGAACCATCAATACTAAATACACCAGTATACGAATCAGATATTGTTACGAGTGTGGTAGTAGGTTTATGGGGTAAAATTAAATGAATAATCACTCCACACGAAATATAAGGGGTGACTTGAGGTCTTAAGGGCGACTGAAGAGAGGGAACAGTAGAAGGGAACTCCACGGCTGAAGGCCTGGGGCCTATTTCATAAAGCAACAAGTGACAAGTTACAAGCCAATTTTATGTACAAGTGTAGACTTGTAATGCACTGTGAAAATTAACATGTGTACAGGCGAATTTGGACAAGTTTCAACAAGTGTTTCCCCATCATTTTGAACAAGTCACTGCTTTACAGTTGTAAAAAGTTCCAGTCATGCAGCATGATCGTATGAGCGAATTTTCGTAAATTATCTTACTATATTATGTTACATTGTTTTGAAAATTAAGGACTTTGAGGGAAAAACAAATTGTTAACTACCAATTTTATGGCCAAAAAACCCCGTTCTAAATAATAATCTGCGATTAAAAAAGAGATTTTGGATTTCTAGAATTTTTTACATTTTTATCGATTTTGTAGCACATTTTAATGAAATTTAATTACAATTTTGAGCATAGGTTTGAGCTTTAATTTTTAAATTACCAACTTCATAGTTGATAAACTTTATTTGAGTCATTTTCTGCTAAAAAAAAAAAAAAATAAATAAATAAAAACACCGATGTTTAGCCTTTTTTTGTGATCTTTTTTAGTACATTTTTTGAATTTTGACCAATTTAATGTGCTCAAAAAGTGTTGTCCAACGAAATCATCCTTTCTTTTGAAATGCTTGATTTTTTGGCGAAAGAACGAAGTTTTTATCTCAATTCTGTCGAGAGCTATCGTCTAGAATGACATATATATATATATATATATATATATATATATATATATATATATATATATATATATATATATATATATATATAAGCGTTAAAATCCAGGAATCATTTCAGAATGCCTCAAAACAGATTTTGATGAAGAAAATTTTTGAAAATTTTTATTTCAACATTTTTGGAGCCATTGCAATAGCTTTATTTTGTAAGAAAATTCGCTAAAAATTACCAATTTTTAACCTACTTCCGTTCTCCTGTAAACTTGTTATTTTCCAGCATTGTGAGGTGACCATTTTTTGGTGTTTAATATGTGGGAATCAATCATCTTCTGCTGAAGAATACAGACAAGAAAGAAGCATTCAGCGTAGAAGACGCCTAAGATTTTTTCCGCCACGAATAAATGCTCATTTTGAGGGAATCTTTGAGCTAACGAGAGATTTAGGGTGTCTACCGAGACCCTTGAAAGATTCAAATGGTGCGTGACCCTGTGCAATTTTTCCTGATCGGGTATTGAGGATCATTGAAGAACAAAGTGAAGTGTGAAAATCATTTCGAAGTTACATATGACATTCCTAACCTAGCAGCATTAAGACTTGATGAACTGATTAATCATTCCGCTGTATGAAGGAGGAAAATCCGATTATGCCAGCTATCAGAATAAGTTGAAATCAAATACACACTTTCTCCACTTTTCAGTTTATAATTTGTCTGTCTTCCAATCATTACACATTGTCATGTACCATAAACATCCTATCGTGTACTTAACACCGTTTTTGTATTATGATTCGCTGACAAAACTTCAATTTCGGCATCCCGCTTGACGATGTTCATTTCGTTTGTCCCCACACGCCATTTTTCTTTTCTGCTACGCTTGTACTCTTTGTTTTGGTGAAACACTTGTTCTAGTTGTAACAGCCATCAAGCTCCCGTCAGAGCACCAGAGATAGCGCCGTCGGCGTTCCGTTGATGAAACAATGGGCGCCGCGGTCTGTTCTCGATCTTATTGACAGCTGAGTTTGGCGTTGGATGGTATCCCAGGCGACTGGGAAACGAATCTACTCCAAACATGGCTCATTAAAAGCTCATTAGTAGGAGTGGGTATCTCTCTGACGGGATGCTGTTACTCTCCTCTACCTTTTTATGAGGATTTAGGCCCCCATTGCACCTCTGGGGGGGGGGGGGGGCACCTAAATTCCTATTAACTGGAGTAGCGCTCTGCTACCATATAAGGAATTTAGGTGCCCCCCCCCCCCCCCCCAGAGGTGCAATGGGGGCCTAAATCCTCATAAAAAGGTAGAGGAGAGTAACAGGCATCCCGTCAGAGAGATACCCACTCCTACTAATGAGCTTTTAATGAGCCATGTTCGGAGTAGATTAGTTTCCCAGTCGCCTGGGATCCCATCCAACGCCAAACTCAGCTGTCAATAAGATCGAGAACAGACCGTGGCGCCCATTGTTTCATCAACGGAACGCCGACGGCGCTACCTCTGGTGCTCTGACGGGAGCTTGATGGACCTCTCAGGAGGTAACTCTGTTACATAGTTTACCATGCATTACAAGTACCTGTACTTGTTAACTTGTACACTTATTGTTTTATGAAATAGGCACCTGATGTACATATACATACCCAACAAAATTATGCAGAAAATTGAAAAAATTGGCAAGTAATAATGTTGTCTCCTTCAATTATTTAATAGTCAAGTGAGTTTAAGGTATGCAGTTGAAAGGCATCTCTAACATTGATCATGTGAGTCAAGATAAATATGCATTCAACAATTTTTACTATTAGAACAAATAGATATTTCTTTCTCTTGGGTAGTTCATGTTGAAAAATAAATATCACAAATATTTTTAAACAAGGGGTATTGAAGGCCGTCTGAAATAAAAACAAGAAAATAAATAAATGCAAAAGTTTCATCACACTGTTCCGCTCAGCATTTCGACATTTAAGACAAATCATTTCATATCAATGGACACCTACTGAGAAGTGTAATGACTTGTGTATTGTGGGCAATCGACACCCAGCTAAATTTAGTAGAACATTGATATATATATATACAATCAATAAAGCTAAAACTTGGTGAAAATAACACTTTTGGAAGTTCAACAGATATCCTTATAAAAGAGCAATGACTGCGTCAACATTTAATATTAGATAAGTTTACTACCAAAGAAACAAATATAATTCCCGCGAGTTTATTCCATACAAATTATATTAACATGATTATTTAGATGATACACTTCATTACATGCTCCCCCTACAGTGCATTCAAACTCAATCCAATAATAAATCACTGCGTTTATTTACATCTAATTTTCAATTAATCAATATTCTGTCTCCCTTGATGATCTGTTATCCTGAATTTTATGAGGGTGTATTATATACAAACGGAGGGGGATGAGGTTGTTTTCACAAATTTATTAAAATTCATTATTTTCGTGACGTTTGGATTTCATCCGATCAAGAGTGCTTGAAATCACTGGGAATTAAAATTAAGTTCAAATGCTTGCACCGATAAATAAAATATAAACTCAATCAATAAACAATAATAACCATAATATAAACAGTTAGAAGTATGGATAGTAGAAACTATGTACAAAATCAATGAGGAATATGCATTCCATTATTTTCTCAAGTATTGTCATAAATAAAAACATACGCATGGAGAAATTAGAGGGAAACCCCACATATTTCTTCACATAAGATTATAAAGTCTTAATCAAGAATGGCTGAGTAGAGTACAGTTTAAAATTTGACAACCACAATGAACGGATTGATGAATGTTGGAGTACATAAATGGGGTGTGCACATGGGTCAAATAGAGTAATTTTTCTAGACACCAAGCACGTCTACAATAAGTAGATAATTTTTCCGATGATTTATTTCATTTCTATTTTCCAAGTTTCATTTGTAATATACACGGAAGTATACCAAAAGATAACAAGTCAGCGAATCCGTATTCTTCGAAGAGTGATAGAAAAATAAATACTTATCGCAGAAAAATCCAATTCATATCAAATCTGCTTCCTTAATAAATAAATAAATGAAATAAAGAACACAGACTTAACTAAAAGGAACCTTTCTGATAACATTTCGTGTGTTAGGAGTAAAGGATTTCCTGAAGTATATCAAATACAGAATGCGGATGTAACTATTAATAATAGCCCGGGAAAATTAATAAAAATAAATGTTTTCCCCCAAACCCTACAGCTTCATGGTACTTCTTTGAAGCTGAACTGAGGTGCGTGAATGACTAGAGTCATATCGATGGAGTCTTCCTCCTTTAACAAAGTAGGTAAAATATTGTATCCATAAAATATATTAAATACAAAGTTACTGCAGGCCTGAATCATTAGCTCACTAAATATAATCTGTTAATTTATTATATTATAGATGAAATGCTACCTTTTCAATCTTCATCAGACAGTGGTTCGTACTGAGCAGAAAGTAACGGTGCTGGCTCAGGAATAGGCTCATTTCCTGGTTTGTTAACAGTTTGAGGGGCCATAGATACACCGGCACTACTTCCTGTAGTCAAACTCAATGCACTGTAGGGGTATGTGTATGCATGAGGATTTTGAGAAATATAGGGAGTGGAAGACACAACAGGTGTTGACTCCATTTCGTCATTGACATCAGAAGATATAGGACTATCATTTCCTTTGGATACACCACCATCTTCCTCAGATGTCCTCATCACCTCAGCGATTCTATTTTTCACATAATCCAAGGGGGAAAGGGGAACTGGAGGATCGGCATAATAACCTCGATTTACATGATCCTCCGCTTTTTCATGAATCGGTTGCTCAACGTCTTTTGGTTGGAGAGCTCTTCTTAATTTCCATGTTTGAGGTTCATATCCTTGGTATATAGAACTTCTGAGGCTTTGAGGTTGATTTCCGTACACCTCTAAATGTTCATTACCAATGACTTGCTGAGAAGAAGAATGCTGAATTTTATTCTCGACTGACAAGTTGCTTTTCATCGGAGAAACCTTCCCATTTGATTCGGAACAGTCTCGGTGAAAACTCTGTGAAAACATAAATGGTTAATGATATCCATGATAACATGCATCTGCACTGGTAGAATAAATTGAGGGATCACCAGTTAGGATTAAAAAAAAAAAAAAAAAAGAAAAGATATTCCATATTAATTTGAAAAGATGAAAAGTCTTATCTTCTTGAATTGTTTTTCTAAATCATTATTTTGACAAGTTAGCACTGATGATAAGATACACATTCATCAACTTTTAGTCACTTTTCCCACTTTTTATTGATTTTTTTATACACGTTTTTTTTAAATCTGAGCAAATATTCGTGCAAAAAAAAAAAAAAAAAAAAAAAAAAAAAAAAAAAAAAAAAAAAAAAAACCCTATGAATTCATCCTTTCTTTTGGGATTCTTGATTTTTTGGAGTTGCTTGGAATGACGCACCACATGCATGCATTCGTCACAACACACTATTTCTATGTCAATATATAAATGTATATCTACATTTGGGAAACACTGTCAAGTATGTTCCCTATCCACCCAATGTATGTCCACTATCTACCCTACCAGAACAGGAAGGGTCCGTGAGTCAGTCGTTATTAAAATAAAAATTAAAAAAATAAATACAACCTCAACAAAGAATTTTTCAACATTTTGTGTTCATAGGGAGTTCGCTTAGTCCTCTAATATTCCAAGCTCACATCTTGTTTATAATCCATTTTTACTTCATATTACGTTTTGGAATAAAACGAGAGTCACCTAATCAGTTGGCCAGCAAACTTGATCATGGATTCTGAGAATCAAGATCTACTGGCGATGATTAAAAAAAAATGTTGATTATGTCTTCTAATAATTTTCTAGCCAACTATTACCCATCAGGGACATGATTGAAAGCCAATTAGTCAGTACCACAAACCACCTTTAATCTACACACTACAGCAGCAAATAAGGCAGAAAGTTTCCACAAAATCTGACTGCTACATTTCATCTCCCAATTTACCATAGACATCCGTACCATCCAACATCATACCCATCAGGGACATGATTGAAAGCCAATTAGTCAGTACCACAAACCACCTTTAATCTACACACTACAGCAGCAAATAAGGCAGAAAGTTTCCACAAAATCTGACTGCTACATTTCATCTCCCAATTTACCATAGACATCCGTACCATCCAACATCATACCCCATGTTGCCCCATGAAGCGTCAACAAGAAAAATAAATTAAATAAATTGCTGGTGAATGCACCAGAGTGTAAAGCTACCAGCATGAGTAACCCAAGTTGAAGATTAACGTGCGGGTGCTTAGGACCATTGAGAAAGGTGAGTAAGGTACTTGAATAAAATGGAATAAGTTCAAATCTCCAAAGCAGACATCCAAATTAACGATATAGGCTGGTGAAGAAGAGTATCTTTATGTACCTCTCATCAAGATCAGGTTGCTTAAATACAAGGTGGAGTCGCCTGAAGGGCAGTACAACCACCAAATAGGATGATGACAATTAGCCTATGCAGGCAATGTATACCCAAAAGGGCGAAAGTATGCCTAAATATTGCAATATATGCCATGAAGGGAGCTAGCCCAGAAAGGTGGAAATATGCACCAAAGGGCGCGAGCCTGAAGGGTGGTAATATACCCCGAAGAGTGCTAGCTAGCCTAGAAGAGGGTTATATGCCCTGAAGGGCGGTAATATGCCTCAAAGGGCACTAGCTTAGGAGGGGGTAATATGCCCCTAAGAGCAGTAGCCCAGAAGTGCTAGAACCTACTAAAATTTGCTGAGCGGATCTAAAACTCTAAGTACTAATAGAGTGTGGTGTGCTTTGAGATGAGTGGAGTGTATTGAAAGAAATGAGACTAATAAAAATTAATTAGTAGGTTTCACTATGCTAATTGTAATTAATGGCAATTTCCCAATGTGTAAGCTTATTTGTTTATCTTCACAGAAGATAAATAATATGGTAGAAGCGGAATTATAATCAATACATTCAAATCCTTAAATTTTATCACGCGATTGCAATAATACGAGGGTTGTCCAGAAAATAAGTTCTGTTTATGGAGAAGGTGTAATGAGTGAGTCAATGGTGAGGAGATGGGTACGTGAATTTGAGGCGGCCATTCGTTGTTAATTGTGTTGGGGCGTCAGCTCTCTAGGGACCCAACGAGCACAAACTTTCCGAAAGTCAAGTTTTTCCGAGACGATCTCATGGATGAGGGATCGTGAGATGTCTGGGAAACTCAGATGGAGTTCATCCAGGGTTGAACGACGACCTTTGCGAACTGCATTGTCGATTTCTGCGACAATTTCGTCCGTCACAACTGAGGGTTCATCCTCAAGTGAATGTCTTCCCGCCTTAAATTCACGTACCCATCTCCTCACCATTGACTCACTCATTACACCTTCTCCATAAACAAAATGAGCTGTTCGTGAATTTGAACTGATTTGAAACCCTGTGCATAAAGAAATTGAATCACTCCGCGCACAACAACTCGAGAGGGAACGGGGATCGAGGTGGCGGGATGCGACGTGGAGGGCTCCATTTCAACTACCTACCCTGACGTTGGTAACTGACCGACTGAGGTCACCCACCTCTCATTCTATTCCCCCACCTCTCCTCTTTCGAGCGGTGTTACCAGATTTGGCAAAAGCCACTCCTACCACCCTACAGATCAAAACGCAACTTATTTTCTGGACAACCCTCGTAATAGGAGCGTGCACACTTGCTAGCATGTGATAAAACCAACTTAGTACGATAATTTTGTAGTGGATGATACATTAAATTATAATAAAATGTATCCAAGTAATGAGGGTAGGTTGTTGACCTTCAAGTGCTTGGTTGAGCGATTTAGGCAATACGGTTTGTCCAGACATGTGAGAGAAAATCTCACACTGTACAAGTACTAGTGAGTTAATGGCTCATGATCAAATCTATTCTTCTAGTCCATTCAGTCAAGGAACTTGATATTGTATAATCCTCAAGATCCCTAGCAGCCACTTACAATACCACGTTGTGAACCTAAAAGATGAATAACAAATATGACTAATTCGAATTTTTAGTTAGATAAGGAGATTCACCCAGAATGTAAAAATATTGTTCAGATCATTCCGACAGAGTTAATCGACTGTCCATTGCATTTCAATGTATTTCTTGGCACATTATAGAAAGTTATTTATATAGTACCAGATGAGTAGCAGCATTTTTAATAGATTACTTAAAAACAAATTAAATCAGTAAGAAAGAAGATAGGTTCGAATCAAGAGTCAAATGGGTGTTAAAGTCCCTCTAATATTTTCCTCACTAGGCTACATGATGCTTCAGCATGTTTTCTTGAATGCCATAAAGCTACATAAGAACCTACACACTTGTGTGGGAAACCCAGAATATAATCACAGCAGCCAACATCATACAAGCATGCAGTTGCAATAGTGCAGTAGTAGCAGCTAATATGATTTCCTTCTTCTCCTACAGGATAATCCCTCAACGTACTAGTGAAAGTTATATGTAAAATGTTGAAGATCTGTACCTGGAAAAGTCTATCGCCAGGTCGAGTGTGCTGAGATTGTTGACCACTTCCGGCTCCTGAAGGTAGATTTGATGACTGACCCTCAGAACTCTGATTTATCTGATGAGTTATTATAGCATCAATCAGGCTGGCCGCAGTTAGAGTTGAACCTTCAGGTGGCCTATTACGGACGTTCTGGCTTTCCACACTAAAAAAAACATAAATGGGTTTCAAAAGTTTTAGACTGCAATAAGACCTGTATCACTTTCTAAGAATTTTATTGAAAATTAATATGAGGAAGAATCGGTGTTCAAGTAGGTAGTTTTACATTTCCTTATCACCAACTGCAGCTGCATGGCCACTCTCAACTTCTAAAATGTACCATTCTACATGGGAAATAAGCATGTCAAGGATGAAGGAATTCTGACTCGTATTATAGATTGTCAGAATATTAAAGCATCAAACAAATATGGGGTCAAACAAAATGCAACATAAAATTCAAATTGATTGGGCTGATGAACACACAGAACTTCAAATTCTATTGAACCTTGAAAATTTTGTGCAGGAACTATACCTCTCCATAACTCCTTTTTTCATCTCAAGGAATATTTGTACCAACCAAGATGTAACTTCAAACATTTCTAGACTTAATATAAAGTTAAATGTACAGAAAATCCAATATCTCCTTCCAAAGAATGGAAGTCGTGTTTAAGGAGTCCTTAGGCAGTCATGCCTTGTGGTCTCCCCCCAGACAAGCCGGGAATATCCTCCTGAGAGGAGACTGCACACCCAGTCAATTCAATGTCCTTGACAGCTGCCAAGTACCCGTATTGACCTACGGGTCAAGGCATGTGTTCTAGCACACATTACCAGCTAAGCAGGTTGGTACCCGAGTTTATGGAAATCCACATAACTCCAAATGCCAAGATTCGTGGAAGGAGACTCACCCCCACGAGTCAACTCCCACGAACCTCTACCCCACATCTGCAGAATTGACTGCATGTTAGGGGTGGTAAAACCACTGCCCCCGCGAAGCCACCTCAACTGGGGGGCAGGCAGGTGGTGCTTCGACAAAGTCTATGCACCGGTAGCCTGGGGGTACCATTTACTGGAGAAAGCGCCATACAGCACTCCTCCATTAAGGCCAGAATGGTCGCTGGCCCGGCACAGAGAAGGTGTCTCTGCACCTACCACTTTATCCACACCTGAGGGATCCATTCTACTTGCTTAGTGGGCTCCCATCTCAAACATTATGAGGGTGTGAGGAAGGGTTGTGGTACCCGTTTGGATTCCATAAGGATTCCTAGGGCACCACAAAGGACTGGAAACAAGCCCTTTATCTTACGATGGGGATTCAGAAAGGGGTAGCGAAAGCCCTCAATGAATGTCATGTGGTGCCCCAAGATGTTGTTGGGCGCTGGCACCCCGCCTCTCCACGCACTCCACACCACCTCTGAGAGTACTCCCAGCCAGCAACTAGGTGGCACGAAATTTTTCCTAATCCTAACACAACCTAAAAGTAATACCAATCCATGCCTAATTACCCTATCTTACATTAACCTAACAACTATCAGCAAATATGCAATACTATGACTATGCCTATACCTACCCATCCCCCTATTCTCATTAATCACCCCCAGAGTTTCTTACATTATGCTTGAAGGCTAAGAGAGGAACAACCTCCAAGGAGAATGCCAAAAGTCTTCCATACATGTCGGGTGAGGCAAGAAGTCCAGAGAAGGGAACTCCCTCTATCCCATGCAACACCCGCAATGCCGCATACTCGGGGCGATCCGAAAGTATGTGCTCCGCCCAATCACAAACTGTGTCAGTTCATGCACAGGGACTATCCATCGCATGTCCCGTCGGGCTCTGACATCAGGAAGGAGACGGAGTCAAATGTACATATAGAAGTACTTCATTTTACTTTTACGTTTTCAGGAAGTGTACTGAATAGCTGACGAGTTATTAATATTAGTACTAATAATAGAGCCAAAAGTTTCAAGCATTAGTAAGTGAACAAATCTGAGACAACGTTGTGTCGTCGATTTGCAAAGAGCAGATAATTAGCAGCCCCCCCCCCCCCCCCCCCCCGCCAATACTGACCACATTCTGGGGAGGCTCCTACCGTTTTCCAACCAGCTGTACCCCCTGAATTATAACCGCTTTTAGTTGCTTTAGTTTTTTCAAGCTGCCACCTAGACCTGATAGGATAATGAGGAATTTAAATAATATTATCTACCTTTGTTCTTGTTTTAGTGATCTTGACACTGAGTGAGAAGAAGAACTGGGTGTGGTTGACTGAGACGATGAAGGCTGTTCCCTATAAATTTGAACTTGAATGAGCCTTTGGTCCATATTCATATGAGGATCATTATGGATTATCCGTTGAGGGTAATTTTGGATTCCACGAGGTACTCCTCGCATTTCCATTTCACGTTGTTGTTGTTGTTGCTGCTGCTGCTGTTGCTGCTGTTGTTGCTGCTGCTGTTGTTGCTGAACATGAATCTGATGTTCCCTCATCTTTTGAGTTTGATGATTGTGAATATCGCGCTCTCGCTGTTGTTGTTGTTGTTCTCTAATATTCATTTGATGTGCCTGTAATTCCCTTTCCATATGATGAGAAGAGTAACTTTCTCTACTATGTGGGATAGGTTCACGAAGCTGAAGCATAGACGCTGATTGTTGTTGATGATCTCGTCTATCAGATGGCTGATTATGAGCTTTACTGGTCTCCTTCATGTAACGCATTTCAGATTCACGGCTTTGAAACCTTAAACAGAATGGTACAAAGTTGAAAATAAATCAAGGAAATAACTAGATCAAAAATCTTACGCACATTTTTTAAGCACAAAGTCTGTCGGGTACTGAGGACAGACATATTTTCATGAGACTGAACCTGTAAAACTATCCCCTCTTGCATAATTGACCTCACTGATTCAGTGTCCGTCAATAATCCAGTGTTTGAGGAAGAAATTCTGAACCAAGCACAGCTACTCATTTCATCAATGTAGTTTTATAATTTAACCCTTCAGAACTCGCGTGGTTTCCACTCACGTTAGTACTCGCGTCGGGTCACTGGTGACCCATAATGAAAATTATCGAAAAATAAATTAATAAAGGAGTAAAATAATAAAGCAAGCACATTTCAAGCCACAGGAGTCGATATACTTTAATAAAAAAATACAAAACTTCACATAGGTACTTCAATCGTAATTTTTTCTTTGATCAGAAAAAGTCCCTCGATTTTGCCAGTTCTCCAAGTTTACCTATTTTCAATTTAATGCCGAGAACCACGCTAGAAGATTATTTGAAGACGAGTCAATTAAAATATTGAACCCCTACATCTAGTTTACAAATGAATTCCTCCAACATGAAGAATAAAATGATTTATAATAGCAAAACAAGTCCCTGAAGTAAGCCATCTTTCACGTTATTACGAATACAAAATAAATCGAACAGCCAGTTAGGAACTGCAAAGCACTTAGCTTTTGTGCAAATAATATTGTCTAGGGTTATATCTATTTCCAAACGTAATTTTTCAGTAAAGTATTAGTATAGCTTACGAGCTCAATTTCAGTAGATTATAGTGGTTCCACACGAAATTATATTCTACCTGTCTTATATACATAGGCCTTGTTTCAAATTTCAGCTTCAGAGATTAAATACCATAGAAATCAGCTTTATAGCCATGCATTGTCTAGTACTTACTGCTTACAAGTACCTACAACTCAATAGTACCTACCATGTACTAGTGCCTTCTTTTCGCATCATTCTTATTTAGCAATATTAGTTAATATCGTAGAATAATAAATCAGCTTTCCTTCACACTACAGCGGCTTAGGGATCATGCGGTGTTGTGATAAAATGAGAGCATTCCAAAAAGTGGCGAACGATTCTCCTGCTATGAAAACTAAGGGAGTTACACTTCCCTAGCAACGCATTGGTTATTGGTAATAATCAATAGAAAACATGTCGGCTCGCACTGAATTGCGCTCAATTTCAAACAAAAAACCCAGTTTGGTAAAACATGATACTTGCTAATATCTTCATTCGTAGCAAATACCGGGATAGACTTTATAAACGTGAGGAAATTGAATGAAAGATGAATAACCTAGTTCATATGAGGTGAGGTACGGTTGTACTCGCCTCGGGTCAACACCTGGTAAAAACTACGGACGTTACCACTCGCGTCGGGTCAGATTAGAAATTAGAACTTGAAAGTTGACCGGGTCATCAGGGACCCGACGCGAGTACTGAAGGGTTAAATACGATCAAGGTTGAATACAGGTTATTCAGGACTAGTTTTCCAAATAAACTAATATTGAATAAATTCTTTGAATGTGTGCTGAAGTAATATAGAGAGAGTAAATACCTTTCATGAGGACTGTCCCTATTGAAACGCTCTCCAAGTCCTTCTCCATGTAGGTGACGCTTATCTTCAGGCATATTTTTTGCTTCAGATATTGACATAGCCATCGGTGAGGGCACAGGAAGACTTGGCTGCCTGGAAGCTACATCTACCAATGATGAGAATGCTTCATAACCAGGTGGGTGATGACTGACTCCAGGGCTTGGGGGTTTAGTGTTGTGCCTTTGGATCACGCCTTGCCTTGCACTTGGTGGATAGTACATCTTATCTCGTCCATTTCGAGAACCAGATGATGATGGAGCGTGCATTTCCCTTGATGTAATGTAATCGTTCATAATAATTTGACGTTGATCAACGTTGAATGCAGGTAGACGAGGTGGGTAGAAACCTTGAGGTGTCATTCTCTTGTTAAAAAGTGCTTCAGAATTTGAGGGAAATAGAGAACTTCGCTGATGTACAGGTGTACCTAGTAAATGAAAAATGGAGAAAATCAACACATAGTTTTTATTATTTGAATTAAAGCAAATTTGTGTGTTCAAAAGTGCTGTCCATTATACCAAATATTTATGATGCAATTGGGTTTGAAACATATGTCCATAAAGTTGGACATTTTTTGTTAATCCCTTGTGCCCCATCAAACAGTCATAACTCTATTTATGTACAGTGATAAATTACACTCAAGTATACCCCTGCAAAGAACGTTAAATTGCCTAAGACAGCAAACAAAATATCAATCTTTAAGATTAAACTAGGCCACTGGATGGTAGTTAAGGTTTAATTATCAGATATTACATAGTTGGGAAGGTCTGGACGCGTTACCATTTGATTCAGTATGAAAAGTTCCAATCATGCAATATAAGCATTGACTATACGTACAAGAACATATAGGCGAATTTTTGTAAATTGTAGGTTGAATTGTTTCAGAATTTGAGCAACCCCCTTTTCTTTCTTTTTAGCAAAAACCTTTTTAGTGAATTTGATACTCAATTTTATGTGTGAAACGAGTAAGTTGTAGAGTAGAACACGGTTAACAAGAGCCACAGAATAGAAATTTCGCAAGGATGAAAAGTACAGATTTGCAAAAGGATGGAATAGGGAATATCACTGAAAGAGATAGTGATAGAGAACTTCAATCCAGAAGACTGACCCAAAGGTAGACAAACAGTACTGGAGACCATGGCCTCATAACATCATCAATTCACCCCTAAATCTGAAAAATGCCTGCAATGTTTTGAACTTCCATTAATGATTGATCTAAATAACTCAGATGCACTCATCAGCAAACCAGCC
This sequence comes from Adelphocoris suturalis, assembly GCA_030762985.1. NCBI lineage: Eukaryota > Metazoa > Arthropoda > Insecta > Hemiptera > Miridae > Adelphocoris > Adelphocoris suturalis. Next base: position 6,956,979 of record CM061051.1, on the reverse strand, counting down.
CAGCAGTTTGGAGGAAAGACCAAGGGGGACTGACAGTGCCCCTGCCACCATCCGCCTTCCCTCTGGACACAGAAATGCATTTTTTCCCCACAGGAAACAAAGGCATCAAAGTATTGATATGGTACACTCAGATTGGGCCATAGAATTTTACAACCAAACAAGTTTAATCTCTTACGCATTTACCCTACACTCGTTCAATGTCAATCAAGCTTCATTTACTTCTATTTGAAGGCTGCGATGAAGTGAGTAATTCTCAGGCACACAATATTAAATATTTCCACCACAGACTCCATCACTACAAAGAGTTCATACACCCACTACAGTGTCCTACACTTTACTGTATCTTAGAAACAGAAAAAAGGGGTGTGTTATGAAGCCTGCAGGGTGTATAAAGGACGTTGAAAAAACTAACATTAAAGCCATCAATTTTTTAACAAGCTCATTTCAAATATTTTTTCCTTGGGTTACTCAACACCAATAGAAAATTTTCTCAATTGCATAGCCTGGTAATGTCTGAAATAGCCTGAGGGCCAGCAACAAAAAACTTGACCAGAAGGGTATAGAAGGTTTAAATATCTTAAAATATAGTTGTTTAAATGCTGCTAACAAAATTGATCCGTCTGACAGTCTAGTTGGTCTGTCTTGGTCCATCCGGGGCCTGGTGCATAGCCTCATGGAGGCACATCAAAGTGCGACAAAACTGTACTAAATTTAACCGGAAGGATATAATTGCATCCCGAGTGAGGGGAAAAATTGCACCACAACCAGGTTGGCGCAAGAGCGCAGCCACATACCAAAGTGTGACAAAAATTCCACTAAACTTAACCGGAAGAGTATATGGATGGAAGTTTTACTAATCAAAAGTATATTGAATCCTGATTGGAAGGAAATAAGTTCCAGACGATCAGGTTGGTGCTAAAACGCAGCCAGACGCATCAAAGTGTGTGGAAATTGCACTCAATTAAACCAGAATAACATGAGTATATGACTACTGTACTGAGTGTACAGATGGAAGTTTCACTAATAAAAAGTTTATTGCACCCTGAAAAGAGGAAAAATATCACCAGAAGATCAGGTTGGTGCAAGAGTGCAGTCAGACATACCAAAGAGCGCCAAAATTGCACTCAATTAACCCGGAAAGACTCTTTGGTGCATCTGGCTTCGCTTTTGCGCCCACCTGGTTGTTTGGCACTAGTTCCCCCCTCCTCCCACTGCAAACAATGTACTTCTGATCCATCCAAATAACCTTTCAGTTAAGTTTAGTGCACAATTTGACGCACTTTGTTGTGCCATTATAATGGTGGGTGTCCACATGAGAGTGTTTCCCTCTTGAGAGCGGCAAATTCACTATCGAGAGTAAAACTCGCAAGTGTAAAGTCCACCGAGAGTACTCGCCGTGAGTGGAGAGGGAGCTCTCCGAGATTCGGGAGGTTGCATCATCCTCGCTAGTGTAAACGCTTTCTCGTCGCTCTCCGCGAGTTCTCGCCACAATTCAAGACAGTTTGAATTTCTGAGAGTAGAACTGGCGAGTTTCCGTCATGGCCAGGTCAAATAAAAAGTGGACGCATGAGGAGGTTTGCCTACTCATTGAAAAGTATGAAGCAAACCCAATCCTATGGGATATTCAACACCTCGATTACAGGGACCGCAACTAGAAAATATATATAATTTATATATATATATATATATATATATATATATATATATATATATATATATATATATATATATATATATATTAATATTACCTGTGGCGAAAAATCGTAAGACAACCATAAGCCGCTCTTGAACAGATATTGCTCCTCTCATGACGGTCTTTTTTAAAGATTGTTGGTCCCACTAATTCCACCAGCATTTCAAATTCAAAACTCGAAAATCTACAAAAATGTTTAAATTGTTGGGCGTCTTCTACATGCAATTCGCGCACTAGATGGTGGTACGAGCCTAAATGATTCCTCTTCGCAATCCAATCCTTCAACCATTTCCTTTTTTTTTTAAATAATGTTTCTTTTTGACAAGCACAGAATTAAGCATGCTGCAGCTACTTCTCTCTGTCGGGTCGACGGCATCTTCACTTGCTGACTCTCGAGACTGACCTCGCATCGCATGGTGTAAACAGTTTCAACGGACTCTCGAGAGTAGGCTTCGAGAGTTGCTCGCCGAGAGTGAGCTTGCGGGGATTTCACTCTCTTATTTAAAGGGCTATGATAGTAACTCTCGAGAGCAAAAGCTGTGAGTACTCTCACGTGGACACCCACCTTAAGGCTATGCTCCAGGTACAGACAGACTGCCAGACGATCAATTTTTTTCAACAGCAAGTTAAAAAAACGGTATTTTAAGGTATTCAAACCTTTCATGCCCTTCCGGTCAAGTTTTTGGTTGCTGGCTCTCGGACTAGTACTCTACTTCTTTGACTAAGACTATCTGTGGTGAATCCTATTTTAATTATAACTTCATACTATTCAAATAGGTATCATAGTATACCTGTTTCAGACTCCTCACTACGGAAAGAAATTGGGATATTTTTAGGAAAAATGTGAGCTTATGTGGGTTTTAAAAAATTTCTGGAATACCTGGAACACCAGGTAATAAGAAAGCTGAATAATTAACAGTCACACAACAACGATACTCTGTGGACTCATCTATACTCTAACTTTACTCCTACTTTCTCAAAGGTTAGTGGAGTTGAAAATTATAACCCACCTTGTGTGATGGAACCTGGCTCCTTATGAGGTGACGTATGTAGGATTATAGGGGTAGAACTCTGTTGATCATAACGCCCCTGGTTGTAAATACTTGGACTTGAGACGGGAGTACCATGTATTATTGAGCCACACTGAGGCTTATTTTGAGGGGCTCCAGTTATCACACCAGGAGAGAGTTTTGGAGCCAATGGTGGGGGCAGAATTTGCTGGAAAGAGAACAAAAAGTAGAAAGTATTAGACGATTATTGTAACTGTGGCTCAGAACATATGTACTCTGCAAAGGAATAGAGCCAGAATTTCTAGTGACTAGATAATGATTGAGGTTTTTTGTGCTGATGAACCAACAGGACTATTTGATGATTCGAAGGTTTAATGGCGTATTTCTTATTGGATCATATGATAACATACAAACTTAGAGATGAAATCAATGATGTAGCATACCTGATGGAAGAAACTGGATGAATCACCACTAGGTTGTTGGGACTGATGGTGTTGTGGCTGGTTATGGCCTTGATGGGGCTGTTGTTGGGCTTGCTGCATTTGGCCCAAGGACTGTTGGTTTTGATGTGATACCCTGTAAACACTGTGTGAGGATGGCTGAGAAGAAGAATGATGGGCGACAGGTTTATTCATCTGAGGTTGAGTATCTCTCGGTCTCTTGATGCTCAAATCAAGAGTAACAGCTTCAGGTTCCCTTACTTCCCTGACATTTTGTGGAACCTAAATTAAAAGATAAGTTATCACTAATACGATGAATAGTTTCAATAAATACACAAAGGCACTAGGCGCTATAATGTGTGGTTTTCTTATATAAGTTTGAGAATTAGATCCACATGGAAAGGTAGTAAGTTATTTACACTTATGTTTCTTGAAATCTCGATCAAAAGAGCCATCTACACCCTCAGCCTTCCCAGTCAAAATTAACCCCATTCCCCTGATCATAATATAATAACATTCACATGTTTTGATATCTAAAGATGTGGAGAATTGACTGGCTTCGGAAATTAATTCACTTTGGCAAGCTGTTTCCAGCTGATTATATTAGATACAATAATTATTCTTCGTCAGGTTTCTGTCCCTGAAGGCAACAAATAGGACATAAACAGGTTTCAGATCCAATGAAATGGTCGGATGGACTTTTAGAGCCTGATTTCAAGGCTAGACTACGCCTTGAAGACATAAAAAAGAACACTTGAATTGACTGTGCGTTTTGTATGAAACTAAACAGGACAGCACGCAAGCAGTCCACGGTTTCTGTCTTCAAATCCATGCACAACCCAGAATCTGCAATCGAACATTGACTTGTTAGCAACTCAGAAATGGAATTCTGAGCACCCAACAACTTTTACCTAGTTCCGAATTTTGCTCACTCCCAGCACCATGGAAGCAGATCAGACAATTTGTATTTTGGATGGAATTAAGTTTGAAAAAATTAACGTAGGTTGTAAAATAGATCTAACATTGTAACTCTCAGTTTCGTGGAAAAAGACAACATTCTTCATTAGCTTCTATTTTCTCATCGCGAATGATTTAGTTTGTGATTTACACGCGTGCTGGGATCACCAGACAGCTTAGTGAATGTGAAGCATTGGGACACAATCATTGGGACACAGAAAATATAAAAATTAGAGTCCTTAAACCTTCCCTAAAAAAACTGAGGATGTACAAGAAGGCAAAAATAAGGATGAGGAATGCGGCTAAATATATGTGCAACTTGAAATGTAGATGTTGAATAATTCGCACACTGATGTGATTCAAAGATATTGAATTATCGTTTTCCACATGATGTCGGTAGATCAACTTAATTAACTGATGATTTAAAGATGTTTGAAACTAATTTTCTTGATATAACTCAGAAAAAAAGGTCGTTCATACTGGATTTTGACTCGTAAACAACTAGTTTCGACCATTTAATAAATAGATGATTTTTTTTTGCAGCACTTGAACAATTAGTAAGGAATTTTTCCAGATACGCACCTGGACAACAACCAAGCCTTCTTTCCTCAAGTCTTGTACTGGAGGTTGATGAGAATGCTGAGTGTTGACCACAGATACAGTGGCCAGAGAATTATTATCAGCATTTATACGATTAGTGTTTCTTTCTCTCTGATTGTACGAAATACTGCTCTCAGATTTAAGAATCGATGATATAGTAGGTGGACCACCAGGATTGGTCGAGTTACTCCCTTGAGCTGTAACCACAAAACCATACATAGATACAGAAATACTGACAATAGTAAGATGTTTGTAATCGACGATTAATAAAAATAATGAGAAATTAGATAGAACAAACCCCTCTGAAAACGATAAAAAGGAATTTTAAATCAGATAGAGTCATTGTATCAATGACAAAACAACTACTGAAATGGACCAAATTTTCAAGTTCTGTTTGCAAAACTTCAACCCAGCCCAAACAGTTGGATGAATGATGGTCTAGCAAATGGTATTACAACAGGAATATACCCAAAACCAAACATAACATAAATCATGAAGTAAGAATTACTTACGGTTTTTCATCAACTGCATTTCAATAACGTTAAGCATCAAATCCTTGACTGTCAACGGTGAGGAAGGTTCTTCATCTCTCTTTGGTGTGGGAGCCTGGTTAATTCCTGACTCCGTTTCACCACCACCTTGACCCTCGTCTGCAGTCTCCTATCGACAGATAAACACACTCACAGTACTGTGCAATCCATATGTAGAGAATGAAATATGAAAAATATAGAAACGAGAAATTTCCGATGTATAAGGAATATTAGCCCTTTCTTTCAACACCCATTATACCAAAGCTCACAAGAACGGATCAAAACACCATAGTGGCAAAATCCCTCCTTTTTGCGTATCATGTTTCATCATTCTTTCTATCAGTTGTTCTCTATGCGGTTCTCTCTCTGCGGTTTAAGCCGCACCTCAACCAGAAGGGTCATTAGCGGCTTTGAACAAGGCGTCCAAAGGGACACTGGAAGTGGCACGACTCTTAGGGGAGGGAGCCATGCTGCCATCCTTGACTAAAAAGGGTCGCCATCATGGACTCCACCGGCAACTCGGAGGGAAAAAAAGAGGGGTATAATGATGACCACTGTTTAGCCCCTAAAGTGGTTGAAAAAAAAAACCCCAAAAATAAAGTCATACAACTAAGACAGAAGTAAAATAGGCGAATAACTATATACATGCAACTATATAAAATCAGCAAAGTGAAATAAAACTACGACTAGATGTATATAAATATATCACAGATCAGATATCACAGTTCGTAGTAGAGCTCAGCGGCTCTCAGGTACAACAACAGGGATCAGACCTCGTCTGGTCCGCATAAAACGTCAACCCACTGAGGGGGCTCATGCTGGACTCGCGAGTTCCAAAAGGGCTGGGCAGTCCTCCAGAAAGTGGCGGATGGACAGATCACCCCCACACCTCCCGCACACAACATCTCAAGCTTCTGCACTAAGCAGGTGACTGTAAGACAGGTATGACCAGTGGCAACCTGGTTGACGACTATTCGATCCCTCCTTGGAAGTAGGGTTGGATACCTCAATAACCAAGCAAGCAAGTAAAATAACCCTCAATAACCAAGCAAGGTAAACCTAAATTAACATATATTAATGTAAAGTGTTCTCAATAGAAAGAGGTTCTTATCTCTACAATGAATAATAAACCTTCGTGTATACATTTGCATAATTTCAAAAACTTTCTGAGTGTACATTTTTTCTTACTAAGTGTTACTAGCTTAGAGATAGCATTCATCCGTACTCACTGTAGCTTTGAATTCAATAACAATGACGGAAAACGATCCATTTGGGATCACTCTGGGACCGAAATCTATACCTCAATCAGAAAAATAGGTAGAAAAAGGAAAAAATGTACGAGTTTCAAGTGTACCAGCTCAGGTACTATGGTACCTAGCTCGTGGTTATACTAGAAAGAACATTACTTTCCACTCTGCTGGGATTTTGGGAAAGTAAAAGTGGACATTACTTTCCACTCTGTTGGGATGTTGGGAAAGTAAAAATGGACATTACTTTCCACTCTGTTGGGATGTTGGGAAAATAAAAATGGACATTACTTTCCTCTCTGTGGGATGTAAGGAAAGTAAAAATGGACATTACTTTCCACTCTGTTGGGATGTTGGGAAAGTATAAAATCCCGCGCTACTTTTGTTCCACGGTTTCGTCACGTTTTTGCCCAGTTAGATGATGGCTAAAGCATGTTCCATGCTATAATGACACGAGTAAAGGCCGTATCACACTAGCTTTTTTTCCGCATTTTTTCTGAGTTTTTAACGCAAAAACGTGAAGAAGAAGAAATGCGTTTTTCCAAGGTCAGCTTTTTCGACCATTGCGCATCCTGGCGGAGCGTTTTTAAACTCACTTGGGAAAATTAGAACACGTTCTAATTTTTACCTTGACGCAAGAAAAATGCTAAACATAACCCTTGGCGAGGTTACAATTCAATGAAAAACCTCTAGGAGCTCTAACCTGACAGATTTGATAAAAACGCATTCCGCCAGAATGCGCTGTTTTTGCAGTTATTCCTCTTCAACATTCACTACTGAACTTGAAAAAACGCAGTTTGCCTTCTTCACGTTTCAGCGTTTAAAACGCAGAAAAAATGCGAAAAAAATGCAAGTGTGATACGGCCTTTAGAACAGCAATGACACACTGGCTGTTTCCCAATATCATGGGTAATACCTTGGAATACAGGTGCTAGAAAATGGAATGGGTGAGGCTACTCAAAGCTGTGACATTTCACTACTTTCTAAATGCTGTATACTCCTGATTTTTTTTTCCTTCTTAATAACCATTCAATTACTGATGAATACAGTAAATGGGTTGAGAATGGAATCCCATCAATTGAAGTGGGATTAGGAATAAAATACTGAAATACTATATGGGAATTTAAAAAATCCATAGTTCAGAAGTGATTCCAAACGAACTGTCTTCCAACAATATGCACCATCCGTGATAAACTAAGAAAATTATAAGAATAGAACCTACGAGAAAGGAAGGATATTTAAAATACTGAAACTAGAGATTATTCACCGTGGCTGAGCTGTCATAATCCTCTTTATTTGGCAGAAGAACAGGGGGTAGAAGAGAAGATGAACCGGACCCTTTGCCCTGTGGTGGAGTGCCTATTCGTTCAGGGGTATCACGACTGGGAATGGTAATACGTCCTTCTTCTATAAGTTGTGGTGGAGGAGTGGAAACGTCTTTGTTTTCTTCTTCCATGGTTCCTGGAACAGAATATTTGAGGAACGTACATTAAAAACAACTAAATCAATTAACTGACATTGTCGTAAGATTAAATATAATAAGAGTATATTAATACATTATTTATCCTATCAAGATAATCATTTTTATCAAGCATCTTATTTATTTGTGATTTTATCTTGGAACAAACTCAGCTATCTGCCCATAGCATATGATCATTGGATTATAATATTGATTTCCAATGATTGGTCCTTGATCTACCTTCTGTTAGAGCCTAATTTATGACTTTACTTTTCCAATACCCAGAAGGACTAAGAGGAAGATAGCCTCCTGGATTGGCCTCAAAATAAATCAGTTTTCAACCAATTAATGGGTCAGACTCATTCAGAAAACATATCTTTCACAAATAAAACAATGATGTATCTGTAAGTTTATCGAAAGAACAATGTAATAAGAGTGTTTGTCTGATCACCAAGGTTACAGCATTCTGATCCCTAGGAGCAAAGGGAAACAAAACTTGCTGTTTCTGGGTTGGGTTTCTATGCCCAAATGCAAAGTGTCGCATCAGAACCAGTTCATAAGATTCATAAATGTAAGATGAAAGCCAGGTTACATTTTAAATTTCTTGCATGTTGTCTCTGGCAGCAATGAACTGATGATAATGATTGTAATATTTAAAGTGGGGAAAACATACATAAGTCAACGTTGAGGGCCAGCTTAGTAGAGGCACAAAGAGATTTGAATGTAAACCAACGACAATTTGATCTACTAATTGAACAGGGGACTGAGAGAGCAACTGTCTGCAGTGGAAGTGTTGAAAAAATGCGATGAATTAAGTGCTTTCAACTTGGTGAACGATTTCTTGGGGGGCGAAAACTGAGGAAGTTAGATTTCCCAGCAATGGATTAGATGCAAATGAAAATAATTTGATTTGGTACGTTACATAATTATTCTTCACATAATGTTCAAATGGGGGCATGGGAAGAATGACTTCGCATCATTAATATAGTAGGTAATGTATAAACAACATAAGAATCATGTTAACGTTCATATGAATGTCTATATTCAATGAAACTTACTTGTTTACTTACTTAATTGTAAACTCGAATTCTAGTGATAATCAAAGAGAGATTTTCATTCTTTTAAAATTTTAATTGGGTAAAAATGCATAACTGAGTTACTTTTGAACGAGAATAATATTGAAAAATGTGTTTATCGTGAACTGCTACTTCATGCAGAGGAGCTTGATAGTTGATTTACACGCAAAAATTTATGGATTTTTCAGGATCGTGTGTCACATACATACATACGAATCCGTTAAGATTAGGGATATTGTAAATAATATGAAAAAAGGAAGTCTCTAACTCCCAATACCTCTTACCCGAATAGTAGTGAAATTTGAAGCAGAAAGTCACTATGGTAACTTCATAATTTTTATCTTGCTATCTCAAATAACGAGTTGGGGAGGTAGGTGGTTACTTTTTGTAAGTATTGTTGAAAAAATTTATGAGTAGGTAATAGGTTCAAACAGAATTTAATACTTACTACTTGAAGGATATTTTTTATGCAAGTAGAACCAGCTCTCAAATTTCCACAACCTCAACTACGAATCTTATGGTTCATCAGTTTTAAAGTTACACATGAACGGTAACAAAAAGTGATGCTCACGAATTTGTTGTGTCAGGATCTTGACTCAACATCAGCGAACAGCAGATGTATGAAACGAACATCATAGAACAATATCTAAAGCCAGGTAGCTTGAGCATAAATAGTTATGCGAAATCAAAATGCTCCATGTATGCATCATGATTCAATACTGTTTAGGCAAGTTTTGAAAGAATTATAGAAGTTTGGGCAACATCAATAAACGTACATTTCCAAGTATTACAACATTAGAGGAATTTCCCATTTCCTTGTAATGAGAAGTTCAACCTCGGTTGGGCGTATTAACAAAATTATGCTTTTATTTAGATTTGATGATGTGATTTTCCTCAAGGTAAGCTTGACACTAGGCAAACAAACCTTGAAACTACATATGGCAATATATGTTGGAAAAGTTCATTACTTCTTTCAACAAACGTCTTTTTTATGAATTATTTCCTTTATTTTATTATATGTTTTTAAAGTAATTATTTGTATTGCATACGTTAATAGGTGAATCACAGGGCATACTCCTTGGTATTCTGACTGTTACTTGTCATGACCTATCCCCTTCGGTAAGATACATCGTCAAAAGAGAAAAGTTAAGGCTTGAATGGTGCCTAATTATCATATTATTGATTATTGACGACTATCTAGTGCAAACATTACCAGAGTTTTGAAGTGGGGAAGGAGCACTGGCAGTATCACTATCAGCTCCACCGTCGATTCTCCCACCTTCGATTTCATCACAACTTGAAGTACTTGAACCTGATTCTTCTTCATCTGTCAATACAGGTTTTCTCTCTTCCAAAACAGCGTTCTGAAAATATAACAATAAAAACGACAGAGTTGAATCAATTGCTTTACTTTAAAGATAAAGGACAAACAATCAAATACAGGTAGTACTACTTAAATCTATGACACTAAAGGAATGGGCATTCGGAACCAACAACTGAGCGATTTTGAATAATTATTTTGTAAGTGATTCTGGCGCTACCTTGTCACAAAATGGATGGGAAACATTTATTCGATACATAAAATGTGAATGCAGCAAAAAAGTTGAGAGAATGTTCTTGTAACAATATGTGAAACATTGTGTACAGGTGAACTTCCACAGATAAAGTGGATTGATTAACTAGGCCTAGATTAAGTTGTTTATAAGGCAACTCTTCTCCAGAGCATCCTCCTGGTGGTGGAAAAGGTAGTGGTTCAAATTCTGACGAGAAATATTTGGCCAGCACAGCTGGTAATAATGACCTATGCAGATAAGATTTAGACTTTAATATATGATCCCTCTGCAGTCAAACACACTGTGGTAATTATCTCGTACTACTGAAACTCATAATGGCAAGCATTCGCTAAGCCTGCAGTCCCACCCTACCATTGTTTACCACCAATTCAACCGATTAAGGTTGATATTTGACTTCAGGCAAATGTTATGTGCAGGAAAACTCTTACAGACAGTGGTAAAATTAATTAGTCAAGGCAGCTGTGTGTGAAGGGTAGATTTATACCACACAACCTGATTGGGCAGATGGCAACATTTTCCTGGAGTGGAAAAGGTATGAGTTCGACTTCTGCCAAGGCATCTATAATGTTTGGCCAACACAACTAGCTACTATTGTACATGCAGAGTAATGGGACATCTTTCAAGTGTGTCTGAATATCATGGGATCATTTGAGGTTGAGTTCGAAGGAAGCATGTTCAAAGGGCAAATAACATGATTATTCTGCAAACGTGAATATCTGAGCATGTGTGAATGATCTAGGCATATGTCTAGAGAAGGTCCTAGATTATGCTTGTGGAATACGCAGAACAAGGCAGGATAAACCGACACTAATGTTGAGATGGCCTTTCCAGGGCATAAATGAAGGTGCATGCAGCATGGGGCAAGCTGATACCTGAACAACAAACTAATCACTTCTGAGCAACAGCCTAAAGATTTGTGTACAATTGAGGTAATCTTTACAAAGAACATGGAGCATGAAATTGAGCTAGTAATACCACAGTAATCATATATCCAAGTTCAAAAACCACTGTAGTAAAAAACGACCCTTCAGGAAGTGAAATCAAAGTACTACTGTCCAGGTTTGATAGCCGCAACTACCAAGTTACGAGCCTGAGATTCTACCTGTACAAACATTCCTAGTTACCAGGTCATCAAGTGCTATTTCTCCATAGTAGTTCAGTTCGTGTCATATCTGGTGGTTGGAGAGTTTAAAAAGTATGGGTATGATGAATGTACGTGTTACAGCCCAAAATATTTGATACCTCTGACAGAGTTTGAACTCATGCCCTTACCACCAAGGGGAAATTTCCCTTTAGTTGCAACAATCCAACGGGTTGAGCTATGAGGTCTATTTAATCAAACCTCTTCGACTCTGAGAGTTTTCCTTGATCATAAAGCCACGTTTACACTAGCAAAACTTTCTCGCGAAACTTCCACGCAGCGAGATAAATTTCGCACCTCCCAAAACAGAGCACAACTCAGAGCGAGACGTTGCGCGTGTAGGATGAGCCGCCTTCGACAAGCCACAGTTCTGGTTTCGTACTGATCACGGAAACTTGTGTCATCCCTCCAGCTGCGCGGCTGCATTTTCCATAATGACGATGTCATTTTCGCTCAACAAAGAGAAGAAGAAGAAGAAGAATCGCCGCCCTCAACAATGGTGGAGTAAACAATTGTTTCTAAAAAGATGTCAATATGGTAACACCCTCATGAGAGAAATGGTACTGGAACGTATTGAAGATACTATTAAGAACTTCGTCCGCATGAGTGCCCACGATTTCGAAATGCTCGTTTCTCTGGTCAGTCAGAAAGTCGGCAAAAAGGACACTACATTCAGAGAAGGATTCCACTAAAATCGTAGGTTTTGTAAAGCTCGATGAGCTTCAAGCAATCCTCCTGGTTCATTACTCTTGGAACGTTTACACTGGTGAGTATGTTACGGGCGAAACACTGATGCGTGGACTAAAACCGACTGACCTCTGGCTCTCAGCGAGAGTCCTCACCCCGAAATGTTTTGCGAGTAGAGGGGTGTCTACATGAGCGAGTCTCCCTCCCGCAACGACCTCGCGTAACTTTTTCGCGAGGAAGTTTCACTAGTGTAAACGCGGCTTTGCATTTCCCCGGAGTCAAATATCAGCCGCCTCGGCTGGTTTGGGGTCGGACGAACGACCAAGTGAAACTGCAGGCCACTGGCTCAGCAGATGCTTGCTGGAAGACATCCAGAACTCGAGCAAGGTCATGTCACGTTGTGGGTTTTGACTCAAGTGAGTGAGGAAGTGAAAGATGCTACATCGGGGGATGAGATGTTTACAGTCTTTTGGCTTGAGAGGGATTTAATTAATTATTGCTTTGTATTATTTCCGGTCCTACCGACTGCACCACTGTTATGGCCCAAAAATATTTGATACCTCTGACAGAGTTTGGACTCGTGTCCTTACCACCAGGGGGAAATTTACCTTTAGTTACAACACTCCAACGGGGTGAGCTATGAGGCCAATTTAATCAAAAAAATTTCGACTGTGAGAGTTTTCCTTGATTATAACATATCTATGCATGAGGGGTCCTGTGCTCGGAACAGTGTTTATGAGCAGTCCCAAACGGTCCAGCACTAGAAGTACGAATGGCTCAATAAGGTGCAGTCATAGATGTACGAGTGGTCCCATTCCTATTATCATAATATTTTGATTTTACTCAAATGAATACCTCCCTCAAAGTGGATTCTCCACGAAAATAAAATGAAACACATAACTATACTACATGTTTAATTCTAACTGAAACTTCTTCACATAGATAGTTATAGATATCTTTTATAAAATTATTGTACTAAGTATTGAATTGGTTAATGGTTTGTGAAATTAAGTGTTTGCAAATTCAGGATTATAATTTCGAGATTTCCGCATGATCCGTTAGGAAAAATCGTATCTGACGATGATTCCATGAGTGACTATAAACTGAGACAGAAGGGGGGACGGGACCACTCATTCTATCGCCTTCCTCTCGGCGCGGGATGGCTTTTGCCATCAGCCTCATATGGTGTGGCAATCAAAAATGTGAATCCAAGTGGAGTGGTCATGGAAGAGTCAATTTAGTTTATGACCATTTGAAAATCGTTGTCCATTAATTACCATTCCATCGTTCAATGTGTTGAGTCATGGTAGTACAATTTTTGGTTTTTTATTCTTATGTTACCTGGGTACACTCTTCATAAAACATTATAACATACAAATCTAAGAGTGATCTGTAGAAATAAAACATAAAACAAGTTGGCATGGAAAACCGAAAACTTACTTTCACATCAGCAGGAAGGTGATGTTCAAGATTCAACTTTTTCATATATTTGTAGAAGAACGTCATGCACTGCTGCGGAGTTTTGACGCCTCCAACAACTTCTGCAACCTGAGTCCAATTGACACCATTGAGTTTCAAGCCTTCTTTTAGTTTATGGATTTCTTCATCACTCCAGTTCAAGATGGAGCACCGGGCTTGATTCATTTTCCCCTTATTTGAAATAAATGAACTAACATCCATACTTGCACTGATTTTTCGAACTATACGATTGTAGCACAATGAGCAGCATTTAGTCATAGTTTCATCCATACCTGCAAAAATTATCATGGGTGATTAATATGTTCCTCCAGCTTAATTGCATGTATTCAATTCTGTATCAAATATTGAAACATTTTTGATCATGTATGAAATAAATTGAACGGACAAACACAATAAATTAGAGTAAACAAATTTGAGTTGATTTCAATTTTGCAAACTGTTCGAATTTAAAAGTGAATGATGTCCCTTAATCTAGGTGAGTTCCTTATTGGGAGGCATCCTTTGAAAATGTCGCACAAGCATTGAGGTATTTCCAAATCTTGGAATGCACCTGAAAACTAAAGATGACCTACCAAATTCAGCTTGCAGTTGTTCTCGTACTGATGCGATGAGGTCAACCCACTTAATTGGCAGTGAACGAAGCCGTTTTACTCTCTGCATTTTTGCATTTGGGCAGGAGGAAACTGGGCAATTAGTGAATCTCGATCGTAGGGCCTTGCATCTGCATAAATTGCAAACTCTTGCGTCTAATGGAACTTCATCTTCCTTCAACCCATATTGGCTCGCTTGGCTTTTGGGTAAAGCTCTCGAGATGCTTGAAGTAGTTTTGCAAATAATGCATTCTATATGATGTGAACCTTGATGTTCAGAGTTGTCATCTGTAATCAAAAATGATAAATTATGTTTGCATGACATATAAGAGGTTCGAAGTAAAACAAAAACAATTTTATATACATATCAGTGGGAGTGAATAGTGGAGGAAACCGTTATGGGAAAACTGATTGTGTAGGATGTGAGGATTTTCTTTTAGCGAATTTTTGAAGAAAATTAAGCTATTGCTCTCGCCTCAAAATTTGAAGAATGTGAATTTTTGAAAAAATTTTATGCAGAAATCCGTTTCAGGCTATTCTGAATCATATTCTGAAGTTTAACGCGTTTTTTTATGTATGTATGTATATATGTATATGTGTATGTGCGCCACGGAGTTACAAGAGTTGGGCGTCTCTGCAGGAGTACTCCGTGGTATCTCCACCCGCGCCCTGAGGGGTTCTTACTTGAACTGGTGGTCATTTTATAGGGGCACTTCCTTTCATCCCATTCTTCCTCCTCGTCCTGCAACTTCCCTTATCCCTAGAGCCGGCGTCGGGTAAACCTGGGCGTCCTCCCCACTTGTTTTTTATATATTTTTTGTTTATTTTTCAATTTAATGGTGTGCCCCCTCCGCCTTTGAGGGGAGTTTTGTAAAAAAAAAAAAAAAAAAAAAAAAAAAAAAAAAAAAAAAAAAAAAAAGTATGATGTATGTGTCATGATAACTGTCCGTAGAATTGTGCTAGAAACTTCAAACAAATTTTAAAATGTTAAGGACACAAAACGAAAGTTCAAGTTCGTTGGCCAGCATGATCGGGTTACATCTTCGGGTTGAAATTTTCAAAAATGTAGTCAAACATTTCAAAATAGCCTGTTTTTTGCGATTTGTTGTGCGAAATAATTTTTTCAGCATACTAACATGTGGTATATTCGGAATCAGCGTAACATTTCCTATAAGAATATGTATCAAGTTTTCAAAAATTTCAAAGTTGAAAAATCAGTCAAAAATCGAAATAATGCCGTTCGTTAGTTGTAAAAATCGGTAATATTTGCATGAAACATTGTCCAAATTCAGATTGTCTTTAAATCTACAAGATTAGTTTAATAATAATAAAGTATGAGTACCTCCTAATTATTTTTTATAATTTGATTCCATGTTTGTCTATCAAAATCATAAACTAAAATTTCTCTACACGATCAATAGCGACTGAAATGTCGAAGATTTCTTCAAAAATTCGCTCATGGGGTCATGCTGCATGGCTGGACTTTTTTAATGTATGTATGTATATATGTATGTATGTGTCATTCCAGACGATAACTGTCCGTAGAATTGTGCTAGAAACTTCAAACAAATTTTAAAATGTTAAGGACACAAAACGAAAGTTCAAGTTCGTTGGCCAGCATGATCGGATTACATCTTCGGGTTGAAATTTTCAAAAATGTAGTCAAAAATTTCAAAATAGCCTATTTTTTGCGATTTGTTGTGCGAAATAATTTTTTCAGCATACTAACATGTGGTATATTCGGAATCAGCGTAAAATTTCCTATAAGAATATGTATCAAGTTTTCAAACATTTCAAAGTTGAAAAATCAGTCAAAAATCGGTAATATTTGCATGAAACATTGTCCAAATTCAGATTGAACTACTCTTATGTTAGTATCCCTGTATAACCAATCCTAGAACCATGCTGTTTAAAACGTAGGTAGTAGGTGCTTGTTTAAAAAAAAAAAAAAAAAAAAAAAAATGTAATCACAACTGATGAGTTTACTCTGTGAAATATTCCGTCCTCCGATTCTCTCAGTCGCTCTCTTTAATGTTTTACGCTCAACTGTTTTATTTTCAAAACAATGTAACATAACATAGTGCGATAATTTACGAAAATTCGCTCATACGATCATGCTACATGACTGGAACTTTAGTTTGAAAACATTAGCGCAAGAAAGAGCACATTTAGAAACAACGGCGAAGCTTTTACAAATATATCGCAGAAGGTATCTTTGCGTGAATTAAGAACTAATGTTTGTGGAAATGAAACAATTAATTTCAGTTCAGTTTAATGAAGGGTTTCTTTACTATCTTCAGGCCACTCTTATCAATCTACGTTAGTATCACGTCAACATGACCGAATGGGTGGTCATCCTGCCACCCTCTATTCACCTAGAGGGTGCTCTGGGTGCACTAGGGGGACATATGACCATGATTTGGGAAGGGACATGAGGGAACTCCGAAACCTACCCCAGCAAATACACCCCAAACACGGACGCACACACACACATATATAAAACTAAGAAAAAACACTAACTTCAGGAATCGTTTCATAACGCCTCAAAACGGATTTCCAGAAACAGAAAAAATGTTGGTCAATTTTAATTTTTAAAATTCACTTGATCTATAGCTTCATTTTCTATGAAAATTCGCTAAAATGTACCGTGTGTTCATTATTAAAAATACCAAATTGATGATGTGTTCATTATTCCCAACCGATATTCGGAATTCATTTTTGTTCATTAATTTCAATAATAAACCTTGGTATTAAAGGGGGGGGGGGGGAATACTTTAAAATTGGTTGGTGGTTTACTGTTCAAGAGAAATGTAGATTCGAAAAATCGGATAAAAAAGCCGTCCGAAGATTTTTCTGGAATTGTCATAGTTCATGACAATTGGATCAAAAGTTATAAATCAGCCGGGGAACATGTTATCTTGGCATTATATTCAATCAATCCCAAGGGTTTGAAAAAATCGAAAATCTCTAAAACTTCAGAAATAAACCGGTTCGGTTTAGATAGAACCCAGTTCAACAAATGGAATGAGACCATCCGAAGCATAGTTCAACGAACCGATCGTGTCTGCCAGTTGTTTGGTTTGGGCATAGGGCGTCATTTATAGCTGCTTCAAGAGCTTCACGTCAAACGTGTCCAGATGACCAAATCGTTTGCATAAAGCAATGAATTGACTCCAGGAACTGAGGAAACAACAGAGATCACGCTGTCGACCGTTTTATTGAAAAGGGCTGGGGTTAGGACAGCCCCCTGTGGAACGCGATTTTGGATCTGACTGTATGTTGAGGTTTTAACCTGGTAGCACACTCTGATAAACCTCTTTAAAAGAAAGGATTTCAATGCAACAAACAATCGTCCTCTGATTACCGAATTGAAATTGTGATTATGTAATTCCTTTTCTCCTTCACACAAACTAGTTTGGAAATCAGTCGTTTTCAGATCCTTGACATCTAAAGTAAGCTAAAAGTGTATCTCCGAGGCATAGTGTTTACATAAAAACCGAGCAATATCCTTGAAATAAGAAAGATTTCGCCCTTCTTGACTTTGTTTTTCCTTGGAGGGAGGTCATTATTTATACGGGGGATGAAATGGTCTTAAATACGTTTATAAAACTTTATTCGCGAAGTTTCCAGCTCACAACATTTGTGACATTTGAAACATCTATGTAAAATACAACTTATCAAGTTATTGAAAAATTCACAATATGGAAATTTTGAAACGTGAAGTATTTGGGCAAAGAGAGAAAAAAGTATACAATTATCAAATTTCTAGAAAATACATAGGTACGTGCTAACTTGCCGAACCGAAAAATTCGAACACGCACATTTTACTTATATGAATTATTATCTAATTTCCAAAAGATAACTCAGTTATTGCATCCCCCCCCCCCCTCTCTCTCTCTCTCTCTCTCTCTCTCTCTCTCTCTCTCTCTCTCTCTCTCTCTCTCTCTCTCTCTCTCTCTCTCTCTCTCTCTCTCTCATCATCTATTGGTTTTATTATGTTTAAACTCAGAAGGTAGTTGCGTACATGATCCAGAAAAAGATGTAAGATATCCCATGAATTATATAATGAGTGGTGAAATAATAACTGTATTGGTGAAATAAAATCGGTGTATTAGTCTAAATGTTTTGCCTCTGTCAACCAATTTCAGCTTTGTGCATGAGCAACAGTTACAATTTAACCAATCCGGATGAAATTCATGGGGGGTAGCAATGTGGTTACCCATTGTTACATATACCCCCCTCCCCCCATTATTTGAACGAAATCGGATCGATAGATCAAGATAAATTTACGTTCACGCATGCGCACAAGCTAATATCGATCCACAGGCGACGAAATTTATACAGGAGAGCTAACCCCCTCAATCTCTAATGATTTCATACAAATCGGGAATTATTCTCGGAGTTTCGCCTCTATTAATCAAATTTTTTTTGCACATGAGCACCAGCTAATATTGATCCGACGACAATGAAATTTATAAGAGACCATCTGGGAGCTAACCCGCAGAATCCCTAAAATTTTCATCAAAATCGGACTAATACTTAGTAAAGTTTTGGGCGTGACAAAAATATACCGAAGATAGACAGACCTGCAACTGGAATTGATTAGCTACCTCTCAAACGCAAAAAGCAAGTCGAAATTTTGATTTTGGAGGGAAAACATTTTTTCCATTTCTTGCACAAAGAAAGCTTCCCATTCATTGGTATTGAGGGATATATATATATATATATATATATATATATATATATATATATATATATATTTAGATTGATAGAGAAAGTAGACAAAATTTCTGGTAAAAGGGAAAATTACCACAATATTTCGGCGACTTCTTTATATATAACGAAAATTGGCTGAGAATTTAGCTTGGGCAGCGCTTAAAAAAAAGGATTGGAAAAACCATTTCCACCTCCATTTCCTCTCCCTTCGGCAAAGGCGACAATCTCAGGGTTTCTTCATATATATGAATAAACCGTAAAAAAAAAAAAAAATATTTACGGAAAGTGGATGAGGCGTGGGAAGCGTAGACAATTTTTTGTAAAAGAAAAACATGTTTTTCGGTATTAACACTTTTATTATCTCCTTTCGGTAATGAAATTGAAAATCTCAAAGGTTTTTTGCACAACTAGACTGAAATTGGGATTGGGGAAAAAAACACGAAAACCGATTGAGAATTGCAGTTGGTTGGTTGGTTGGTTGTTGGTTGGTTGCTCCGAATAATACTTAACCCATAAACCGCTAATTTCACGTATAAGTTTCAGGCAGATTAAAGCGACTTCAACTTCAGTATAGTAGGCAGTAGGTACACCGTGTAGGAGGAAGCGTGAGGTGAAGAAGTGGGGGGTCGGAATGCTGCGTAAGGGAAAACTGGTGAGGATTTGGCCAACCTGTTTAGTAGTTTTCTAATACGAGCTCTTTGGTTAATTAATAATTTGTCTTGTATAAACACTGTTTAGCTCCATCAAGTTTCCCGCTATTTGTATTAGCACTCGGATGAGCTGGCTGTTTGCACCAATCTTGCCGCTCCCAGCTCCGCCTTCTCATCTTCATTAATTTGCTTCCCCCTCCAACACCTCAACTTCTCAGAGTTTCCATTCGCACATTCGCTCTATTTTTTACTCTTCGAACCATCGAACGGTAAAATTTCAGGTTTCAATTGACCTAATTTTACGGTGACCATATTTATCTTAAGCAAAATCGGGACGGATAGAACTATCAAAGGGGTCTGAGGGGTATAGAATACCCTCCATGGGGAAGAGGGTTCGGGGGTCCCCACCCCCGTAAAAGTTTGAATTTTTTACCCTTTATAAGTTTGTTTTTAAGCCTATTTCATCCATTCAAACATTGGATTATTAAGAGCTTCGTATCAAACTAAAAATATGTAATATTCATTAAAGAATGTGGCAAAATAATTTCAAGAAGTTTATTACGTACACAGAAAGAATATGTACCTTTTGCACGAACAAACTGAACTTCACGAACAACAGGTAAGTTTTTATAGTCAAATAAACAATTTTTCTGCGGTCCAAAAGTTGTTTATCAATGAGAAAGCTCGCTCGACTGAAGCATTTGTTCCTGGCAAAGAAAGAGAAAATTCTACCAGAGTTTTGAGATTAGGAACGCTTATTTCGTTTTTCTGCAAGTCCTGAAATAAAGTCAGCCACCGATGCTCAGTTGATAGTTTTTGTTCTTTCCATTCAGCCAGGACGACATCAGGAAGCTGTGTGTTCAGCACACTAAGCGAGAGGTGGCATGCTATCTTGAAACAAAGTCCAACTTTCCTCTAGTTCTTCCCACTTCAGCTGCTTCTTTAAGTCTATCCAAGACAGTTGACTCAAGCTGTCAACGTTTGATTTCCAAAGATCAAAATAAGTAATGCAGTGGTCATAAAAAGTTCCTACTGTATTTTTCACCTCTTGTAAATCGCATGCATTTCCTGCAGCAACACTGTTTCTTTGAAGTTCCTTTACTTTCATGGGTAGAAATAAAGACTCTTTTCTGTCAACCAAGTTTTTGTAAAGAATCAAATATTCATTTGCTGCCTGTCTCCAGACTGATGATGATTTGGTTTGAAAAAATCTTTATTGGTGAAAACCGGGACATTTCTTTCCCGATTCGGGACCCTGGGACACAGGCTTTAAAATCGGGACTGTCCCGATATAATCGGGACGTATGGTCACCGTACCTAATTTGTACTTTCCTTACCTAAAACGACCAGACTTTTCAATTATACGTATCATTGGTTTTCTGTAGACCTAATTTTTACCCTCCCACGTTCAGTGCTGGTCCAAAATTGATCACTTAGGGCCCTGATTGAAAACTACATGACCTTGATTTGCCTTCCATCAAAAGTCTGCTAGTGATTGGCCTTTTTCTAACAACAAGTTATGAACTTTGGACAGGAATCACTCCTTGCCACAACTCCATATTTTTCGATGTCAAGTGGAGAAGAAAACGCAAACACGTAGCCTCATTGAACATGAAATGGACCTGCACGGTAGTTTCGAAGAATAGCCAAAAGTTTCGAAGCCCCTGACTCAACTATTGAGTCATCCGCATTGAACGTTGTTTTGTCGGTTTTTTGTATGTTGGTGGGATTCTTTATTATAATAATTCATTTATTAATAATATAATTTTCATTTTTGAAAAGAATTGATGATGTTGGTGGTGCGGGGAAAGAATTGTAGAGCGAAAAGGGGCCGTACCGTACCGACATGGGGGAAATCATGTCAACGACCATTTTCTTTAGGGCACTGCCCCTCTAGCAATCCTAGCGGTGGACCTTGTTAGTTCGGAGCCCCATTAAGTAAGTTATGACCATGAAAGAAATCCCAAGTCGAGAAATGAACCATAATACAAAAAAGCAATGAAGCAATTTTTAGGTCAGCATGAGTATAAGAAGTTAACTGCGGTCTATTTCTGCCACGCAAGGCTCGTCTGAATGTGCATGTACTTACATACCTACGCAACAAGATGTCATCAGACTTTTTACGCGCGAACGGCTGCCACCAACTAACTATTTACGGAACAACCTAATTGATGGTCTCCAGAAAATCAATTATTAACGGACGAAGCAAGTATACTTTGACTCGACTTGCATTTGTCAGCGTGCGCGCGCGCGTGTGTTCCGCGCTACAGGCCGCAATTTTGGAGCTATCAACTTGAACTTTGGTAGGTAAACTCTTTAGACATTCAAAATTAGCTCTACAGTGTTTGGTGACGATCCGAACGCAGGGACCTATTGTCGGCGACGACGATTTTCGTCAAATCAACCAAAAATGAAGTTTGGTACCGTTTTCAATAGTTTTAACCACACATAATAGACTGAAACCACAATGAAAGCTTTAAAAGTTGCCTTTGATGACACTACGACGTCGTCGTCACTACGTCAGTCATTGTCAAATCATCAAAAATACAGTTTGGTATCGTTTTCAATAGTTTTCGCCACACAAAATCGACTGAAACCACCATAAAAGCTTTAAGTCATCCTTGATCGTCATCAAGTCGACCGAAAATCGAGTATGGTATGGTTTTCTAAATTCTGCTGAGATTCTGCTTGAACTCAACAAGAGGCCTGTCGAATTAGAAATTCAATTGATGTATGCTCCTGGTGTAACAAATCTACTATCAGGCTGTTGAATAGGACTACAATGCCGAATTTGATAGCCATGGTGGACAAATTTTGAACGAAAGCATGAAACCAAACAGAAACAGAAAATAACCATTGACGACTTTCCCATTTGAATAGGAACGGCATTGGGAATCTCAATACAATGTCGAATGGACTTGGAAGAAACTGATCTACAGATGTGACATGCTCTTTTTGTGATGAAGTCAAGTATTCAAGGCAATTCTTCATATCTAGCATGAGTTGAGCAGATGTTATTCTTGATTGAGTTGGTACACACAGACTCGTGAGGTCCAATGGAAAAGTTTTCTCATGTGGCTCTCTCTGATGTGTTAAAGGTGTTCAAAGAATTAAAGCTGATGGTTGAAACCCAAACATGCAAGGAAATCAAAAAGCTCCGCACAGATAATGCCACAGAGTACTTCAAAAACATTTTGAGGGTTTTTTTTTTGCTCGATTCAGACATTATTTATAAAAAAATCATGTTGGCATACCCATCAGCAATGGGGATTCAGTGAGTAGGCAAATTAAACGATAGTCGAAAAAGCTCGGGGCTGACAGTACAGCAGCATAGATCTGCCACAAAGGTGAGGAGATACCGGACCTCTTTCTTGAAGTTTTCAGTTGCCAAGCCAAGTCCACATACCACCAATTCTTCACAAGAAATGGGATCATAAATCAAAGCGCCTGATTATCGTCAGACATAGAGAAAATACCAAGGATTACAAGATACTTGACTACCACGAAGAAAATTATTAACAGCCGTGATATTTCTGGAAAACGATTTCAGGAAGCTCTTGGACCCCACTCCAACGGGGTCTTCTCCTTAGCAGATGTTGTACACGAACCGGTGTACATGTCCCCTAAAAGATTATGAACTGTAAGCGGCTTTTCAATCACTAGATGGAGTATCATCATCCTTCAAGGAGGCAGGAGATGATTCCGAGAAGTTACAAGCCATTATAAATGAGTTATCCTCTCACGATAATTTCAAAACATGGACTCCTTACACACTGCCATCCAAATTATGAAAAGCAACACATGATCAATGCCATCTACACTCGATGGGTGGTTCTTGGGGTATCAAGAAAGCCATATGATGTGACCTCCCAGAAGTCAAAAACCTACATACTATGTAAACAAGTAGAATACGAAGATAATAAAGGAACCAGGAAGAGAGATACAAAGGACGGGGAAAACCCAGGTTAATAGCCTTGATGGGCGAGGGACGGGGAAGGGGCGCTATATAAGGGCTGTGTGCAAACCCTAGACCACTCGTCCTGGGCATCACTCTTGGTAGTATTTCTGATACCTCTGTGTACTCATTTCAAAAACAACCTTTTCGTTTTCCAAGAAACTCAAAAACTTTCAAACTGATGAAATTGGATGGGCTAAAACTCGGGGCCATTTCATCACGTTTAATAGCGAACTAAATCCTCTATAAATGTTATCTACGAATTGGAATAACTACCCGGGGCCATTACATAATAAAAATATAGGTTAGCTCCTAACTTATAAAATTGGATAGGTCATTCGACTCGGGGCCATTTTATAAGTTGGTTAAAAATCACGCATAAAATTCTGAGCTCCCGATTCTCCTACTAACTCGTAAAATTGGATGGGTATCAAGGGGCCATTTTACGAACTTAGTATCAAAATCTATATAATTCGCTTTACGCGAATTATCAATACAAGCTCCCTTCTTGTTCTACTGTCGTTCACTAGGTATATATAAAAAGCAGTAAAACCAAAAATATTATGACTAATAAAATAAGTACCCTATAGAGGGAATGATTCAATGTTAGGAAAAACTAGGTCCTAACACCATATTAGTGGCAATAGGGTTCCAACTGAAGGAAGAGGATCCTTTGGCTTCGGTGTATCCTCCAACGGCAAGGATGTCAACCGTTAGGACTATGTTGGTTCATGTAGCTCAGGAGGAGTTAGAAATAAGAAAACTCGACATCCCTATAGTTTTTCTCAATGGCCAAGCGGAGAATTACATTAAAATGCCTCAAAGCATAAAATCAAATCATAAAGTCTTGAAATCAAGGATACTGGAACTTTAAAAAGTTTTATTAAATAAGCGTTTCTAGCGATCAAAACACGATTTCTGCCTGTACACGAAGAATGGCGCCTCATTAGTCGTTTTCATCGATCACTCTTTGGTGATTGGCTAGAAAATTCAAATTCAGGACTTCTATGCTACCTCATGAAGGAGTTTATTTATTTATTTATTCACTCACTAATGCGGGCAAGCCCAATACATACAATGAAATACAAAAGGAAAGTAATTACCCACAAAATAAGAAGTAATGTCCGCGTGAAAAAATAAAATAAAATAATAATAACAAAACTAAAAAAAAAAAAAAAAATTAATAATAATAATAATAAATAAATAAAATAAAATTGGAATCAAAAGCTGACATGCAGTTAAATGGTAAAAGGCACTAGTTAGTAGCTATATGGTTCTCAACGATGTAGTGAGAAGAGCTGCAACTGAGTGGGTAAATAAGTCGATAGCTTAGTCATTCATTCATGGCTTGATTCATAAGACGTGGCAGTCCGCAGAATGGCCGATGTTACATATAATTTGTGAAAGAAAATGGGATATGAAAGAGGCTTGTAGAAAGGGAACCTGAACGGGGTTACTAGAAAATCAACCAGGCTAGGGGTGTGGGTGAACCTATCACTAGACCAGTCAATGAAGGGTTAGTGGAATATATTTTGGGCGGGAGAATTTATTTCTTTGAGGATGTGTTGGGAATATAGCTGGTGCGGAAGTGGGCGAGGGGGAGGGGGGGGGGGGGTGTGAAAAGGCCCAGAAAATTGGTATGTTGTCCATAACACAAAAACGGAGCACCGTAAAAAAAAGTACAGCATGCAGCATGAGCGAATTTTTGAAGAAATCTTCGACATTTCAGTCGCTATTTACAACTAGCGAACGAAAGGCATTATTTCGATTTTTGACTGATTTTTCAACTTTGAAATTTTTGAAAACTTGATACATATTCTTATAGGAAATTTTACGCTGATTCTGAATATACCACATGTTAGTATGCTGAAAAAATTATTTCGCACAACAAATCGCAAAAAAACAGGCTATTTTGAAATTTTTTACTACATTTTTGAAAATTTCAACCCGACGATATAATCCGATCATGCTGGCCAACGAACTTGAACTCTCGTTTTGTGTCCTTAACATTTTAAAATTTGTTTGAAATTTCAAGCACAATTCTACGGACAGTTATCGTCTGGAATGACACATACATATATACATACATACATACATAAAAAAATGCGTTAAACTTCAGAATATGATCAGAATAGCCTGAAACGGATTTCTGCATAAAAGTTTTTCAAAAATTCACATTCTACAAATTTTGAGGCGAGAGCAATAGCTTAATTTGCTAAAACAGAATTGAAGAACGTTAAATTTCCTAAAACAGAGTCTTTGAACAATTTCCCTATCTTTAATATTTCCCGGGATGACGGCTTGCGAAAATTGCCATTTCACAAGAAAAAAGTTTTCCCCTCTCGTTTTTTGAACAACATTTCATTCTCGTGCCTCAGCCTTTACTTTGACGGCAAAATTAATGTTGCCCACTCCAATACAGAGGCCGAATATGTGGCAGCAGCTGCATATGCTCAGGATCTGGTAAACTTGAAGGGCATGGATTTGGGAGTGAATACCGAAGTAGTTCCCCACATGTGAGTCACCTTTCAAAGATAAAAACCGGAAATGAAATTTTTTATTAGCAACTCTACTATCAATACATGGCAGTAACCAAGCGTTACTCAATGACTTCCTAACAATATTATGTTTTAAGCTTGTGATATAAATTAAGTCTGAAAGAGATATGTTGTTCCTCTTAAATGCTGTAGATTTTGTATTCCTACTATTTAATGGAATGCAATTTTTACTTAATCTCTCAAACAATTTATTAAAGCTCACATCGAAAAGGAGTGTTGAATCCATGAATATCCGCTACATCATATACGAATTAACCTCCTCGTAGGCTATTATAAACGCTACGCGTTCTACCTTACTTATATTCTCGGCAGTGCAGTTACTGTTTTTGAATAATGTGATCAAGTTCAATTTCTTTCTTAAATCAAAGTCCCCTAGGTTTTTGCAGTAGCAGAACGATTTACATCATTCAGCATCATCATACTGGAATCCTCTTCGTCACAAAAACACGCACGCGCGCACACACACGCGCGCACACACTTTTTAATAATATAAATTATTAAATCCATTAATGCAATAAGTTTTCGTGCAATGAGTTTCGTTGTTGACGCACTTTGGGATCGTGTTTGCTGGATCCGAAAAATTGGCTTAATATGACATTTTTATGAAGAATTGTCCACTGTAGACTATACTTTTACAAAAAACCAAGTCAACATAATTTAATAATGTTTCATCATTACAATTTACATCATCATAAGACCACTGCAGGTAATTGTCTGAGTGGAGCTAAAATCTATCCCAAAGATTTGTGAGCATTTGGTATCGATCGAGAATAATCAAATTAACAAGAAAGTTGAATCGTCGACATAGCATCACACTTCTAACAATAAAATTGAACGGGAGCGTTTTCCCCGAATGCTGTGGAAGCACAAAAGAGGGGTTAGTGATAGGGCAGTTTGTGTAAATACAAGGGATTAATTAGGGGTATCAGAGAGAATTCTTCATTTCCCTCGCAGTCACTCTCTATCTAGTTAATCTGGAGCAGGGTTTAGCGAAGAGGGCTTATCATATCAAACATGGCATCCTTTATCGTCAAGGTTTTCATGTTGGCTTTTCATTTCATCTCTGATCTCAATAAACGTGATGTTGAAAACTCGTCGTATCAAACGAACTTTCGGAGCAACTTAATTGAATAGGGAATTAAGCTGGAGACTGAATCGTTCGTTGTGAGGTGGATCGTGTATTCCTGGAGAGGAAAATTTAGCTTCCATTACCGATGACAAAGTCATTATCAATGAAACAAGCCATGTGATTCCAATACATTGCCTTCTTTACTCTTGGTTTATTATTTCCAATAATAAGCCTATGTGATCGTATAGCAAAAAATTTTCATAACCCCCCCTCAAACTTTGTCACTTTACGTTTCAAGGTGCGTAGAATCCAAATTTGAAATGTCCGTCCGCCGTTCGGACCATAAAAGGCCTTAGAATTGACTTAAAAAATCTGTTCTTTCGCACATAGACTCCACTTGGGGTCTAGTTGGTCCTAACTTCTCGCCAGCTCGATCGCTCCACTCTCATGGGTGCTATGAGCCAAAAATAGGTGAAAAAGTGTCTTTTTTTTTGTCTATTTCAAGTTGTATAGAAATTGGAGATTTATGAGTGAAAAGAAAATGTTAGCTATTAATTTTATGGAAAAAAAAGTATTCTAAATGATACTCTTCTATTCAAAAAGAGATTTTGGATTTTAGGCTATTTTTTGCAATTTTATAGATTTTTTAAAACAAAATTTAATGAAGTTCAAGTTTTTAGCATAATTTCGTACATAAATTTTTGAATGTTCTACTTCATAGTTGATAAACTTTATTTGACCAATCTTATGCTAAAAAATATCAATTTAACAATTCTTAGCCATTTTCAGTGATTTTGTCAGCACATTTTTTGAAATTTGACCAATTAGATGATATCAATATACAGTATAGGTAACACTTTTATGTGTTGGAAAGATGACTTGGTAATAAATTGTTTTGTTTATCAACTATATTAAAAAGCGTAAAATTGTGAGATTCCGCTGCTGTAATGGATTGAACCCATTTGGGAGGTCCGAAGATCCGAGTCCCGATACTAAATATACTATAAGCGGCGTTTAATAATTATGGACCAGAGATCTACGTAGAAGGGCTGTCTAATACATAAATAATAAACCTTTGTGTAATAATTTGCAGCGTTTTCGTTTATAGTATATAGGCCCTGTTTGCTCGCGCGCCAATGCCTCACTGACGTTAAGTAGGTAACCGCGCCCCTCCTGTCACTTAAGAGACTGCACTAAATAAATCATTGAATCATGTGAATTAACTGGAGAAGTGAATTTGTTTTGTTTCATGATGATTGCCGTGCGCTCTGGCTTCAACGTTCTGAGTTCAAATTACGTATACTGTTTCCTTATAAAAATATAATTTAAAATCGTTCGTTCTTGACCACGTCCCTAGCGGGAACAGGCCCGTTACACAGTGGTCCAAAATCGCAATTGAAAAATTCTATGTGGACCTTTCGACCTAGGGTGTATCTCGGTTCATTTCCAGCATTTTGGAGCTAATTTACCCATCATTGATTTGGTCACAAATTTTTCTGATTCTGTGAAAAGACAGGAGGAGGTTGAGATTTTTAATAAGCACCATTTTAACCGTTTTGTTTGATAAACTTCCAAAATGTATAACTTCATAGGAAAAATTTGTAAGGTCATGTAACTTTCAGGAGTTCAAAGCATGCCTAATACATACAAGAGAAAAATAGAAAGTGTCCGAAATCTTTAAGAAATGAATCGCTTTAAGTTGGGAGTTCGTGGAAAGTTGAAAAAACATGAAGTTACAACTTCACATTGAGTGTTTTACACTTTAATTAACTAGTTTTAACCCATAACATACATACATTTAAGCGTAACAAATAAACTAAACATTTGCGAGTTCAAGTGTAAAACTCGGTTATAACGGAGTTTGAGAGATCTACAAATGTTACCATTCAATACAGCGTGAAAAAATACATAGAAAGCGACCCCATACTCGTAGGTTCATGGAGGGACATCTTTCGAGAAAACCAACAATTTCATTGAAAAACACACATTTTTTAACATTAAAACATAATATTCTCCCCTAAATAACAAAATAAAAGTAAAATTGATTATACCGTTGGAAATAGTATTAGATGAAGCAGTTTTCATGAGATTTTCCAGTTTCCAGGATTCTTTTTTGAAGAGAAGTAAAGTTTTAAAGATTTTCAGAAATATTATTATTTCAAAATCATCAATGTTTGAGCTGATGTGAGGGTCTTCGGATGGTACTTTTTAAGAACCTAAGTACATTATTCTTATAGGAAATATACTGATACCGAAAATGAGGTTTAAAGTTAAAATTAGATGAGGCAAAGTGAAGAAATTTGAGTTTAAAATGAAAAAATACGGAATTACTGAAAAAAAAAAACCTTTAAAAAATCATAACTCAAGTACAGATTGAGATAAAAATATGCAGTTGGCGGGATTTTACTACATTTGTGATGAAGATTAGTAGAAAAAATTGTATGTCACTAATCCCCGCCACCCTGTATATATAATGAATAAAAAATGGATTCGCTGATTCTGGTCTAGAAGTGTTCTCCTAGGCCGGGAGAAACAAGTTTCATCAAGATCATCTGCGTCAAGCAGCCCTTTAGACTTTGAACTCGGTTTTACGTTATCATAAACTATAACGGAATAACGAGAGGATGGGTTTGGCAGATAAAGAGGGTGTCTCACGAGCCCAAATTTCAAAACAGAAATATAATATAATGTTACGATAATCTACGAAAATTCGCTCATACGATCATGCTGTATGACTGGAATATTTTGACATGGATATGTCGTTGCTCTGGGGGGTCAACCAAAAATTTCCGTGACGCAAAATTTGTGTCACAATTTCAGTGTTTTTCACGTACAACCCAGCCGTTGCTAGGGGAATGGAACTTCCGCAGTTTTCATCGCACAGAAATCGTTCGCCACTCGTTGGAAAGCGCTTGATTTATGTGATAAATGTTCACATCTAAACCTACCAATTTCCCCCTCCTTACGTACCTGGCTACATTCCTAAACTAAGTTGATTGGACTATAAACAATTTTAATAAGCCGGTTACAATATTCTTAACGTAAAGCAATAGCATCAATATTTTACTATTTACTCCACTCCATCGGAAACATTTTCATCGTCTTGAGAACAGTCGACTGTTAACAACAACTCATTGTAGTGGCTTCTCTCCACACTTATTTTCAACATTTCTGTAAGTAAACCGTTGTTTTGTTGGAATTAGTCGGGATGCGGCCCAGGGATTTGTTCAAAGTTAAAGGATTTGTTTACAACTCTCGAGGACAACCGTTATGAAATCCCCAATCAAAGACATATCCATGTAACATGGTATCTGCTTGTAAAGTAGATAGTGGAACTCGTTTACGAGTTGTTTCTAAATCTATATATATATAAATCAATTGCTGTTCGATAGACTCGCTAAAACTCGAGAACGGCTGGACCGATTTGGCTAATTTTGGTCTTAAATTATTTGTGGAAGTCCAGAGAAGGTTTAAAATTTCAAATCTGCCCCATAGAGGGTGTTTTAGGGGAGGAGGGGGGAATGGGGTATCTTTGTCATCACTGAACAAACTGGGGATTTGATTGTCGAGTATGTTTGGATCACTACAACTCAAGTCAAAGACTACTTTTTTCAAAATTTTCAAATCTGAACCACAATTGAGGGGTGGGGTTAAAGCGTTTGGAACGTCACTGAACGAACTGGGGATCTGAGTTGTCGAATATGTTTGGAGTATTCCAACTTAAATCACAGGCTACTTGAAAATTTTCAAATCTAACCCATAGTGTTTTAGGAGAAGAGGGGGAGGGGGGAGAAATGGGGTATCTTTGTCACCAATGAAAGAAGTTTGGATTACTCTAATTCAAGTCAAAATCTACTTTTTTCAAATTTTTGAAATCTGACCCAGTTGTGATGGGGGGGGGGGGAGAGAGAGAGAGAGAGAGAGAGAGAGAGAGAGAGAGAGAGAGAGAGAGAGAGAGAGAGAGAGAGAGAGAGAGAGAGAATGTTGAAGCGTTTTGAACGTCACTGAACCAACTGGGCATCTGAGTGGGCGAATCTATCAGAATTACTTTAACTTGGGTAACAGGCTATTTGAATTAGCTGTGTTCCAAGCACCGCGAGTTCATGAACTTTTCGGAACTGGTTCGGCGCCGAACCTTATGCGCACGTGAATCGTGTTCCAACCGTTTTCAGTTCAGGAACTCAACACTCGCTACGGTGTTCCCACCGCATTGGGTTCATGAACTGAGTTCAGTGAGTTCATGAACTTTTCAGACCTGCTCGGGGATAGGGTTGAGAACTTGAACTGAAGGAAACCTTTCTGAACCTTCCGAAAATTCATTTCTCCGCAAACCTTCACGCTAAATGCCTTGCCATTAGCCTGCTTGATGCTTGTTGTGTTATCGTTTTTCACATCTCTTTTTCAATTTGCTTCGTCTAATAATTATTACAACCGTCAATTTTCTTTTATCAGCTGTCAACACATAGATAAAAAACATTTGTTTAAGGGTAGTTGGCAATTGGCAGGCAAAGTCAAACTAATGTTTTTCTTGTAAGCACTTGGCCCACCCTACCTTACTTGAAAAAACGTCCTGTTTAGCCCTTTTTTTGTAGACTTTTCTCAATAATGGCTATAGGGATTTCGATGAAATTTTCAACAGTTACTCTTCTTCTGGGTAGGAATGATATCCCATACCCTTCATACCTTGGAAAATAGTCTGAGGGTGGCAATCAGCAAATAACCTTCAAAAAAGTTGAAAATGCCGTTTTTTGCACCTTTTTGGCCTTCTCTTTTTAAAATGCTCAAAGAATTTCGATGACGGGGTTTTCACGTTACTAAAGACGACGCTAGCGCTGAGGGTCAGGTGAACTAGTGTTCCCACCGATGAGTTCTTGAACCTAAAAGTTTCGTGAACTCGTGGAACCCATCTATGTTCATGAACTCACGAGTTCATGAACTCAGAGGGGTGGTTGGAACACACCTAATGTTCAAGTCATCAACCTGTGCAACGCACGGGTGAACCAGCTAGTTTTGAAATAAAAATTGGCCTCAGAGCTGACCTAAATTTTGTAATATTTCGCTTGTCTCAAAGAACTCCAATTCAAATTTAAGCATATTATTTGAGCATTTTATTAATTGCCTAAGAACCGATTGTAAGTTGCTCTAACAATTCTCTCCCTCAATTTACTCTTTCCCTGTTATTCATTTCATCTCTTCCAATGAGAGAAAAAAAGTTATCCGGATTTCTCAGGTTGGGAGAGCCCCAAACGAGAGAGGAAGTTTTTCATTAAATTAAATGTTAAGTAATAATATACATTTAGGTGTTTAAAGGACCGTGTAGCTTGTTAGTAAGGGTGAAAGGGACTGAGTGAGATGGGGTATTAGGGAAGGGAGGGGAGGCAATTTTGTGGAGTCTCTTTCCAAGTTAAATAATGAAAGAAACCCCGACATTGCTTCAAACCACAAAGTGGGTTCTCTTCTTCTCCCTCATTCCCCACCACTCACTACTTTGTGGACTCTTAATTAAATGAACCGACTAGAAAAGCAAACTGCATTTTAAATGCTCTGTAATTTCAAAAGTATACAGGCAGTTATAATGAACTTTACTCAGTATATTTTTCATCAACCCAGGAAAGCTATACCCAACTCGAGAATTTTCGTTTTTGTTAACTTTTTTCTTTTCTTTCTTTTTTTTCTTTTCTTTTTTTTAATTTAATTTAGAGTTGAAATAAGAGCAATCAACTAATGGATGTTCGAATATTTATTCTTGTGTACATTTGAGCCACCATTATTCTTGTCCCCTCTTCGCCAATCGTAACTGGTAGATTCAAAGAACTTTAAAGGCAAACCGTATGGCTCACTTGGATCTAATGACGGAAATCAATTATTAAACCAATACGAATGAGTTTCCTCGATGACGAGCCACCTGTTAATGAAACCAGTCGGTCATCATGAACTCAAACTTTTATTATTATTATTAATTGTTATTTATTTGATAGGTACTCGTGTGCAGAAGAGTCGAGGTCGAGTGAGAAGGTATAGAGTCGACAAAATTTATCGAAAAAACCGCGTTTTTTCGGCTTTACCCCCTCCAGTCCCCCTCTTCCTTTTTGAAATTCAAAATTTCCGAGGTATATTGCACAACTAGACTAAAATTGGGATCGAACAAAAAAGAATCTCGAAAATCAGTTGAGAATTATGGCCACGGCAGCGTCGACAAAATTTGTGTCACACAAACAAACAACAGAGACATACACCCAACTTTTTTTTTTTTTTTTTACGGATTCGGTTTTAAAACGGTCAAAACCAGATTTTTATGCGGTTATTTTTTTTCTCATGGTTGGGATGCCCCCCCCCCCCCCCCCCCCCCCCCCGGATCAATTCAAATAAGGCGTCCCTCTATTGACGAAATCTAGCTTCAGAGGGACGCCCTAAAAATGAAATAATAAGTCCAATAATAATTCAAATAAAAACTGGCTACAATTTTTTTTTTTTTTTTTTTTTTTTTTTAAGAAACAGCTTTTCAATCATAAATTTCAGAATTGACTGTTTTTACACAAAATTTGATATTAAAAAAGAAGTAACATAGTAAAATTCGCCTTTACGGTCATACTACACGATTAGGATTTCTTCAATACCGAACAGGTATTAAAATCTACACGCTACTACGTACACGCACTTTTTTCTATTACGTGATTTCCTTATTATAATCATGCAATTATACTTCGTTTAACTAATGGGTTTTTTCTCAGTACTAAATACTGTTCAAGTATTGACAAGGAAAGCGAAAATGTAAATTAGAAATCATTGGGGAAAACTTCTGTCACTATTTTCAAGGGCAAAGTGTTAACAGATACCTAACACTTATCGAGAATGGAAGGGACAAAAATAGAGACGATTACTGTACTCGTAGTTACCGGTAAAAGTGTTTTAAGGAAAATATATTTTCAGATAAAAAAATCTTTTTTCAGTTTGAAATTTTTCCGAGGGCCGGTCAAAATCTGCTCGCGGGCCGGATGTGGCCCGCGGGCCGTAGGTTGGATACCCCTGCCTTAAGGGCACTTGGTACCCCCCCGAAAATGGCGAAATTCGTGACCCATTATTTCGGCACTCGTTTGGCCGATTTCGATGCTCTTTTTTCTAACTGATAGATCTAGTAAAGATCTAAAGATCTGCGGAATCAGATTAAAAAAATATTAATTTGTCGCATTACAATATCGAAGCCAATTTCGGAAATATTGGTGGTATTTAAGGTAACTTCGATTATCTGTCCCGTAATTACAATTGAATAACTTATTTCGATAAACTATTCCCGCAGATTCATGCAGTAGGTTGAGAGATAACTTTCTAAAGGAAGAAAAATGAATTCGGTTCAGTAGATCCCAAGATAGAGGGTCCAATGCGCAAAAATATGCTACTTTTCAGGAGAGCCATAAAACGAAAAAGTAACGATATTTGCGCTTCTGCGACGTTTGGTGAACTAATATGACTTGAATATGTGTGAATGAGTTAGTAACCTCAATGACTTCCCTTCACACAGTCAGAGCATAATACCAACGAGCCTTCCAACCAGAATTATAAGATGATAGCAATGATAAAATACTCTGTTATTCTGTGTTGTTTACGTTTCCACTCGTCCGTGCATCTTTCCGCGTTCGGTTTGTCCCCAATTCGTTTAGTCCGTACAGTTATAGTGTTATACCTACGCAATGACGAAAAGTAAAAGAATATTCAAGAAGGTCAATCATATCGCGAATTTCTCCAAGAAGTTGCGTGAAGATAATTCTGCATTTTGAGTCTTTCACCCGGCTCTCATCCTTTGGCTTTATGATCCTTCCGTTCCTGGAACTTCTTTCTCTGAAACCCCTCTTTTTCCTAGTACTCTGGTTTTTCCTTTCAAGCTGGTTATCTTCCTCCAAGGAGAAATTAGGATTTGGATTAGGATTAGTAAGTACCAGTATTTTGGATATTATCTACTTTCCCTAGCTGTTTGAATTTGAAGAATCAGAACAGCGGACTATGAGGCGGGCAACTTCTAAGTTAATTTGTGAGACATTTGAATTCTGTAAATATTATATGCAATATATTATCTTGTTCAGGAATGAATCTAGTTTTGTTGAAGACAAAAAAAAAAAAAAAGGTTGAAAAATTTTTGTTGGGGTACCAAGTGCCCTTAAAACATCGCGACACAGATGTACGTTATAAAAGGCTGGGACGCCACGAGCGATGCCCAAAGGGTTGTAATTAGATTTTCTCGCTAATCCTCCAATTGTCCTCGTTTTCAGCAAATGACAAATGACACGGGACGGTATTACCACTCATGACTTATTCAAAATCCCCCAGCGGTGTATTCCTCGCATCACCCCATTAATCATCTTCAAAAATGCCTTTGACAAACGTTTCAATTCTCACCCAAACTCCACTCCATTTCGCGTCGATAACAACCGATGATTCAATGGTAAACGTGGTACGGATCTGCGAATGCCCCCAAGTCTTGATTGCCTGTTATGAGAACGCCTTGTATATCTATCAATATTTCTATTAAATCCCCCCCAAAATATGGTAGTATAAGATGCCTTTGGACCTACGTTACTATCAGCAAATGACTATTTGCAGAACTCCATCAACTCCTGAATGACCCTGTTTTTAGGGAATTTTCTTCACAAATAAAGCTATTGCAATGGGCCAAAGAATTTTAAAATTAAATTTTCCAGAATTTTCTTCATGGAATCCGCTTTGAGGCAGTCTGAAACCATTCACGAAGTTTGCGCTTTTGGTTAATTATTTGCCTGAACCTTTGTAATCGACCAAGAAAAAATTATTTTTTAGCACCCCCAAAATAAGTTGGTTTACGTAGATTCCAGAAATCGAGTTAAAAAAATAAAAATTGTTTAGGGAGTTTTTAAAAGATTTTTCTAGTACATATTAATGCAATTTGAGTACATTTTTCTGCATAATTTTGTTCTAGTTCGTCGTTGATATATATATATATATATATATATATATATATATATATATATATATATATATATATATATATATATATATATATATATGTATATAAGAAAAAGTGTTAAACTCTGAAATTTGTTTCAGAAAGCCTCATAGTCTCTATTCTCGTAATGAAGAAAATTTTCGAAATCCGGGAAAGGAAAAAATCAGTCCTTCCGTCTTCCAAAGCTTTCCTCCGTAACTACTGGACAGAACTTATTGAAATATGGCTAAATTACCATGCATCGGCCGGGGATATGCTAATAACAAGGACATCAATTTCGCCAAACCGTAAAGGGTAGTATTTGAGGGTTGAAATATTGAAAATTCGATACCTCGAAAACGTTCAAAATAAAGAGGTATTGTTTGATTTGTGGACAAAGAGGTTCAATGAATCGAATGAAACCATCTGGTTTGCTGAACGTCAATAAGGGGATATATTGATATTACTAATATGATTTTGAAGACTAGAATAATTTTGAAGCACAATTGACTGAGGTAGCCGATCGTATTATCGTATTTTTCTGCCTGCCCCTCCGATGATTATCTAATTTTTCTCAGGTAGATGAGGCAGGTGGAAGATGAGTTAGGTAGAGACACTATTATTTTTTTGGTCTATTATCATCGAATACAGCTGTGTATCATAAATGAAAAAAAATAAAATAAATAAATAAATAAAAATAAAATTAAAAATTTAAAAAAAAACGTCGATTTTGACCGACAAAATCACGTTTTTGTCATTCAAACGCTATTTTCTCCCAAAACTTCCCTATACAAATTTTTTTTTAGTAAACTGTTGGAAAGCTGACAGATTAAGAAAGTTTTTCCCAAAGAGTGCTTGCTAAAAAACGTCCACACTGAGGAGCAGAAAAACGAAGAAAAATCGATAATTTTTACATTTTTTTCAAACATTGGTCATTTTTTTTCACTAACTAGAACTAATCAAAAAAATTGAAATTTACATCAGAATGATAGGAAATTTAACGCTCTTTCCAACGGTATCCTTAGATTTGAGAAAACTCGACAAATTGGGGAGTTAGAGCTGTTTTTGTGATGTAAGTTTGAAAACACGAAAAAATCTTAAAAAAGAAATAACTAGGAAACGAAGCCTCTAAAAGAAAAAGTTTACAAGGCACTTTTTATTGCAAATTACTTGTAGAATCGATCCCTGAAGTGTTGCCTACTTAAGTTGACACACCCTGTATCATAGGTATATGAAATTGATATGAATATGGATTTTGGTTGGTGTTGGACGAAAAGTTGGAAGGACCTAGGAGCTAGGACTCAGATTTCAGTAAAGAATGTTTTCGAAAATTGTTATTTTATAATTGAAGTAGCCCTATTTTCTGCGAAGATTCGCTAAAAACGGCATGTTGGGCATAGCACGTAGCTTTTTCGTATCCTTTCACAATGAATCAATGTGCAGAAAATTGAAGTTTTTCAAAAAATCGTGGGCCGAAATCTTCAAAATGATGGTTGACGCGAAGTGACGCAGCTGCACGTGTGCACCGGCCGATTGACTGTTGAGTACTGCTAGGGGTATCGGGCGGCAAGACAGCTATCGCCCGCAACGCGCGTCCCACAGAAACCTGCGGCAACCTCGATACCTATCCGCGGTGACGCTAGCTGCAGATAGGTATCAGCGTCCCGTGTGCACCGCACCATTCTCCGCTGTGTATTTCTAGTTATCCGATTGAAAATGACGCGGCGTCCTGCGCCCTTTTGCCGCTCGTGTGCACCGGGGCTAACTATTTAACTTCCCTTGACTCAACAGTTACTGGGAAAGCAGAAACTAAGAATCTGACATGCCACAGCCAGAATTGTCTTTCTTCTTCACAGTCTTCCTTCTTCTTCTTCAAAATTGACCACGACGTTGTCCAAGTTGAATTGAATTGAAAGGTCGAACCCACGCAGGCAAAACTGAGTATTTCCTTTCCTTAAGAATGTATGAGCGAATAGATGCATATAGGTTAAGAATTCTGAGGAGAATG
This sequence comes from Adelphocoris suturalis, assembly GCA_030762985.1. Lineage (NCBI taxonomy): Eukaryota > Metazoa > Arthropoda > Insecta > Hemiptera > Miridae > Adelphocoris > Adelphocoris suturalis. Next base: position 6,918,587 of record CM061051.1, on the reverse strand, counting down.
AGGACCTCTATACGATAGAAAAACTTATAATTTCCCAACAGATGGTGGGTAGATAACAACGTAGGATTCGTTTAAAGGAATACGAGAACCTACTTCTGAGAGCATTTTAACAAAGTCATGAGAATTTATTCGAATGATCGTTTTTCAAAGGAATGGACTAGAATCGACTGTGAAGAAAATATCAGTCGGGCGAATGCTGAAGTGGCTTCTCTTACAAAAGAGAGAGACAGTGAGAGAGATGTAAAGGGAAAGGAGGTCTCCTGAGGATTAGATGATAAAAGCCTTTTGTTAGATAGCTCGGCTGTTCCTTGGGTGGAAGGCTTGTGTACACAGGGATTACTACAGCTAAGTACGTTTCCGCATGAAATCCACTCAACAGCTCCTTAATACAAACAGCTCATCTCATTAGCTACCACAAGCTTGCGAAGGAAGTTTCAAACATTGATTATGATTGCGACTGTACACTCAATCGCGCGGAAAGTTCAACAAACGTGTATGTAATGATTGACAGAGCACCATCATCGGTACATTAGTAACCCGTATCATTGCCTCATGGAAAAGAAGTGGACTCGGGTTGAAATATTTACCCCCCACCCACAAAACGAAGTTTTTACTTTCCTTACATCGTTGTGCAAACAAAGTGCAGAGGCCGTCTAATTCACACATCAAGGACAGTGAAAACAAAGTCCAGTCATGCAGCATGACCCCATGAGCGAATTTTTGAAGAAATCTTCAATTATTTCGATTTTTGACTGATTTTTCAACTTTGAAATTTTAGAAAACTTGATACATATTCTTATAGGAAATTTTACGCTGATTCCGAATATACCACATGATAGTATGCTGAAAAAATTATTTCGCACAAAACAGGCTATTTAGAAATTTTTGAATACATTTTTGAAAATTTCAACCCGAAGATGTAATCCGATCATGCTGGCCAACGAACTTGAACTTTCGTTTTGTGTCCTTAACATTTTAAAATTTGTTTGAAGTTTCTAGCACAATTCTACGGACAGTTATCGTCTGGAATGACACATACATACATATATACATACTTACATTTAAAAAAATGCGTTAAACTTCAGAATATGATTCAGAATAACCCGAAACGGATTTCTGCATAAAAGTTTTTCAAAAAATCACATTCTAAATATTTTGTAACAACAGCTTAATTTTCTTCAAGAATTCTCTAACATTGATTCGCAAATCAAAAGTGCTGGTTTCCCGAAGACACCAAAGAAGATTTTTCATTAGGATCTTGCGATTATTGGGAGGTCAAGTACACATTTCGGTTTATTATTTTAATTTAAAAAAGTTTTGATTGTTGGGGAGGGGAGGGAGGGAGGGAGAGAGTAAAAGAGAAAGAGAGAGATTCCGCTTGTCCGTCAGAGTTCATGAAACCGGTAAAAAATCACATGTGCGATTTTCTAGCAGGTTCTAGAACCTTCGCATCGATTTCGATCAACCCCAAAGAATGGAATTTAAGGAGAGAAACATAATGAAGTTCCATTCATGCAGCATGATCGTATGAGCGAATTTTCCTAAATGATCTTATTATATTATGTAACATTGTTTTTGGAATTTGAGCACTTCAACTGCAACGTTATCGTTAACTGCGAAATTTATGGCACAAAAAATAGTTCGAAATAATATTCTGCAATTCAAAATAGATTTTGGATTTTTTAGTATTTTTGTGCAGTTTTAATCAATTTTCCAGCAATTATTAATTAAATTCAAGCTAATTTTTCTGCATAAGTTTGCACGAAATTTGTTTAATGTTTTTTAGTTCATCGTTGATAAACTTCTTTTGACTAAAATTCTGTTAAAAATATAAATTTAACGATTTTTAACAGTTTTTTAGCAAAAAAAAAAAAAAAAAAAAAAAAAAAAAAAAAAAAAACAATAATTATCTACTGAAAACGGATGTGAATTGAGGATAGGACAGCGTAGATAATATTAGTCCATTCAAAATTTCCGGGATTTGTTGCTCAACTACACTGAAATTGAGACCGAAAAAAAAAAAAAAAAAAAAAAAAAAAAAAAAAACACGGAAATCGGCCAAGAATTGTAGGCTGGGCTGCGTCGACCGAATTCGTCACACACGCACCCAAAGGTTTTAGCGAATTTTTGAAGAAAATTAAGCTATTGCTCTCGCCTCAAAATTTGTAGAATGTGAATTTTTGAAAAAATTTTATGCAGAAATCCGTTTCAGGCTATTCTGAAGTTTAACGCATTATTTAATGTATGTATGTATATATGTATGTATGTGTCATTCCAGACGATAACTGTCCGTAGAATTGTGCTAGAAACTTCAAACAAATTTTAAAATGTTAAGGACACAAAACGAAAGTTCAGGTTTGTTGGCCAGCATGACCGGATTACATCTTCGGGTTGAAATTTTCAAAAATGTAGTCAAAAATTTCAAAATAGCCTGTTTTTTGCGATTTGTTGTGAGAAATAATTTTTTCAGCATACTAACATGTGGTATATTCGGAATCAACGTAAAATTTTCTATAAGAATATGTATCAAGTTTACAAAAATTTCAAAGTTGAAAAATCAGTAAAAAATCGAAATAATGCCGTTCGCTAGTTGTAAAAATCGGTAGGTAATATTTGCATGAAACATTGTCCAAATTCAGATTGGACTACTCTTATGGAAGTATCCCTGTATAACCAACTGCCTTAAATACTGACCACATTGGACATCTAAATCTATGAATATTTACCAACATTTGTCTTTAAATCTACAAGATTAGTTTAATAATAATAAAGTATGAGTACCTCCTAATTATTTTTAATAATTTGATTCCATGTTCGTCTATCAAAATCATAAACTAAAATTTCTCTACACGATCAATACCGACTGAAATGTCGAAGATTTCTTCAAAAATTCGCTCATGGGGTCATGCTGCATGACTGGACTTTTTTTTTTTTAGGGAGGGGGGGGGGGGGCTGAAACTAATTTGTTTTGGTTATTTTGCATTCTTACTAACGAAGGTAGAGAAGCTTTGTGCCCGTGCTATAAGTCGAAAAACTGTCCTCCAACATCAAAATGTCCACTTACAATAATTTACGTATCAGAGCTCGGTGATCAATTTTGGCGCTGTGTATGTCTGTGGTAAATTCCTGACATGCCCATAACTTTACCATGTTTTAGTCCGATTGTGAAGAGATTTTTAGGTGAGGTGCGGGTTAGCCCATAGAGGGTCCCCTATAACTTTCATTGCCGTCGCATCAATAGTTGTCCGTGTGCATTGCCATACGTTAATTTCTTAAAACGTCAATTTATTATCATCTATTAGTCCGATTTCGTTCAAACTGAAGTGACAGTTGCGTATATGTTCCAGAAAAATGCGAGACTTTCAGAGACCTGGTGTGCGTTTTAACCAGCAGTTACACTTCATCCCCCACATTCGTGAAACACCATCAAGAGCTATGAGAACTCTTGGTTTCATATAGAGCAACACCCGTGATTTCACCAGCTTTCCAGCCCTTGTGAATGTTTTTGTATCTATGGTTTGACCCATTCTGAGTAGACTAGTGAAGATTGGTGTACTACACCATTCACTCGCTACGTCATTCACAGAAAAAAAAATTGAACGAGCAAAGTTTGTATTCTAAGATATTCAGCTTTCAAACTATGCATATTTGCTGAGGAAGTGAATTATGAGGCTGTTCAGGACAATGTGAGTTTTGCTTTGTTTCATTTACATGTTTTCAATCTGGACATTCGTTTTCTTCACAAGCTTCATAATGGGAAAATCGATTGTCCTGCTCTCCTGGAAAAGTTGGGCCTCTGTGTGCCACAATACCCTGGTCGTTCACCGCTCTAATTTCTGTACCATTAGAAATCCATCCTCCATTAATTCACCACCTGCCGATATATTCCATCAACCTTTAACATTTTTACTTTTTTTTCTTTGAGTTAACCCACAGGGTATCTCAATTTGTAGGTACATTAAACCATAAACTAAAACTCGCACTTAATTGCGTACAGGCCCCAGACCTGATGAATTTCATTACCAGCCCGGACATTTCGAGCGGACTCAAATCGCGTCTTAGACCACTTGGCCACGGAGGTAAACTTTTATTAAGTCTGTTACTTCTGTACCATACAGCCTTGAGTAATCTTTTATTTCATTTTATTTTTATTATTTGAATCACCATCTTATAAATTTACTGTCTAATGCTTCTCATCCCTGACTAATTTTCTTCTCTACAACTTGTATTTATAACTAAATTGTGTTTTATTGCTGATTTTTTCTCGCACTTTTCAATTTTTTGCATCACAGCTGGATGATTCGATTTTGGTAGTATATTCTATGTAATTGGGCTTTTCCCGTGTTGTCAAATGAATAAAATGAAACAAAATCTTGCCCGATTGAGCGTTACCCAAGGGTGCGAAAAAGGTACTATAATTATTTTTAAATGGAAGAAGATTCCATCCTAAGAAGTTTGATGTCAACCGCACTCTCGTATGATGAGTAGTTTTCTTCCTATGATGTTTTAAAGTTGCAGCGACATCGGACAAAAAATTTTTCAACAGTTGCCTCAGAGTGTGCGAGAAAACAGAAAATCTAATGAAAATAGTATGATTTGGACAATTCTGTGCATATGAACTGAAAAAAACTAGTCAAATTTTGGTGATTATGCTGAATTTCGATACTTTGTAGTAACTTGATGTTAGGTAGGTACTTATATATTTTTTGGAGGAAGAAATATGGTTTTCAGTATTATTCATTTCCATTGTAGACTAGAAAAAAAAGTTGATTGTTTCCAGGGTGTGTGGCTCCTGCCTGGTGTGCGGAAACCTTCGAAAGGAAATACCTCAGGAGGCCAGGGGGAATTAGTGGACAAACTATGGGAGTTGAGAGTAGATGAAACAAGTCAAAAAACAATTTAAATAAAGTAGATGAATCAGTTTCCCAAGATCAAGGCAACGGGAAGTGAACACTTGTTTCAAGTCTAAACCAACATATGAAATAATTGTGTATAGTAACATTCAAATTAACTTACGTTTTCCCACAATGCAGAAGCTAGAGCGTCAATGCGTTCTCCAAAGTCGATCATTTCCCCGCTATACCTGGAACACAAAAACAGATATTGGAATTAATCAGAAAAAACACGACAAAATATAACTTTTGGAGGTATTCAAAACTAATATAAAGAACATAGCTGTGGTTAATTGCTATTAGTATAAATCTCTTGTCCCAATGAATCCAAGATTTGTTGATTTGAAACACATAGGTGTAATGCTACCAGTATAAACTTAATGAGGAAAAGCGAGTCCAGGCAAGAGTGAGAGTAAAGGCCCTTATGTAGCCTTCACTTTGCCTGCCTCCACTCGGAACTAACCCAGATTTTTGGCATACACAAAACGCATTATCAACACACATAGAGATTTTTTTTAAATTGGCATTTATTTGTTTTGTGCATTTTCTAACATAGACAAATTTTTTATAGCTCTAGCAAATGAGTATGACTACATCTCATGTGTTTCGCTCATTCTACATTATTTATACCCTCTCCTCCCTCCACCAAGATAACCACGAGACAATCTCCTCCAAAACGTTAATTTTAAACCACAGTGAAGAAGTGCACATCGAAAAACATTCCTACACAAACAACTAAGCAACTTGGTCAATAACTTCTGAGACCACGGCAACTCCTCTACATCTAACTCCCACCTCCACTAAATATAGAGAAACGTGAAATTTGAAAACCCAACAAAGCAGAGCAAAATAAGGTGAAAAGGTGATTTTTCTGGAACCCCCCCCCCCCCACAGAACAGACTAGGAGTAGCGCCTAACTAGAGCTTCGATAGAAAAGGCCTGTTGAAGCTGGCTCCAGAAATCGTCAAAACTACCCCAGTGATTTAAAAGATTTAACCCACTAGAATCGAACGCACCCATCCCCAGGACAGAAAAACCCTTTCCTTAAACCCGAACCAGGGGCTTTCAGGAGAAAGAATTTTTAAAATTTGAACAAAAATTACTTCATAAGGGGGACGCTCGAATATGACACCAATAAATTATTCTTATTCTTCATCCTGAACTCAAAACTACCTCGATAGACAAGATCAGAAATCGGACAGCAATTTACAATTCCAAGTTTGACTAATAGTCCAGTCAAATGGCAGTTGGGTGACTTTTTTTCCCTCATCGTATCCACTTGTTTATGGGGTCCTGAATCCGAATTTAACTTAGCCACCATGAAAAACCTGCAAAGTCTTTTTTCACATTTGTTTATTAAATCTCTGAAACAATGCACTTTTGACAATAAAGTCCAAATACTCTATCGAATACCGCTAAATTTGTGACAATTCAAGAACAACCATAGCGATGTAAAATCTACAACTCC
>CM061051.1:6832344-6912127 GCA_030762985.1 Adelphocoris suturalis | reverse complement strand
TTATTTATGTATTTTTCAAGTTCTACGCATCTTGAAACGTGAGCCAAGAAATTTTGAGTAGGGTTATTGAAACTGAAAATAGTGAATCAAAGTTATTGTGTGTTTATGTGATAACAATAACAGTAATGTGAAAACGGAAGTTAGTGAAAAAACGTTGTCCATTTCCACGAAAAATAAAGAGTTACAATGTTAAATCGATTTCGACGGTTAGGCCATCATCAGCAACAAACAATAACTGAATTCAGTTATTGTTTGTTACTGATGATGGCCTAACCGTCGAAATCGATTTAACATTGTAAATCTTTATTGTTCGTGGAAATAGACTACGTTTTTTCACTAATTTCCGTTTTGAAATGGGTTTCCACAACTTCGTCGCGAGTGATTTAGTTCGTACAATATGGTGAATTAGCGTTACCCATAGGGGCGAAACAACAGTTTCCAGCATTTCTACGTTTCCTAGTTCTTTTCTTATTCACGAAAAGGTTTCGCAATGGCAGATTTTGAAAATTTATGAACAAGAAAATGAATATAATTTCCAAGAATCATGAACACCAACAATAAATTAATATCACTACTATCAATGTGTAGGGTTACTTTGCGATAGGGAGGAAGAGATGATATAGGTTGGTTCGGGATAAAGCGTCTTATGTTTAGGTGAAATAAATTTGTCTTATTGGAGATGAGGTGCCTCATCTGCCCGCACATGCGCAGTAGTGTTTTCCGTTCACAATAAGGCGCCTCATCTCTATTTCCCTATCGCTTTAGGAACTCTCTATTGTGATTAGCTAGATTGTTCTTTTCCTCCTACCCAACTCTCTCATCTAACCAATATATTCCACAAAGTCTGATATAATCCTGATTCACTTTTCTTTATCTGACATAATTGCTTGAATCCCCCTTCAAGCGTATTAAGAGTATTAAATGAAGCAGTTTTTGTGAAAGTTGACGCTTTCAAATATTAATTTTTATGGAGTGGCTAATTTTTAAAGATTTTTTAAATTTCGCAATTTTTAAAAGAATTTACATTTGTTTCTTGTTACATGAGTCTGAATGGCGTTTAAAAAAAAGCGCTTCAAAGGGGAAAATTTGGGTTTTTATGTCGTTTTGATGTCACTTAAAATAATGGTTAAAAATAAATCATGGTTCTACGCCACTACGCTTTATTTTGTATTTTTGTGGGATGATAGGACCCATGAAGGGTACAGGGTAAGTTTAGAGCTCCGAAGTGCAACCAATAAGGTGAGAAGTGAGGGAAAATAGCACTTGTAATATTTTTTGCAAGTGACACCTCATTTTGAAGAGTTTTTATAGCGATAATGAAGCCAGAATTGTGATACCTCATTCCATTCTTAGAGTGGCGCTGGTGAAACATGAAGAACCGTGGTTTTTTAAAAAGATAGGTATTTTTAGAAAAAGCAGCATAGGTTTTACTATGGGTTGTATGAAATTTTGAGCCTGAATACCAGTTATTAAGTTACTGTTCTAAATATAGGTTAATAGGAATGAAAATTATCTGTATTATAGTACATACCTTACGTATGACCAGGTTATTAATGTGATCAAAGCAACACCCATGATTAGATTGCACAGGTTGGCCAATGTATACAATCCGAACAGCCCGAAGATTCCAGACAATACATAAAATGCTACAGCGATAGCGAAGAACACAGCAGGAGTCCTTGCGGCTTTGAAGATATTTTTACTTTCGTTGTGTAGTTTGAACTGCGTATACAGATCATCCATATCCTAGAATCAAGAATGGTTACATAAAAATACGAATCAAACATTTAATTGACTAATAGTTAATCAATTAATCTTGCCCTGCAATATGACTAATTAGAATTCATCTTTATGTATGTAGTTATTAATGTATCTAGTGACAATTGCCTTGGAGAGTTATAGGAACAATTAATGGACAATCTTCATTAATTAGGTAAATCTTATTTTTTTTAAATTCGGAAAAATGGGGGGGGGGGTCATGACCCCTGTGACCTTCCCCCCCTTAAATCTGCCACTATTTGTACCTGTACCATGCTCCACCCTCTGGGGTCACTGCTCCCTCCCACCCCCCCACCCCTAGAGGGGGGGGGGGAGTGACCTCTGCACTCCCGTTTGGGGTGTCAATGGGTGTGATAGGGTGTCAATGGGTGTGATAGGGTAGGGTGTCAATGGCGTTTAGCAGGTAACCAATAATCAAACCTAACCCACCCCCTTCCTGGAATCTGGAATTCCCAAGGTTTGATGCACAACTAGGCTACAACTAAGATCAAACAAAATAAGAATCACGAAAATAAGTTATACTGAGAATTCTAGCCTGGGTTGACAAAATTTGATGTAGAAAAGGACCCCCTCCAAATCGACATTACCCCCTCCATTTTCTCTCTTTAGTCATGAAATTCCAAATTTCTGAGGGGCGTAACACAACTAAACTAAAATTAGGATCGAGCAACGAAAGAATATTGAAAATCGGTTGAGAACTGTGGCCTGGGAAGCACTGAAAAAGTTTGTCACACAGACTTTTTTTTCCCAGAAAACTCCCCTCAAAGTTGGAAGAGGCACGGTATTATACATATTTCGCGGGCGAAATAAAGGTTTGATCCCGCCGAATCTGAATCTGAAATCGGATATCGAAAAAAGTGGCGAGAACTCGGTCAAATCGCGAGCGGAAGCGAGAAGAAGCGTTTAACATCAGAAATTAATTTTGCCGTGTTCGCGAGAAGGCTCTACGAAGTCAGGGGTTCGATGAGGCGGGGCTTGCCCGTGATGGGAACGGGTTGCGAGCAGGTACACGCACTTACGTCTTGAAGGGTATACAGGTATACCTTGCGAGCGAAGCGAGAGCCATGTCAACAGAATAAATTCGGATTTTTTCCTACAAATATACAGCAATACCTTGCGAGCGAAGCGAGCAACATCCCCGAATAAACTTTTTGTGGTTCCACGTAGTTTCATAAGATTTAATTTGTTTGTAAGAATTCCCAACAGAAAAAAACGTCTGCCTGGACGTGGAGGCGAGCGTAGCGAGCCGGAGCGGCTAGTACTATTTATAAGAATGAAACTCGGTCTGTCTGTTTGTTTGTCTGTCGTGTCTATGCACGGCCAAACGGCTGAGTGGCGGGAGTCTACGAGTGGGGGGATCTTCTTGGGATTTTCCGAAAGGGGGCATAAGCGAATTTAAAATTTTCTAATCCCACCCGAACCATGGGCCGTAGGGCGGGAGGGGGGTCGAAGTAAGGGTTAATATGCGCTTTTTCAACTTCCCCGCTTCCTCTACCCCTCTAAACGGCCGTCGAAAATTCCGGAAAAATACCGGTTTCGTAGGTTTTTGAACGAGGAAGACGACGGTGCGATCGGATCGCGAAAAAAGCATCGGGAAATGCGCCAAAAAAATGAAAGAGTAGCGACCCACTTTTTCGAAAATTCCGACGAAAAACTTGAGTTTTTTCCGATTAAAATGTACCCCATAAAGGTACGTTTTTCGGAAAGGTTTTCGCGGGCGAAATAAAGGTTTGATCCCGCCAAATCTGAATCCGAAATCGGATATCGAAAAAAGTGACGGGAAGTCGGTCAAAATACGAGGGAAAGCGAGGCGAAGCGAATAAAATGAGAAATTAATAGAGCCTGCCGCCGTTTCACAATGTTTTGAGCAGGCCTACGCACGTAAGTCTTGAAGGATGGAACTTTTCCTTTCGAGACATTTCAACAGAATAAATACGGGGTTTTTCCTACACATATACAGCAATACCTTGCGAGCGAAGCAAGCATCATCCCCTAATAAACTTTTCGTGGTTCCACGTAGTTTTATAAGATTTAAATTGTAAGAATTTCCAACAGAAAAAAACGTCTGCCAAGTTGGGTGGGCAGTATAACTTCCTCAAGCGAGCGAAGCGAGCAACATCCCCTACAGAATTAAACCTACCTTTAGGGATCTACCGTTTGCGAGTGAAGCGAGCAACATCCCCTACATGTTTCAATTGTAATACATCGCATGTATACAGCCACACCTTGCGAGCGAAGCGAGCAACTTAAAAAAAAAAAAAGTGGGGAGACCACCCAGGTTTTCGTGACACCGACTCTAGGGATGACGAAAGTTTCAGAAGGAGGAGAAGGAAGAGATGGATGAAAGGAAATGCCTCTATAAAATGACGAAAAGTTGAGGTAAGAGCACCTAAGCTCACGGGTGGTGATAAAACAGAGCACTCCCTCTGAGATGCACAACTCGAGTGACTCAGACCAAACCTTGATGCAATTAGTCTCCACTACCTTTAAGCTCAGACATCATTTGCCACAGGCCAATTCTATCATATTTATTTACCTTAGCCCGCCAAGTCTGCTCAATGTCCATACTGTCACTGACAACCTGGACATCCAGGATTACAGCGGGCTTGATGGAAACAACATTCGGCTTCTTGCACCACAAGATACAGGTTCTCTTTTTTACTCGGACAGGCATGGCAAAGGGTGTCGGGACATCGTGAAAATTGTGATACTTTCCAGCCCCAATGCCCTCTGAAGCCCATTCTACACATTTGGAAGAAATCGGGCATTCAGAGAACTGTCAGAGTTCTTTACCATCTACTGAACCATGCAGCCCTGCAAGGAACTCCGGAGATGAGCTGGGTTTGAAGCAGTTAGTGTTGCTTGGTCGCACCACAACTGCCACCTGATGAAGTCCAGATAAGCAAAAATGTGGAAGACCTCCCAGTTCGAGCTCCTAAGGGTGAGCAGGCACAAGTGGCAAAAAAGATGGGATGCTGGTTGAGAGAGAGACAATATCAACCTTGATTGGTACAATAACTTAGGCACTTGAGACACCAGGAGGGAAGATTAGCCAAAAGTGCACAGCAGTGCAAACTTCACGATCTTACTCAAACAGTCTCCCTGGAGTAAGCCAACCAAAAACTAACCCATAGGTTTTCTCAGGCAGTAAGTATGTGCGAAAGAGGCACAGCTTCTGCAGTGGCAATGGAGACTTGGTGGCACGATCTAGTGCCCCAACAAGTTCTACATGGCTTGCAGCAATGGTGGCCACACCCATAAAGTCAACTCCAATGTCATGCCGAACCTCCAGCACGGACCTCACGGGGATGTGTCATTGTCCTATTACAAAGCACTCCACATCCACCACCTTCACCTTATGCTGGCGACTCAATGGGACCAAGGAGCACTTACGCGGGTTGACCACCAAACCACACCTGACTACTAACTGTTCAGCAAAGGCGTTGAGGGTGATCTACAAGGGGGAGTTCAAACTCTATTTCATCTTGCAGCTTACCCAAGTATCTAAGTACTGTATCCATGACAAGGTTGAAGATGAGTGGCGACAAAGGACCCCAATGGTGTACAATGACACTCAAAGAGCACATACATAAACCTGCAGTTTTTTTCACGGATTCAGTCATAGAATGGTCTGCAATGGATTTGTACTAATTTGGTTTCTTTTTCAAATACTTGAGTTTTCCCACACCCACCTGGATCAGTTCTAATAAGTTGTCCCACTAATACACAAAGCTTTGCCTTTATGACCTAGCTTCTGAAGGACGTCATAAAAATCCATCCTTTCACCGAAAAAATCAAGCATTCCAAAAAAAGCCTGATTTTGCTGGACAGCACTTTTTGAGCAAAATAAATTGGTAACATTTCAAAAAATGTGCTTACAAAATCACTAAAAATTGCTATAAAAATACAAAAAGTTCCATTTATGATCGCATGAGTGAATTCCCGCAAACTAAATATTTATGTAAAATTGTTTTGAAATTTGAGTACTTTTAAGCGCAATCAATTTTATGGGCAAATTTTTTTCAAAATAATAGTCTGTTATTCACAAAATAATTTCCGATCTTTAGGTTTTTTGTTGCAGTTTTCTGTTTTTTAGTGCATAATAATGAAATTCATGTACTTTATCAACATAATTTTGTGCATACATTTTTGAATGTTCTGGTTTATAGTTGATAAACTTTATTTGATTATTATTAAGCTAACTTGCCTGATTCATACTCTTAGTGCGGCCCCTCAAATCCCACCCTGCACTCTACAGGAGACTGGGAGAAGCATGAACTAGAAGGTGATGCAAGGACTTCTACTCTGTTATCTTGGCAGCCATGGCGGATGTTTCATTCCATTTGGATGTGATTATCTGTAGTTATTCTGTTCTATATCGTGTTCCCTTGTGTTCGTATCATGTTTACTGTGTTTTCCTTGTGCTTTTCCTTTCACCAGTCTATGTCCTCTTATTAACCCACATTTTTAACTGTATCATCACAACCCCCCCCCCCCCCCCCCCCCCCCCCCCCCCCCACCAAGATAACGATTTCCATCAAAATCTTGCAATGGATGAGCAACCTTCGTCATCAGCAAACAGCCAGAAATCTGCTTTTGTAAGAGGCAAGGCTGTAAGGAGTCAGGCGAGACAAATTGTGTACAGTGTGTTCAAATGAGGAAGAAGAAAGAGAAAAATAATGGAAAGTACAACGTTCGTGATGTGACAAGAGAAGCAATGGGCGTCACGGCCCGAACAGTCAGTAATATTGTAAAGGAAGTTGGATGCCAAACTTCATCAGGTCTCTTGGGGCCTTTGTTAATTACGTCAAGTCTACACCGCACTAGAAGGTAAACCCTTTTTGTGAATCCACAAATGATGCTATACAAAACAGGCACGTTAATTTTAATGTGTTCTGAAAGTGTGCCCTTCAGTGAAAACACATTGTGCAGCTCTGGCGAGTGACAGAGTTTCGAGTATGGAAAAAATTAGGAGAGTCCACCTGAAGAGTTTAAATTGAACATCCTGCAATTGCAGCATGGCGAGCAAGATACCTACGAACAGTCAATACCTACCGCATGGAAGGGAAGAACATCGTTTACCTAGATGAAACCTTTGTCCAAGCATGTCTCGAACTGTTGGCAATCTGATGAGGAGTTGGGAGCCCTCAAATGAATTGGACTGATCATCTCTACTGGAGTGGTGAACAAGAGTTTGTGACAATTGCAAAGGCCTCTTCGAGCTCTGGAGACTATCATTCTTCTATGAACTTTTCTAATTGGCTCACGCAACAGTTCCTCTCCGAATTTACCAACAGAATTGGTTGTGGTGATGTACAACGTGTAATACCCATTGTATGCAAAGCAACAAACGACCTAACTGTTCGACTCTGAAGGGAGACGTAATTTCGCGATTGGTACAAAATAATGTGCATTGCGACAAAAAGTTAACTAAAGCCGAGCTCCTACTTCTTGAGAAAAATTCGTCTTTTAAAGAGACATACAAGGTTGATGAAATCTACAGAGACGGAGGCCATCATCCCCTCCACCTCCCACCTTACCGTCCCGACTTGAATCCGATCGGACTAGTATGGGGTGATATCAAGGGGCAATTGGCGAGGAAATCTTCCGCACTTGGCAAAAAAAAAAAAATATATATATATATATATATATATATATACTTGAGAAAACTTTTCTCCGAGTTTGTTTAAAACGAAAACCGTGTAAAAGTTCATTTAGTCGAGGCGAAAATAGACGGTTTCATCATTAATGTAGGGGGGGGCTTCTGAATCTGAGAGCAGTTCGGAGGAGGAGTCGGATTTTTCTGATTAGGTATTTAATGAATTATAATTCATTGGTGTTTGAATTTAGGCCATAAATGTGCGAAAAATAAAATTATGGTCTATTGTTTGTACACTTCCTTTCCACTCTTGACTTTTATGCCTCACCTACCTGACTTCAAAATCTTTTCAAACTTTTATGCACAGCAGAATTGAGCTTTGGTAAGTACCTATGGGTTTGATGACAATATCATTTTTATTCTATTTCATTTATTTTATTTCAACGAAAAAAAAGAGAGTTTACACCATGAATGCTGTTTTCAATTTGAACTACGGTAGGTAAGTAGGTACCAACAGCTTGTGTGAAAGTATTTTTTTTTTTTTTTTTTTTTTGGGAGATTAATGGTCGCCAATTGGAATGGTAAGAACCTGAAAGTAAGTCCTGTAACCAAGGAAAGTGTATCCTGGTAAGTGTTTCCTGTACCTATAAGTAGATGTAGACTTTTAAAACGTCTCTTCATGTTTTGTTGAATCATGCTCTCACTGAGGGGAAAAATCATCTTAATTCAGTGATATTGATTTTTAATAATTCAATTTATCGCACATTCTATTACTTATCAGATAAATTATTTATCTGATAATTAACACAATGTGCGCCAAATTGAATTATTGTTAATTCTAAGTAGGTATCTACCATTATTTTGTTTCCAGTCATGACTTTTTTACCTACCTACCTGCCAATGTCTCATTTTCTATTTCGTTGCTATCTTGGAAGAAAAATGGTCGCCGATTGGACTGATAAATCCTGAAAGTAAGTAGGTACCACCTATAAACAACATCTTACATTTTGATGAATCGGGATAAATGGCAGGAAAACAAAGTGAAATACGATTACAGGAGGAACGGTTGCCACTGGACAGGGAAAAAAAAAAGGGGGGGGGGGGGGGATTTCTCGATACACATTAATTCTATATTCTCCACCAGAATGCAGGGTCAGAGGGCAATATTTGAGGCGCCGCACAGTAGGTAAAACCTTCTGAGAAAGTTATGAATTAGTGATTCAATCAAATATTTCCTCGGTGCCCAACGGTATCTCAATAAATAACAAAGTTTATCGAAATCGGAGTCAAATTGCTGATTATAAATAGGATTTATCACCTTTCACGATTGGTATAATGTCCAACAATAAAGCGAATGGTGTTGGTATTGATATGAGGATATATGAGGGTATCTAATTAACATCAGATGAAAACGTGCCAGTTTCAAACCACTGCTTGTCTGGTAATGTTGATTGCGCCTTGACACTAATTGAACCAATCGTCACTGAAGAGTCCATAATTTTGCTGGTTTTGAGACTAACAAATAGGAATACTTACCTAAAGAGGAAGATCTCGTTGAGCAGATGATGCTGGGGTGAGTAGGACCTATAGTCAACCTAAACTAAGGATTATTTGATCACATCACATTCTGCTATTTGATGCTTCACTTCGGATCCAAATACCTACAAACATGGTGTCAATGACGAATTAGCAGCTAAATTGATTACAACCACAGAAGGTGAACTAACATCCTCAGCAGTAAAACGAAACATATGAAGCAGCTTCATTTCCCGAGGGAAACATGCCCATGTGTGTAAAGAAGCATGAAGACGGTCCAAGGAAGTTCAACGTACAGTTCGTTGCCACAGGGTTTGCAGGCAGAAGGTGATGACAAGTTCCTAAGTAAGACTAAGACATGTTCTCTCACCAGTCTTTCCATTTTTCGATAGCTGCTCAGAAAGACCATGCAAAATCTCCATCTCTCAAAACAGATAGCATGGAAACCCAGAAAGGAAATATATGATCTGAATGATATCCGTTTTTAGATCAGTTAAAAAGCAGGAAAGCTATGAATCAACCAAAATAAATCGTTTGAGACCCTCAATAAATCTGGAAGAATGAGACGAAATTTTTGGTTTCAACGTCAGTGGAGCAGAGTGTGAAGCTGTTGTAGACCACAAAGAGGACCCAGTTTTTAATCTTCCAGCAGGCACGTTAACACATTGGGTGCTGCAAAATCGCCAATGTTTGAATCTCAAGAGGGTAGGCATATAGGAAAAATCTTGGGAGGGTAAGGTATTCCCAGGTCACAACCTGCCCAATAAGTTTGCGTGGTCTGAACCCAGAAAAATATATTGCATCAGTTCCATCTTTTTGCTGAAGCTGATGGGTAGGTGGGGTGGGCTGGGGTAGGTTGCATGGAGTGAAGCATGTGCCTGGTCTTGGGAGCTATTTCTCAGCGCGTTTCACTGTGTACGCAGACCCGAGTTACATTTTTACAAACGAGGCGCTGACCATGTATGTAGGTACATGGTATATTTATAGTTTACAGGATTCTTTGGGTTTCAAATTTTCATTTGGTTGTTAACTTAGTTCTTGTTCTTGCTGGATTTATTGTAAACGGAAGCTAATGAGCATTACTTACGCATTCATTTCATTTCTTAAATGAAAATGGATTCCATTTTAAAAAATCCGATAGCATCTGCACTTTCCTACGTTGAGTAGTTTTCTTTCTATAATTTTTAAAGTTAGCAGCACTCGTGACGTCACGCTTAGCAGGGGGGTCCTGCCCAGATGGGAGGGGTGCTTTGACAGCACTGGTGTGAAACTTGTAAAAATCATAGAAAGAAAACTACTCATCATAGAAGAGTGTGGATGATACCAAACTCCTTAGAATAGGATCTTCAGCCATTAAAAAACAGTTGAAATACCTTTTTCGCACCCATGGGCAACACTCACTGTAAATTGTAAAGGTAAACCTAGAATTGAAGTAAATCTGAATTCAGTTTCAATTCTGATGGGCTCGATTTCAAATGGATGAACGGACCAAACAAATTATCCAGAAATGGATGATTTCCAGTCTTACAAAAGTGTGATTTTATTATATGTTTACTAGTTTCACCTATTACAGGCCACTTCAGGACATTGATGTAAAAACCAACCAAAAGTAAGTTTCCCTACTTTGGAAAAAAAATTGTGATCCAAGAATAAATACGTAATTAAAAAGCTCTGAACTATTTTTCAACATGGTCACCGAATCTTTCCTAAAGTACTGAAAAAAATAAATACATTAATATTTGTTCATTAAATCTTACTGCTTTTTTCTCGACTCAAACAACTTTGATGAAATGAAGCTACCCTTTATTTGGGTACATATGCTAGAGCTACTGTCAAACTGGGAGGTTAAAACTGTCTGCTCTGAAAGAAATCAAGTAATAATATTCATGCAATGATCATGGTTTTACACAGAAAAGTACAAAAGCACTCATGCAAGTTGATAACATGTTAGGAAATTAATGAAAAGCCTTACACCAGATTGGGGTGAAGATGGTGCAATCAGTAAGGTAGGTTGTTTTACTGGGACCATAAGGATTTGGGTTCTATCCTAAGAGGAAGCGGGGGTGTAGGAACAGGAATCTGCACCAAAAACTGAAAACACCATTTGTTGTCCTCCACAATCAAAATTTTCATTCACTTTCTCCCTCATCCCATTCCTAGTACTGGGTGTACTTATACAAAGTCACACTACGATTTTTCTGGATTACCAGATGAATTACGCAGATTAGCCCCTATACGAGACCTATTAGCCTTAATAGCCCTCATAATTCATGTCCATCAAAAAAATAGAAGCGTATGGGCATGGGCAATCACAAAGTTCTTGAATGAATCATTCACTAAAATTTGGAGGGTAGTCGAAAGATGTCCCTAAGCGATTGCTAATCAACATTATTTCAATTGGACCAGCATTGGCTTCTGTGCATGTGCGAATGTAAAATTCATTGTTGGGAGCAAAATGTCAAAGCTATTTGGTCACTTTTTAAAGACATTTTCAGGAATTGTATGGGTTAGCTACAAGAATGTTGCCTATAGGTATTAGAACTGTGAGACGAGCCTACCCTAGGTACCGTGTAATACAGATTACTTACAATACTTGAATAATAATTACGTCTCATTATTTTGCCACCAACTAATTCTATACATTCATGTTGCAATACAAATAAATTAAGGAGGATTACTACAAAAATTTTCATGGAAGCGATCCTGGATTTTAATAATTTTTCATACATACCGGGTGTCCCAAACTAATGGTTCACACTTCAGGGGTCGATTCTAGAGCTCATTTATGATAGTGTAAACAGCTCCTTTTATCTTGTTTTTCTCCAAAAACAACCATAATATCCTCTTCAGTCAGCTAGGCATTCACTTAAAATGTGCTGTGAGCGTTTTCTCATTCCACAGCATTTATACAGGGCAACCAATCGGCTTGCCATCAGATCCTGTATTGATTCCCAGTAAATGTCATATTAAGCTAGCTTTTTTGTCACTGCTTCTTGTAGACGTTGTCAGACCACTGATCAGAGCATGTTCCCCTGGGACCACACCATGAAGCTTTCAAAGTACCTACTCTCTGTAATGGTACTGTAGAGGCGGGCGACTTGAAACACTTTTCCATTTTCAATAGCTGTAGTTCCGATAGTTTTGCACATAAAAATTTGGTTATGGTAATATAAGGTCAAAGGCTCTTCAGAGAACAGAACCGTAACAAAAAAAAAAAAATTTTTTTTTGACGTGTCAGGTAATTTATTTTTTATAATTAGTGGCTATTTCAAGCCATCTGCAAAGTCGGAAGACTTGAAACTGTGTGCAAGTTCTGCCGTTTTTCAGGTAATAATGGCTGAAAATGACTTGAAATGGTATCTGGAGTTTTTAAAAGAATTAATCACTGGTTTTAGAATGAAAGAAATTTTTTTTTTTTTTTTGGAACTCGGAAAAATTAAAAATAACTTTGACAGGAATTGTTCAGGTTTTTGTTCGTTTTTTGAAATCAGTGTCTTACAAAATTCTACAGACCAGCCTTTTTCCTTTTTAGCAAATTTTCGAACAAATAAAGAAATAAACCCCATCGCACATGAAGCCACATATTTGAAACAATTCTAATTTTCTCCGCTAGCACGAAAAAACATTGAAGCCTTTATATGCTTTTGGGCATAAAAGCCCCACCACCACACTCCTCAACGCGTTCAATACTGTCAGCCATTATCTGGATCGGTAGTTGTTAAAAATCATTAAACATTGTGTCGGAAATTTTTATAAGGCCTCCAGCCCACAAACATATACATGTTAAAAAATAAGAAGAAACGAAAAAATGAAGAAAAGATTTTTTTTAAATAAAAAAATGAAATAAAACGAAAAAAAAAAGAGATTAACGAAATGTCTTAGCTGCTTAGACTATAAAGTAGAATCTCTCCGATGTGAGGAAAATGAGCAACAACATGGCCGTTTCAAGTCACCAGCTGTAACGAACTTAGGTACCCCCCCCCCCCCCCCCCCCCAGAGGTGCAATGGGGCCTAAATCCGCACTCATAGAGAAAGGGGGGTGTGACAGTACCGTAAAAGATACAACTCGTACTAATAGCGTAATGTGCTATGTTCGGAGAAGATGATTTTCCGGTTCTCGGATCCTCAAACACAGCATTCCAAGAACTCGAGAATGACGCGTTCAACACTTCGTGAGAGCCGGATAGACGCACATTCTCTTGGATCTGACGGTAACTGTCACACTCCTCCCCTTAAAGACATACTTGATTTAAGAGCAAGTATGTACACCAGGTTGAATAGTTCACTGGTTGAGAACTGATGCTCACTAATAAATAGCTGCATTGGCGATTGAGGATAGAAAAAGATAAATTAAAACAGGATGGATTGTCAATGAATCTTCATATGAAGTATTCATTAGGTAATTAACCCCCAATCAAAGATTGGAACAATCGAGAATATTATAACTTGCTCAACTTTGGAGACTTACAGTGGGAGGTGCCCACTTTGGGGACTTATGAAAATGGGAACTATGCCCTGGGAATAATAACTTGCTCAACTTTGGAGACTTACAGTGGAAGGTGCCCACTTTGGGGACTTATGAAATAGGGAACGATGCCCTGGGTTTGGGAACAATGCCCTTGGAAGAAATTAAGTATGAAAAATAGAAATAATATGAGGGGAAAAATTGAGAAATTAAAAGTCATGAACCAATGAAATTATTTATGTATCCAAGGGAGTATAATGGGTATTCCTTCTGGAAACTCGGGCTATGTTTCTTCTGAAACATTAACGCCCACAAAAATAGTGGATCGGATTACTAGGCGTCAGCCGTACATAATCCTAACCACGCTCTGCTACCATGTAACGAACTAAGGTACCCCCCAGAGGTGCAATGGGGCCTAAATCCGCACTCATAGAGAGAGGGGGGTGTGACAGTACCATAAAAGATACAACTCGTACTAATAGCGTAATGTGCTATGTTTGGAGAAGATAATTTTTCGGTTCTCGGATCCTTATCTATCGCCAAACACAGCATTCCAAGGATTCGAAATGACGCGTTCAACCCAGCACGAGAGCCAGACAGACGCGTATTCTCTTGGATCTGACGGTAACTGCCACACAGCAAAAATCCACTTTTACAAAACAATTTTTTTTAAATTGCCCAACCATTGTAGCATTGATTTGGGACTGGGAACGGCGAGTCAACTAGTTAGAGAACACATAGTAGAAAACGCAAGTTGTCAACTCTACCTTTATTGGACACAACCCTTAGCGTTTCGAAGTATTAAAAAAAAAAAAAAAAAAAAACTTCAAATAATGAAAAATCAAAAATGCTTGCCAGACCAAATATTTTACCACTAGACGCTTTCCACAATCACCACAACACTAAGGAGTGATACCCAACCGGAAAATCATCACCAACAAACAAATGCGAAAAATCCCCCAAGTGTTTCAAGTCACCCGCCTTTACAGTACTCTCTGTAACAAGTTCACTATGTTATGAAAACCTGAGTAATGCTGGTAATTCTCGACTGATAAATTGGCTATGATAAATTCGAGCTGGGTTTGCATCTTTCAACGCTTCAAGCAGTCTTCCTATTATCACTGATCAGAGATGGCTGCATCCTGGACAATGAATAAATCGCTTGAGGAGGAGTTGGTACACATTAAGAGGAAGGCCCTTAGAAGAATCAAAATGAATTCCTACCAGAGTTGAAACTCACCATTGAAAATGGCACCTGCTAGCCGATAGGTGCCTACACAGGTAGGTAGGTTACCTATAGGAAGCAAGCCTTTCAGATACACGATAGTAAATGCAGGACCTCACTGCCACAAAATGGAACACTTAATACATAAGGTATTGTACTGAACAATACACGCCACTAAATTGTGAGAGGGGGTGGGGTGTGCTCTAACTTTGTTATTTTAAATGGGAATACCCGTTTTTATTGCAAATTCGAATTCTACGTGAAACTTCATGAAGAAACGACCCATCATTCGATTTTTTTAGTGCAAAAAAACGGGTGCGATCCCGCTATAAACGTACGCAATTCCACTTATGAAATACTGAGTTTCAGAAGATATTCAATTGCCACAAGTAATAAATGATTTTGGGATATTTCTCCATGCTGAATCACGTAATGATGTTCGTTTATTGATATTTGCAACACCAACTTGGAAAATCGCTGAAGAATCGGCCAGAATTGAATTTTTCCTCATTTATTTTCACAAGGTGCAAAGCTTTGTTTTTCGGTATTTCCCCAAGTTGTGTAGCAAATATCAATAAATGTTTATCATTTTGTGATTCAGCTTGAAAAAATACACCAGAATCATTATCAGTTATGGCAATTGAATATCTTCTAAAACTCTATTCCTCAATTTTTGAAGTTTTAGAGCGGAATTGTTTTCGTTTTTGAGAACCCAACAAATCGAATGTTCGTTCATTTCTTCATAAATTGTCATGCAGAATTCGAATCTGCAATAAATAATATGGGTTCTCATTCAAAATAACGAAGTTAGAGCAAATTGTGCACGTTTTGCCAATTTGCGCAAAAATGTCATAATTTAGATCTAAGGAAAAAATGAGGGGTCATCATCTGAGTTTTTCTTCTAGCCCATTTATTAAGGAAGTTAAGGAGATTCTTTGTTTTCTGGAACACCCTGTATATGTGTATGTGTGTGCTTGTGTGCATACTTACACACACGCACGCACGCTCGCATGCACGCACACGCGCGCGCATGCACACACACCACACACACACGACGATTCTCTGAAAAAGCTTCTGACGAAAAAACTCCAATCAACCACATGATCTTTAATTTCCTGCACTATTTAGTTCCTAAAAAAATGTATGCAAAAAATCTAATATTGGGTATTAGATCCCCATTTTTTAATGTTAAAATACAGAATAATAACTATCACCATATTTGTTCTACAAGAGGGAATATGGAAGAGGAATTGAGAACAAGGATTTTGAATACTGTTGAAACGATCAAACCCCGCATTTGGACCTCCTTCTCATAAATACCATACCAACTTAAATTAATCTCCAAGCCATAAAACTGGGATTAAACCTACAGGCGTTGCTGCTATATCACTTACAGAACTCAAATGGAATTCAGTACTGATTCAAGGACTCCCATGATCCACGATTCTGAGATGAAAGAGCGAACAGAAGGAATGTCCACCAAAATATAGTATGGCTAGACGATCCTGGGCTCCAAAAACACTGTGCTTGATTGTTTTGTTGCTTCAGCGTGCTTGCTAATTTTATAGATTTTTTACGACTTCAATGGATGAATAGAAACTTTATGTAGCTAATAGGCATGCATGAAGTTTCAATGCAGACGATAGACCACTAAGCTAATAACCCAATTATTTGACAATTATCATGAATACGAGTTGAGAAAAATTCGTTAAAGACGTGTGTGAACCAGGATATCATGACTGCAATAAGCTGAATAGACTCATTATGGTTGATTAAATAATCAAAATCGAACTAATTCACTACCAGCATTCACAAAATATTTACAGCATAACGTCATTAAGACATATACGTTAATAATGGTCAAATTCGACAAATGAGAAGAGAAAAAAAAACGGGATATTTAACAACTTTTAAGTATTCTACTATGTGTGGAGGAAGATGGATGGAAATTCAATTCTAGGTACCTATGAATTTTCTAAGAGACAACGATTGATCATTAAAGCACGTTTTATTTTACCACCACCCTTGCATACAGTTATAAAACCTTGGACTATTGGTAAAATATTTGAAAATTTAAAATGGGAGACAGTGAATTTGAGTATGGAAGATCTTCACTGTCCAACAAATTATCAATAAAATTCATTTAACGATACGAATATATTCAACCAAACAGCTTAGGTAGCCCAGATTAAACATGCATTGTTTTTATATAAAAATGTTAGTAGTGTACCGAAATGATTAGTTAGTTTGGAACAAACAAAACAAAACACAACAAACCTAGCTTTATGGTTGAGGATTGGTCTTACAGAAACATTTATAATATTCAAGTTTCAACAGCAATACAAAAGATCTAGAAACTACCATTTAGTAAAAATATCACATATTTTTTTCAAATAATACTATAACAATAAGAATATTGTAGTTAACATTTCAAAAAAAAAAGTGAAGTATTAAAACATAAGTCTTAACATAAGTCTTGCACAATGAAAGTTACGAGCATAATGCATTGAATTACTACCATAAGTCATTTTCGTAATGGATAGAACACAAGTTTCTATGAGCACAACTCCAAGTGTTCAATTATTGAAAAACAAAAACCAATCAGCATGGTGCGTTACGAAAGGTGATCTTGAACTTTATTGAGACAAATACCATATTAACCGAGAAAAAGATCTGGAAGTGTAGCATGATTTTTTGAACAAATTTCTTACAATTATTTCAATGCTCAAATATGAACACAGACGCAATACCTTTTGAATGTTCAATTTCCGAGTTTTGAAACTTGTTTGAACGATTAGTTGATATGTCAGTAGTTATTTAATTAATTTATATACACTTCTTCTTGTTATCACTTTATTATTTTGATATTTTAATATTATTTATTTCAATTTATTTTTTTAATTATTGTTGCATGCTTTTTTCCTTCAAATTTAATTCTTTTCCATTAAATTAAGGCTTGTTGGGTGAAACTCACAATTTGTTTTGAATTCCTAAGATCTGTATCTGTCGTGCAATACTCACAATATACATTGGAGAAGGTATCGAACAAAAGATTATGAGTTTTTAATAAAAAAACATTTTCGCCCGAGAATCTTTCAGAGCTCACTAAGAATCATTTTTGTATAATCATGAAGCTCCAGCAAACAATTTAATCTAAGTAGATTCATGAACAACATGATGAATCTCTTATACGCATTCAGTAAAATTGTCATAATAAAGAGCCAGCCACATTTTTCGATCTTTCATTTTCTAAACGCTCTGAAGGGCTAAAGGGAAGCACCTGACTTTTCCCCAACTTGGAACTCTCACAAAACATAGGTCCTGACCCAAACGGAAAACACATCATAACGAGTAGGAGAAGTTATGTATGTAAACTGGTAAAGAGCACCATCTGGAACAACAATCAAAAATTCATATTTTGAGGGAGTTCCAGGGAAAAAAGTCAGGTGCTTTCCTTTGGCCTTTCTGAAACTCTCTGGGCGTCCTGTTGGGCTTGGGGTATTCATACCCTAACAGCAACAATAGCTACTCAGAAATCAACCAAGGAGATTATTAATCGTAGTTCAACTGAATCGTAGTTGCAAGATGGTTTTCTAATACTTTTACTATGAAAAGTTTCATTTTATACAAATATTTGCTAAATGACATTCCAAGTTTAACTGGGAAATTAGCTCGAATTATTTTTCAAGTGCATCCTAATTCAGTAAATACAGCTACACTCTGAAACAGCACCGTTGGTTTTTGTACAGATCACATTAAGCAAGCTAGCAAGTCACATTCAGATTAACAGTTAACTACTTGGTAGTAATGCAAACACATGGCCAATAATTATGTACTAGATAAGATGGTACAAAAATATAGACACTCAATTCATACTTAACAAGGGTGGCCGAATATAAAATTAGTTGATCAAGTTCTCATTCTCTCCTAACGAACTCTTCACAGAGTGCAACCCCTCATCTACATGTAAGCAGAAATGGTCCCAGTCTCCTCTAACACTTTCGTGTATACTACTCAGTGGCCTAAAAATAATGAAAAGAAACATGTCCTTATGAAACCACCCAGACTGTTAATTCCAGGGGGAATTAACAGTCTGCCGGAAGTTAATACCCCCACTTGGCCTCGATATTTGCGCCCATAACAGATATTACCAAAGGATCTTATTTACTTATAGAACTCCAAGGAAAACCTTTACGCGCCTGGGTGACGGCAATAAGCCATGATTAATAACAATATGTACCAAAACCCAAAAACAACACCACTCAGACAATGCAAACCAACAGTACTCATCGTAGGGAATAAAAAAACAGTGACTACCCACTGTGGATTCAAAAATCAAAATTAACCAACACACATGGACACATAAATTTTATGTAATTACAAATTTAGCCCAAAATTTAACCCTAGGAATAGACTTCCTTACACTTGCAAAAGTTGTTTATGACATAGAAGATCACACGATCTTTTTCAAATTTGATAAGTATGAACCGGTGAAATTAGTATCAAGCACCCCGGCCTCAAAAAGCACAACCAGTCTCACAATTCTACAAACAAATACACCATTCTAACAAGGATTGCAACGAGACTTCCCCCAAACCCTGACTCAAGAATGAGGATGCACCAACCTCATCACTCACGAGATAAAATTAAAACCAGTTGCCTAACTACCCAACCCTGCCCTAATGTACCAAACATCACCAGTACTTCAAAGAGTGATGAGGGCAGAAATTTAGAAATTACTTAACACAGAAGTCATAATCCCGACCCTATCCCCAAGTACTGCATACTCCTTCCTTGTACCAAAGAGGAAATCAAAACTGACTCACCCACAACCATACCAGTTGTTCCTAGATTACAGGTCTCTAAACCAAGCAATCGAATGTATTGATTAACCCCTCCCAACCATATCAGCACTTTCAAATCATCTACACGACAAAAAATATTTCTCGCTGATAGATATAAACAGAGCATACCACCAAATCCCCTTTACGAAAGCGAGTCAGAAACTGGTAGCTTTCAAATGCTAATTTGGTACCTACATATGGACCAGAACACCATTTGCGAGTCAACAGGAGGCCAAATACTATCGGCCATCCAGGAACACATTTTTGGCGATTCGCGTGCCAAACATGTACTATGGTTCCTGGATGATTTGTTGATTTATGCACCAACGTTAGCACAACACAAAACACGCGTACGAGAAGTGCTAACACGTATGCGAAAAGCCAATTTAACGTTCAACCCAAACGAATGCCCATTTGCTGTGACCACGATAAAATACCTAGGCCACGTCATAGAACACGGAAAGGTAAAAATAGGCAAAGAGCGAATAACAGATGTGCTGGCCATACCCCAACCACAGCACAAAAAAGTATAGCGCAATTTTTAGGAGTCACCGATTTCTTCAATGCATTTATACCAGATTATGCGCACATAACTGCGCCCCTGCACGTATTACAAGAAAAAAATGTCCCATTTATATGGACTCCCCAATACCAATAAGCGAATGACGAACTACGTCAACAGCTCACTAACCCCCTTCTGTTCTAATCATCCTGCGGTATGATAAGCCGTTTAATTTATTCAAGGATGCCAGCAATCAAGGCTTGGGGCCGTGTTGACCCAACAGACAGAAAAAGGGTATCAAGCCATAGCATATGCAGGAAGAAAGATTTCTGAATGTGAACAGACATTTTTAACATATCAGCTAGAAATGGCAGCCCTATTATTTGGCATACTAAAATTGTATAGAACTTACTTCGGGCAAAACCATACTTGTGCATACCTAAGCAAAGGCATTAGTAACCATTAATAATATGGCGAATGCATCAGCACGAGTATCAGGGTGGATATATGTTGTTTTTTTTTAATCAAGACTGGCGGGTATGGATAGAGCTAGAGATGGAAATCTGAGAGAACTCAGAAGCCTGCATGACATGTGTGCTCACCCCTTTCCGATCCTTCACCGATCCAATGCTTGGGGAAACATCGAGCTGGAGTCGGATCGGAGGGATCTAACATTACGTAACTAGTGAATTTTAGATTTTTCCACTTTTTACTTACCTTTGGGGGGGGGGGGGGGGGGGTGAAGATCAGTATTGGTTTTCGTTTTTAGAGTCGGGGATTGCTGTGCAACAACAACACAATCTGTCAGGAGAGGGTGTCACCTATGCATGCAACATAAGGGAGGGCATTTTGAACACCTTATGTGACCACAAAGGCCTCTACTCAAGGAATACCTCAATTTCCAGAGCAAAGAAAATCCCGAACAAGTAGGGAGAGTTGGGAGTGACACTGTATTACTCAGTGATATTACCTAATATCAGATTCCGTGAGTTGTTTCTTCAAAACCTCGGTTTCGCTGAAAAATCTCACTTTTTTACCCCTAAAAACACGTGAAATTCAGCATAAAAAAGTGAATAAAAACTTGTTCTTAGGGGGTTGTTAGTTGAAGCATGAAACTTGGTTAAAACAAAGTTGGAGAGATCTGCACGTTTAAAAATTTTGTTATGTGAAAATTATGTAGAGACTGGTTCAAAACTCATTCGTTATTAGAGGATCATTTCTCATAAAACGCTACATTTCTTTAAAAATAAAAAAATAAAATGAAGTTTGGAAAAAAAATTCGTCGATTTTCGTGGAAAATGAAGCAAGGGAATTGCAATACCACTGCAATGTAGAATTGCAAAGAGTCAAAAAATGATATTAAAAAAATTACCCACAATTTCCGTCATGGAAATTAGTTTGGACGCATTCTGAAACGGTTCCTAGAGTTGAATGCTACAATATATAAAGATATATGTATGAATGAAGACGATATCTCTCCTTAGAATTGAGATTAATCCGTCCCTTCGCAAAAAAAATAAAAATAAATAAATAAATAAATAATAATAATAATAAGTTTTTCAAACGAAAAAAGCATTTTACTAAACGAAAGGGTGAGTTAAGGCCGTATCACACTTGCATTTTTTTCGCATTTTAAACGCTGAAACGTGAAGAAGGCAAAGTGCGTTTTTTCAAGGTCAGCAGTGAATGTTGAAGAGGAATAACTGCAAAAACAGCGCATTCTGGTGGAATGCAATTTTATTAAGCCTGTCAGGTTAGGGCTTGAAATATTGAAGTAACGTTTGACGTGCCAAGTGTTTTCAAACAGTGTCTTGACAACTCTTGTTCTTCCAAAGTTATTATACTATGAAGACGCACAATAATAATAAAAATAACGTAATAATAAAAAAAACTGTTCCCTCAAGGGACGTGGTCAAGAACAAAAAATGATTATTCGATTTTAAATTATATTTATATAAGAAGACAGGTATGTAATTTGAACTCAACAGAGAAGCAAGAGCGCACGGCCATAATCCTCAAACAAAAAACTTCTACAATTCATTCACCTGATTCGGCATTTGTTTAGTGCAGTCTCTTTAGTGACCGGAGGGGTGCTGTTACCTACTTAACGTCATGCGAGATGAGACATTGGCGCGTGACTAAACAAAAACGTAATAAAAATAAAAGTTCGGCACTGAAATAAGAATAATAAGAAAAGAAGTTCGGCACTAAGAAAATAAGAAAACTTCGGCAGGGAACTAGGAACAATATTTTTGGCACAGGAGAACTGGAACTGGAATGAAAACGGGAAGGTACAACGCGGTTTCCCAGTGAAACGTTACCTCCCAAAGGGTTATGTTTAGCATTTTTCTTGCGTCAAGATAAAAATTAGAACGTGTTCTAATTTTCCCAAGTGAGCTTAAAAACGCTCCGCCAGGATGCGCAATGGTCGAAAAAGCTGACCTTGGAAAAAAGCACTTCTTCTTCACGTTTAGGCATTAAAAACGCAGAAAAAATGCGGAAAAAATAAAAATGCTAGTGTGATACGGCCTTTAGACAGCTCTTTTTGAGCATATTAGATTGCTCAAATTTCAAAAATGTGCTTCGAAAAAATCCCTGAAAATAGCACACAAAAAAAAGCTTGAAACATTCATTTTTGTATGCAGATTATTACCTACTAGAAAAACTCTTATCGACTCTAACCTAGAACATTTTAGAAATTTGTGCACAAAATTATGCCAAATAATCTACTTGAATTTAATTAAAATGAGCTTAAAAAACTGAAAACTTCAATCTGTTAAGAAATATAAAATTGATTTGGCTAGTCAAATATTATTTTGAAAGTTTTTTTTTTAAATGATTTAATAGTTAACGATTTCTGGGCACATGAAGTGCCTCAAGTTTCAGAACAATTAGACTTTAATATGAGGAGAAACATTACGGAAATCCACTCATGTGGTCATGCAACATGATTAGAGCTTTGAAATTAAACTATAATTTTCGCTTCTAATAGCAAAGTAAAACTATGATTGACTATAGCGTTGGGAATCTGGGGCCCTGGGAATAATTTCCCCGTCACCAGCAAATGGATTTAAGGCAGACGTTTTCGACTTGCAAAGGGGAAATTGTCATAATTTTTGAAATACGCTAAATTTCTGGTCTCAAGTGCGAATATTCGCAAAATATCATATGATCTCATATTACAGTATTTTGAAATTTGAGCACTTTGCTTTAGGAGATTATAAGCCGATTATAGTGTCTGAAACTATTTTCCAATGGAAACCCCGAGAAGTGAACAATTTGAGTGCAAAGGAATAGTTAATTGCCAATTTTATGGCAACGAAATTCGTTTGAAATAATATTCTGCAATCCAAAAAAAAAAAAAGATTTGTTCTTGATTTATTTAGTGGGTCTGGCAGAGTGTTTATTTAGAAATAGGAAAACATTGTTTCTGCATTTAAATTCAATTTTCCTGTTTTCCTATTTCTAAACAAAAAAGATTTGGAAATTTTAGCTTTTGAAGGGAGTTTTTATAGATTTTTCAACGAATTTTAATGGAATTTAAGTAAATTTTTCTGCATTATTTTAGCATAGATTTTATAATGTACTAAGTCGTAGTTGATAACCATTTTTTGACTAAAATGTTGCTTAAAATATAAAATTAATATTTTTTAGTCGTTTTTCGTGATTTTTTGTGTACAGTTTTCAAAATTGGACCAATTTAAATGTGGTCAAAAAGTGTTGGCCAACGAAGTCATCCTTCCGTTTGAAAAGTTTCATTTTTTGGCGCAATACCTGAAATTTTATCTCAATCCTAAGGAAGACGCGTGCGCGTATACGTGTATGAGTGAGTGACAAGCGTAAAAACTCTACGATTCGTATCTGAATGTCTCAAACTGGATTTCAATGAAGAAATGTTTAGAAATTTTCGATTTTAACATTTTTGGAGCCAAATCTGATGGGTGCCAACATTTTCCTTAAGAATTTTCTCTAAGAATTTGTGACCCGAATTTGGAATAAAAACCCAGCTTTTTCAATGGTATGAGCCAACACAAGAGTAAGGGCCAGTTTATCAATTACTATGGTAACTTCCAGGCGAAACTTAGGCAGATACGAGTTTACCGCAACCTATCGAATAAATTTGGTAGGGTGTTTATCGAACAACTTTGTGCCCACAGGTCCATGGGTAAAAAGTAGAAACTTTAACACAACACAACAACAACACAGCCCTTTTGGTTTTTTCTGTGTGCAATTATTTTTTCTTTGTGCTTGTATGGAGAACCAGTTTGTATAGTGCGAATAACGAAGTGGGTTGGTATGAGTAGAAATGCACCCACGAAATAAGTAATAGAAGTGCTCTAAGAAATTTTCCTGCATACCAAAATTGACGAGCATAAAGAACAGAGAAATTTGTCCCCAAGAACTATAGACTATCTTCTAAACTACGGGAGTTACGAAAATTTGGAAATTGGGCTAATAATGCCAAAGAGTCCATAATGCCATGTCGAATAATTTCCAAGGTTTGTATCGAAGTTTCAGCTCAGTTTCCCAGCATGAAACGTCGTTTCTGTGAATCTCATAGCGTAAAATGACACAAAAATGATATATGCTGCAGTTAAGTAATGTATCAACACTGAAAAAGAACACACGAATTATGAATATTTGGAGAAAAACTTTAAAATATGCAACTTTAGCCACTTTCGTGAGGCCACGATTTTGAATTGCAACTGTTTTGAGATGGCAAGCCGAATAGTTTCCAAAATACAATCATGAACATTCTCCTGAAATGATCACCCATTTTCAGTCTCAGTATCTAGACTAGAACACCCGGACCAAAAAGAATTAATGACTGATTAACGACCTAAGACGAAAGGCTGAAGAACACATTGTTGTATTACAAAAACGTGTACAGTAATACGATAGTTCTCTCTGAAGCCCAGATGAATTTTGGTAGGCAGGTCAAAGTTTCGATTTGGTCGTGTTATAGGTATAAAAACTCAGGAACACCGAATTCTTTGGGTTTTTTTGTTATCATAGCTTATGATGATTGTTTGAAATGTCGTAGGTAGGTATGATGGTAGAATTTTTGTAGAAAATAAAGTTATGCAGTGGCTCCGAAAATTTTAAAATACAAATTCTTTTCATGGAATAACAACGTCAAAGTACATTTTCCACACATTACACACAACTTACCACCAGAATAAACTGGGGAAGGGGAGTCTCAGGTAGGGATACCAAG
Organism: Adelphocoris suturalis; assembly: GCA_030762985.1. NCBI lineage: Eukaryota > Metazoa > Arthropoda > Insecta > Hemiptera > Miridae > Adelphocoris > Adelphocoris suturalis. Next base: position 6,886,959 of record CM061051.1, on the reverse strand, counting down.
CTTTTATCATACAAGTAAAAGAGCTTTGATAAACAGCGAACAAGAGGTTATCTATCCAAGGCCGGATTATGCTAGACAACTGAGGAGGAGGACACACACAGCCAACACATTCAACCTACAAACACCGACTGGCTTCTTGAAATATCCACTCTTCAGGACCAGTTCAGAAACAGGTGGACAAGGTTCCTCAATCTAAGCTATCCTCAATTGTCTTTGCCTGGACTTTATTTGTGATTGATAAACGGCCCCTAAAGGGAAAGGTAAAGGGTAGGTACCAAAGGAGGAACAACAGACTGTATTGTTGTTGATAAGTGAGTAATTTCTTTCCCTAAGACGAAATCGGGAGTTCTACAAATCAACTGTCAACAACCTTGGAAAATCAATTGTTCATCTAAGGGTGATTCTATATTACTAGCAGATACTTGCATGGAAGGTACGAAGGTGAGAAAACCTTTCAAAATGGACGTAATCTTCTTAATTGGAATATTCAGTATAAAATATATGCGATGTCACCATTTTATGACTGAGAAATGACTGAAAACGTGTGTAACATTATGGATCAATCAATAGCGCAGGATATCATACTACTACCACTATGAACAAAATCACTCGCAACAAAGTTGTGAAAACCCATTTCAATGAAGAAAGTTGTGTATTTCCTCAAGAATAAAAAGTTGCTATGTTAGATAGATTTCGATGGTTTGGTCAACATCAGTTATTGTTTGCTATTGATGATATCCTATTCATCGAAACCGATCTAACATTGAATCTCATTATTTTCGTGGAAATAGACAACGTTTCTCATTAACGTCCATTTTCTCCATTCCAACCACGAATGAATTATGATACCCCCCTCGAATCCTACAACCTCTCGAACAATTTAAATTACAATCATCACATGCAGATTCAACAACACTAAACACATGAATTATAAAAGCCCACAAACATGCTGCTTTTTACAGTACAGCTAACAGAGAACCAAAGCAATAAGTGGTTAAAACTTGTGAGAAAAACTCAATAACCAAAACTATAAGTTACGATTACTGGATTAGAGATTAATCCATAGGAAAAACTCGACACTGAATACCCCAAAAGGGGCTAAAGCCTCTTGACACCGCTGGGAGGCCCCAGACCTCCTTTTTTCTTCCATCATGAGCCTCGGCTGAACATCGGAGGAAAATGGAACACGCTCCACTCCAAATTTCAGCTTCATAGGTTGAAAAGCTAAGGAATTAGATCTGCCGCTACTTTAGTCTCGTTTTTTCAAATATTTTTGTGAGAAATTATTCACTTTTAGATCCCAGTAAAAGAGTGTTCCACGCTAAAAGTAGGGGAAGGGGGGGATGGGTATCTAACCCGGTTAGAGGAAGAGGAGAACTGACAGACGTAATAAAATTGGTTAGCAAACTGTGGGCAAATTGTTGATAGGAAAGGACATTTCAACACCAAGGCGTTTTCAAGTATGTTTCTGCATTTCGGGATCAAGATGATCTTAAATCAACAATACACCAAAAACACACACGCCTAAAATACACAATTACCAGCCAAAAGGAGAAGAAGCGAAATAGAAGCGTGTTTGTTGACATCTTAAAAGGTAGGTAAATCAAATTCATTTGTTTCATTATTGCTTAAGTTTCTCGATCTACACGTAGTATTGTAGATTGCATTGTACAACATTCATCCAAGCGTGAATGAATAGAATTTCAGGGAATAACAGACTTGGCACGACCAACATTCGGGATCACATACATTGTGCAGCAAATGGTAACCTTCCAGTTTCACTCAGCTGTCGCATTATTGATGTAAGCATGTGGTTTTTTTCAGTGAAAAATAAAATAGGGTTGAATGATAGGAGTGACGTGTAGACCAATTCAGTCAAAGTGGCTGAGAAATTCAGCAATGCTATTGAAAAGCACGAAGATGGTGAAAGTCCAGTAATAGATTAAACGTTTCCAAAAGATTTGAATGCACTTGACCATAAATACAGTTCGGTTTATTGGTTACTACTATTTTCTAGATTTTATCTATATAATTTATGTTAATCTAGATAATATGATTTTCTGGAGTATTTACTTTTTTTTTACTTTTACTTTTTACTTTGAATTGCCAGTCCAAAGCCAATATTGTATATTGTATTGTACACTTGTGGGACCGTAATTCATATTGAGTGAACTGGGTTTTAATAATTTTACTTCACAAGATTTGTCGTAAGACTGTTTCATAACAACAACTTATCAGCGGGCTGAACACATTTGACCTAGGTGAAGTTCATCCATAAAGAACAATTTATTATTTCATTTTATGACTCTACTAAGAATAAATTGGTGTGGGTAGAGCCAAAAATAGTTTACACTGTATCAGGGACAACCGGAAGCAATCAAATGTATCAAATTATTCTTTATATGTATTGAAATATAGCTTGGAATCAGATTTACTGATGGAACAATGTAGCTGTACTTTGTACAGAACCCAAAATGACCAAATAATGAGTTTGCTTTTCACATTGCGAGCCTTGTAAAACATTGGAGCACACATTTTCAATATTTTGCACGAAACCAATGACACTATTGGGCAATCCCGTAGTCAAAAAAACTAAGCTCATCTGGGGAAACTCAATTTTACTAATTGGACGATTTTAATTTTTACTCGTTATTGTCACTTTTATTTGTAATCTGAATCTTTATGCGATTAAATAAAATTTGAAGTAGATATTATGGTAAGATTATAAATCCTATTACGGTCTGCACTGCATCTCAGAAATATTTCACGCGGAGATTCGTTTTGTGTGTAAGCATTCAGCTGGTGAGATTTCTGCATTCATAAACCTCAAATTTCTCCAACGAACAAAATAATTTGATGACATTCTTTGACATTACAAAAGGCAAAGATTGCATTTGGAAATTGAAATAGTAAGCTTTGGTTCTTTTCAATACAGTGCCCCTCCTGAATGCTAACCTCAGATCTCTTTGGTTAAGGAATTTGAAAAAGTGAAAAAATAAATGAATAAATAGGTGAATAATAATGAAATAAATAAATAATAAAGAATACATCATGTAAAGCTTCCATGATTCTACATACTAAGAATCAACATGAGTTATGGAGTTTATATCCCAGTCACAACTAAAAAATTATATCGGCCACCCAATGTTCAGTATACTGATCAAAGTAAAGGAACGAAGTAGTAGGTGAAAATGTAAGTATATTTCACAACTCGAAAGGGAAATTAAGATTGATAATTAAAAGATGGATATGATCAAAGTTCTACAAGTATAGTCGAATGTGAGCTATAATAAAAGCTATAATTAATACTATAATTGCGAGAAGTAGGGTGAACTTCAGGGGGCTTCCTAACTGCCTGAAGAAGTTTTTTGCATCATTGCGAACTTGGAAATTTTTATACAACTGATCCAAATCCTATAAACATAACAAAACAAATTTATCAACACTTCATATCTAGTGAATTCAGCCAAGGGATACCCATTTTTTCATAAATTGAAACGAAAGTTGATTCTATCCTGAGAATTATGATACAAACCACAATCATATGATCGTTTATTATTATTCTTGATTTATTTTTCTGTGACCTTCCACCAGCCCAGCGTGAATAAATTTACAAAGGAGAGTGCGATTTGTGCCAAAATTCTCAGGCTGTGATCCATTTTCATTTGAAACATTAAAAATAATATTGTGGTTCATGGGTACGCCACAATATCATACATTAAGTAGATAGGTGCCAGAATATTATTCACAAGAAGAAATAGAACAATCAGAATGGTCAGTTTCGCTATTCCTATAAATACGATATTTTTATAAAATCATTGGGCAAAGAATGAGATAAATTACATCATAGTGTTACGACGCTCCAGGAAAATAACTCTCACAGTCAAAGAGGTTTGGTCACCATGGCCTCATAGCTCTGATCGTTGGAGTGTTGCGACTTCGGGAAATTTCCCGTAGTTGTAACGACGTGAGTTCGAACTCCTGTCGAGGTATCAAATATTTTTGTGCCGTTACAGTGGTGCAGTCGAAATAGGACCCGAAATCATACGGAACAATAATTAATTAAATCCCTCTCGAGCCAAAATACTGTAAACATCACATTTACTGTCGTTAGCACCTTTCACTTCCTCACTCACTTGAGTCAAAACACACCGTCACAATGACCTCACTTGGCTGCTGACTTGTTCCAGCAAGCATCTGCTGAGCCAGCGGCCTGCTGTTTCACTTCGTCATTCGCCTGACCCCAAACCAGCCGAGACGGCTGGTATTTGACTCCGGGGAAATGTTACGCGCCAGGAAAATAACTCTCACAGTCGAAGAGGTTTAACACCCCTGGCCTCATAACTCTGACCGTTCGAGTGTTGCAACTTCCGGAAATTTCCCATAGATGGAATGACGCGAGTTCGAACTCCTGTCGAGGTATCAAATATTTTTGGGTCGTTACAATAGTAAGTACAAAGAAAGAACAGAGAATGAGTACATGTTGAATCCTAATTATTGAATCCACAGTTTTAGATTCTGTCTCAACAAGTTGATTAGTTCCCCTACTGGAAAATATTTGTTCGACAATCCACCATTGGCATACCATTATATTTACTGATAACATTATTAGCAGGGATTCATCACTTTGCTACAGAAAAGAAGGGCATCATTTCAAAGCGGACCAAATAACATCAATGTTTCCTTCTTGGCCAATGACAACGCCAGTACCTAATTATGATTCGCCCTTTGCCACGTCCATTATTTTAGTTTGAAATACTTCAAAATTTTGAGCTGCTTTTGATGCTGTGCGATTCAAGAATTCAATAGCGTAAGAGGCAAGGCATTTTCGCTCAGTGATAACCAGCCAGAACAGAGAAACAATAGTTATTTCTACTCACTTAGAAATTATTTCATCTTTTTATTGCTTTAGTTAGCATGATAATGAACATTAGTCTCTGTGGACATTTTGGAAGGAATGTATCATGTAAAAACCTGTGATATGGAATGAGAGAGGAAATGTTTCCGCTAAATGAAATTAAGCAGTTCAGACGCAAACCAATAAATAACCATTAATCCCAGTTACATTTTCGGGCTCTTCAACTGTTGCCTCTGAGGTACCCAGTATAGGAAAATTTGGGTGCCGGTACAATGTGTGCTCTACACGGGCTTCCGCGTTCTACCGCCCGCTGGCTGGGGTCGAGGTGCGCTCAACATATCTTCTACATCGATAAGAAAGGCTGCCCTTCTAAATATACGAGGATTGTCCAGAAAATAAGTTGCGTTTTGATCTGTAGGGTGGTAGGAGTGGCTTTTGCCAAATCTGGTAACACCCCTCGAAAGAGGAGAGGTGGGGGAATAGAATGAGAGGTGGGTGACCTCAGTCGGTCAGTTACCAACGTCAGGGCAGGTAGTTGAAATGGAGCCCTCCACGTCGCGTACCGCCACCTCGATCCCCGTTCCCTCTCGAGTTGTTGTGCATGGAGTGATTCAATTTCTTTATGCACAGGGTTTCAAATCAGTTCAAATTCACGAACAGCTCATTTTGTTTATGGAGAAAGTGTAATGAGTGAGTCAATGGTGAGGAGATGGGTACGTGAATTTAAGGCGGGAAGACATTCACTTGAGGATGAAAGTGGGAGAGGCAGACCCTCAGTTGTGACGGACGAAATTGTCGCAGAAATCGACAATGCAGTTCACAAAGATCGTCGTTCAACCCTGGATGAACTCCATCTGAGTTTCCCAGACATCTCACGACCCCTCATCCATGAGATCGTCTCGGAAAAACTTGACTTTCAGAAAGTTTGCGCTCGGTGGGTCCCTAGAGAGCTGACGCCCCAACACAAGGAACAACGAATGGCCGCCTCAAATTCACGTACCCATCTCCTCACCATTGACTCACTCATTACACCTTCTCCATAAACAGAAATGAGCTGTTCGTGAATTTGAACTGATTTGAAACCCTGTGCATAAAGAAATTGAATCACTCCGCGCACAACAACTCGAGAGGGAACGGGGATCGAGGTGGTGGGATGCGACATGGAGGGCTCCATTTCAACTACCTGCCCTGACGTTGGTAACTGACCGTGACCTCTCCTCTTTCGAGCGGTGTTACATTTTTTTCCTGACAACCCTCGTATGTGACAAGATTTTTCTTGTCATCAAACTTGATAGCTTCCCTTCATAGTACCATTCAGTGTTTCAGTCAACTCGTGGTGACGAACGGGTCTTGTTCCATCTGTGATATTCTTTCCCCGCTGTGATAATATAGCTGTGATCGTGTGTTTCGTGTTTCTGTGTTGATTGTTCATGATGTTTTTGATGGAATTTTATAGTACTGTAGTAGTTAGTGAAGATGCGTGTGTAAAATTTTTGACTGAACATGGTTTACTTGAAGATCCTACCAGCGAGTGTAGGAAATGTGGAACAATTATGGAGAGAGAAAGAAGGAAAAATCGGCATGGTGAGTGGGTTCCTATATTTAGGTGCCCACAAAGAGGTTGTCAGACATCTAAAACAGTGAGGAACGGAAACATATTTTTTTATTACACGGATGCAAACAGACGCGCCAACAGCAATCTGACGATGAGGCAAATACTTGAATTGGTGTATTTATTTGTTATCGAAGTTCCACTTACGCAGGCAGTTGCGTTGACGGGAAGAGGAAAAAGAACAGAGACGGAATGGTATAATATGTGTCGCAAGGTATGCATATCAGTTATTTCAACAAAAGATCAAATGGTTGGAAGCTGCTGATAATAGAAAGAGAATGCAGGTCTGGTTCCGAAATCCATTCCAACGAGTGGGCAGCCTACTGGTGCTTGACTTCGCAAGGCTTCGTCCATAAAACAGTGAACAAACAAGAAGCATACGTCGACCATTCATCAGGAGCCCATACTCAGGCTGTCCCGTTGTCGGTAGAGCGCACACTGAACTAGATGGAGACTCGGATAGCACACACTGAACCGGCACCAAAATTTGTTGTTGAAACAACTCACACAATCCACTAAAAAAGTCTCCAAACTACTCATTTTCTGACATATTCTTTGATGTTTAGCTCTCAAAAGACATTTAATCTGAAAATCTATTCAATGAGATCAGTTCACTATCAAGTTAACGTTGCAAAAGTGTGATGGATGGAAGTAGATGGTTCTTTTTTCGGTTTTTAGAATTGTATACCTGAGGTTCAGTGCACCAATAGGCTACCTAATCTTTAGGCGTTGGTGGCCCTACTTCTTGGAATAGTAAATGATTCCACTCCATCACCCCTCACATGGTGGCATATAATAGTTACACCAATCACAGGTATGATTATATGTATTATTATATCTTCATGATATACTACACTGATTAAGAAATTTAAATAGATAAGCCTACAATGAGATATAATATTTAAAATGACATAACTAACACTGCTTGTCTTATCAGAGAGGTAAGCTGAATGGTGGAGGCTTGGGGCCATTGGCTTCCAAGAAAATGTGAACAGGCAAAAGAGAAAATCCCTCAAAAATCAAAATGTTTAGAATTGAAAAAAAATAGTATGTATAGCTTCAAACCAAACAAATGATTCGGAAATATATTTATATAAATGGCTGCCCACCTTCCTATGGCCCAATACGTACTGATTGACTACCGCCTTTTTAGGAAAACATCATCCCTGCATGCATGACATACATGTAGGTTTAAAAAATGTACCTCTCTAACGCCTCATATGAAACCTGTTGATCACAAAGTCTTTTTGCAATGTGTAGGAGGATGAAAATATTCGAAATCCTTCAAGCAATGATATCTTACAAACAAATCATCCAATTTCATCATCATCTTCAGGGATAATGCTGATTGATCTCTAAATCATTTTGTATGAAATCCATTAAAATTCAAATATGTGGTGCCAATAAAAATGCAAATGAGAAATTTTCCAGACATGGATACCTAACGAATAGGTCATCCGAGTCAGTTTTCTGAGTACAATAATCTTATGTTACTTGAAGATAAAGATTCTTCTAGCTCAGCTTCACCAACTAACTTTCTTCTTGATTTACACTTGAACATATATATATATATATATATATATATATATATATATATATATATATATATATATTAAATTTTAGACACCCTGTATATATAGGGTGTCTAAAATTTAATGGACCAAGCACCATGGTTTTTTGGATGGCTTTTTATTTGTTGTTGTTTTTGAAGATATCAAAAAACTTAAAACGGTAAATCCACTTTATTTTTTATATGCTGTTCAATGGTGACATCAGATTTTGATTATCGTGCGCCACTGTGGCGCTACTTTTTTCAAATGGAAGCCCCAATGTTTCTATTACAGATTCGAAATCTACATAACTCCAGCAGCATGATTGTATGAGCGGATTTAAGTAAATTATCGCATTTTATAACGCCAAATTGTTTTGAAATTTGAGCTTTTCGAGTGCAACGAAATTTTCAACTATTATTAATTTTATGGCAAAAGTTTTCTAAATAATAATCAACTATTTAAATGAAGGTTTTGAATTTTTAGTTTCCTTCATAGTTTTTATGATTTTTTAGCAAATGTTAAGTCTATTTTTCAGCATAATTTTATACATACATTTTTGAATGTTCTATTTTATAGTTAATAAACTTTATTTGAGCAATATTCTGCCAAAAAATATAAATTCAACGAGTTTTAGCCGTTTTTAGTGATTTTTTTAGTAGATTTTTTGAAATGTGACCAATTTAATGTGCTCAAAAGTGCTGGCCAACGAACTCATCCTTTTGTTTGGTAAGCTTGATTTTTTGGCGCAAGAACGGAATATTTATCTCAATCCTAAGGAGAGCCATCATCTGGAAACACACACACACACACACACACACACACACATACGCACAGACACATACACACACAAATGCTCACGCACACACACACACACACACACACAGGTACATGAAAAAGCGTTAAACTCAAGGATTCGTTTCAGAATGTCTCAAGACGGATTTCAATGGAGACAATTTTCAAAAATTTGTATTTTAAAATTTTCCGAGCCATTGCAAATAGCTTCATTTTCTACGAAAATTCGCTAAAAATCACTCTAATTTTTTAGTGTGCCTGAACAGGCGCAATTACGCCTATTGCTAAATATCGAGTTTTCTAAGATATTCAATTGCCACATATGATCAATGATTGCCACATATGTATTTTTCACGCTGAATTACTTAGTGATGTTCTTTTATTGATATCCACAATACCACTGTGGCACCAGATAATCAAAATCCAATTTCACTATTGAATAGCATTTTCTACAGCACATGTCGGAAACATGGTATTGTCAAAAGAAGATAAATTACTGATAAAGTACAAAATGAAATACCAATGGCCCGAACGGTCACATCAGATCAAGAAAATTAGGTGTTGAGGCTCGAGTTTCCTTCCATCAGAACAACAGCTTCTTTGTGATGACCCATATCACAAATTAAAATATTGGTTGGAAGCTTGTATTGAAGCCTAGCTATGATAAGCAACTTTGCCCAGTCATGACGTCCCTCTTTTTTTCAACATCTGCTCTTCATACCATAACAGCTCAACTCAATTTAATTCCAATGAATTGGTGTACGGTACATCAAATGCAAGTGCTTGAATAAAAATGACGGTGCTCAAGTGAAATAAGCAAGAAGTGGATTTCAAAATTCGCCACCATGCATGGTCTTAATTATAATTTGTTTTTACAAATAGGATTCAGCAACCGTTGTGGACAGTGGAAAAGCTACAAAAGCCAAATTATACAAAGCGAATGGTTTCCACAGTTCAGCACAGGAAACTAGAAGATGGCAAGCTTTTTCTACGCAGTTCAAGTTTTTGACTGAAGTAAATACAATGTAGATGAAAATTTCCCATCCGCTGTTGAGAAAATAAAAGATATGATGAGATTGGTGAAATAAATTATTACATTACTCAAATGAATTTCAATTGTCCATTGAATGAAACTATACTGTTGTTCATTGCCATTAGTTTGCTGCGAGTGTTGTGTGATGGGAATAACATATCCGAAGAATTATTATATTATTAATTTACCAATAATGCGAATCTGCAGTAAGAACTTTCCAATTTCATAATCACTGGCAACTCTAACGATATTCCAACCAACAATTTCATTATTCTTCAACATCATAATCTCTCCAACACGATATTTTCACAATTATAATCCATCCATTTTCCAATCTTTAGTCCATTTGGTGAATAACATGTCCGTTGTTTGGTTCATGTATATTAATGACTGATGATCACGACATGTGTCCATTCAACTGCCCTCATCCAAATATTTACACCTTAGCTAAAGCTTTTTTCAGCAAAATAACTACATATAAGCTGGTTAGCGTTGCTATCATGACTCTTGCAGTAATTTCTAAGGCCATAAATGTAAACGAAGAAAAAGGGAGACCACCAACGATTAGAAGAGAAAAGATTTTTACTACACGCCATCAACAAACAAATGGTTCGAAAATTGTTGCATGTAGCAGGCTATGAATCTTTTGGAGCTTTGTAGGCATGTAACCCCTCCAGATCCTACACCTAGATTCTGCGACTGCCCATCTTGATGTTTTTGGATCCTTTTTGCCGTTTATTTGCCTAGCTTATTTCAGTATATTTTTACCATTTCCTCCATTATATTACCTTTAATATTTCAGAAGTATGTCTCATGATATTTTATTATAACGAATGAATATAATTTTTTTAAATATTTTGATGCATATTTTACGATGCAATGCTGACTGTATGATTTTGGGATTGTCCAACAATTTCGCAGATGATTTGGTTCTTATCAGGTGATCTTACAGTTAAGAGCAATTGACCAGCTCAGTTCTTTAAAAAAAAATCTATTCCTTTCATACTGGGCTGTGTATGATTTTAGCAACTTCTCTCACAGAGTCTCAGAAGTAGAGAGAGTTGGCTAATTACCAGAATATTAAACAAAAACCATATAGCCACATTGATTGATATACGAATGAGTGGAAAGTGATTTGGTGGAAGCACACAACAGATGGTGTAGGTAATCAGAACAGTATTGTACCACAAGGACAATAGGTAAGGCTGTAGGTAAGCACGAAACTTCGTTTCTCAAGACAACTTGAGGAGCTAAAGTGTTATTGATTTATGTATTTACATGATCTATGTACTCGACATCATAACTTCATTCCTTGTTGTAATATGTAGGTTGTCACTCAACTTTTTATTTCCTTGTCATATAAATAAAGTAACATTTTTGTAATGGAACCAACATTCAAGTTAGGAATAAACTTATAGATGCCTATCCATTTTCACGGTTCAGTATTTATGTTAAGGAATAACTACCCATACGTATTTGTTTCGTCAAGATATACGCTTCATTGGAACGTTTATTAACATGTTTGAATCTTCTTTTACCTGAAATCGCATCGTCATTGCAAATTTTAATGGAGCATCCAATCATGACCAACAAAACTACACCTATGGAATCGCAATTATTGTTCTTAGAGGAACAAGGCAACTGCCAACAACATGACTTTCAAATCCATAATCCTGAAGCCTCTTCTTGGACTGCTCCAGTATGAAATTTTGGTAAGGAGTTAATGTCCGAGTGGAATTTCAAATTAGATGTTCGAGTATCCAGGATAATTATCATCTGCTTTGCTGAAATTTTGTATAGGTAAGTTGTATGAGTCTAACATACATTCAGACTGAATAATACACTGGTCAACCTTTAGTGGATACTTTTGAATCTGCATTCTCCCAAGGATTAAACATATGTTTTATTTCTCTCAGAACTTCTTCCTCTCCATCAGCAACAGGCTGCTCTGGATTGTCATGCTTTTGTCAACCAAATTTGCGCTGATAAAATGAATTAAAAATCCTTTTTTTAGCATTAAATTTCCATCAGAACTGGTTTGTTCATCCTGTATTGTCGCTACTAGACCCAGTCTCTTTTCTGATGCTTTTCTTTTGCTTTCATACTTTGAAGACGCATACCTAATAAACATGGCCTTGATCACCATTATTGTGGAACCATATTAAGGTCTTTCTGATTTGTTGATGTTGGTGATTTGGACAACAATAAAACTGACAATTCTTAAAATATTCATGGCGTTTTGGGTGCTGATGAGAACCTGAGTTATTATTAAGATTTTCTGGGTATTGGTTCCATTGAGGTTTCTTCAACTGGCTACCCTTGATGTTAAGAGAGGTCTGGGTCCAGATGGTGTGCCACCAATTCTATTAAGTCCTGCCAAGTAAGCTCATCTCTTCCTTTGACAAGAATTTCCAATAAATCATTGAAAGAGTATATTCCCCGAGTAAATGGAAAACATCGTATGTGACCCCAATTTTCAAGAAGGGAGATAGGTTATTTGCAGATCATTATGGACAGGTCTGTTCTCTATCAACGAATCCCAAATTAATGAAAAAACTCATAATCCAAATCATATCGCCCTTGGTCATTCCTCATATAACCAACCATCAACAAGGATTCATACCATGATGTTCTACAATATCGAATTCATTTCTGATTCAAATTTACATTCTTGGTACTTTTGGTAACAGATACCATGTTGATTGCATGATGTATATACCAACTTGTCCAAGATTTTTGATTAGATCTCTCACACTATTTTGTTGAGTAAATTACAGCTGTTTGAATTTCACGGGGTTTTTTCTTTAATGGATTGAGAGCAATTTGTTGATAAGAAACTGATGGTCAAGACCCAACAAATTCTATCAGAACCCTTTCTAGCATCTTCTGGGGTCCCTCAATTCCCATTTGAGGCCTTTGTTTTTCATTATTTCTCTCAGACATTGATACTTGAAATACCTGAACAAAAAACTTATTATTGTTTGCTGATTACCTGAAACCATTATTATAAATAACCTTTTGAGTATAAGTGTGATCATCACCAGCATGGTATTGATTAACTCGTTCGTTATTTGGTGTAATATAACAATCTAACATAGGCAAATGTAGCGTCTTTTCAAGGTTACCTCCAACTCAAATTATGTGGGGCAACCATTGCAGTCAAATGACAATCACTGACCTGGGAGTAATGTTTGATAACCGTTTATCGTTTAATAAGTATAGGTATTGATCATATTTGTAGTCGAGCCATGCAATCCATTGGGATAACGAAAGCGAAACACTCGGAATTCGGATAATTTACAAGCATCAGGTATCTTTTATAATGCTATTATGGTTTGCCCTCTTCTGGAGTATGTAAATAAGATTTGGTCTACTTACTACCAGAACCATAAAACGTGCATTGAACCAGCACAACACAAACTCCTCCTTTATATTACCTTTGAGAAACGTATCTGGCAGGATGATGTTATGTGTGATTCTCTGATGGTATTTAGTCTTAGTGGTATTTTGTCACTCAAAATAGATGTGTTGTGGGTCATATGTTATTTTTGTAAAAACTAAATAATTATAATTATTATTGTATATTATTATTATTATTGATAGCCCCCAGTTATTATCATATTTTGATTTTAGAAGGCCGATCCATCCCACACATAGCAATGATTTATTTTCCAGCTCTTTTCCTCTGTTAAATTGTTTGAGTTCCAGACATTATAATTTATTAGCAGCAGGCGATTCAGCACTAGATGTATTTTTCAATAGTTTTTCCGTTTTAAAAACCCATAATTTCGTATCACCCAAATCATACAACCCAGTGAAAATAGTTTTTCTTCTATCAATTCATTCTTTAACTGACTTGACCTTTGTACATTTCCTGTAATTCTCACGAATAATTATTTCTTACTGTATCTTGAACCACCTAGCCAAAAATAAATAAATAAAACCCTTGGTCATTCTCGGAGTTCATATTGATACAGTAGCACATAGATTAATAGTCAAGTACATTTTCGTACCTTTGAGTAGGTACTTACTTTCTATCAACACATCATTCTTCGAAACACTCCCGATACTTTTTGGAATTTCCGTAATTCAAAAAAGGTACTTCAAATCTTCACTAACTTCATTTTTCAAGAAAACCAAACCGACAGAAACATATTGTAGGAAAGATTATTGAATGGCAATTAACAATGGGCAATGACAATGGTACAATCATTGACAACTGATAAAATGGAAACAGGATAGCTCCAGCAGTGTCAGATACTGTCAAGTGAAGAACAGGCTGCACGGTCAGCCTTCGGTAATGTCGCCATGTTTCCTCACTGTATTGTTCATATTTCCACGGATCTGTGATGTAGTAAGAACAATGTACATACCGCTTTTAACACCACATTGTTAAGGGGCCTCATAGGTTGGGGTGAAGGGGTTTTCAGTAACAATTAGAACAAGCAATCTAACCAATTTTATTCATTCTGGTTTCATTTTACCAAGCTTATTGTCCTCTACAAATGAGTCCGAGCAAATAAAAAATAATACTCTGATTCCCCTACGTGAATTTTTCTAAAACCTATTTTTTGAAAATCACATAAAAAAAAAAAAAAAAAAAATTTGTGAATAATTTACCGTGAAATTATCGGACTTGATTCAAGCCTAAATTATTCCCAACAAAATATTTTAAATAAGTGTCAATATGTTCAGTAGAACCAATTTTATACGTACCAATAGGTGGAAAACAGATTTGAGATAATGGCTTACTAACGCACCATGGCAACACACGACCAACATGCACTCACTGGAGTAAACTAATCAACTCTCTTATTTTGGCACCAGAACCACAGGCTAAATAAGCTGCAGTTTTGGAAGAAGAAAAAGGTTATTATCTAATCCATACATACTTCAACCAACCAAACAATTCCAATTCAGATTTTTATAGTAAACTTCTGTGTGTGCTTCAAGTCATTCATGATCTTCGACTACGTTTTTATTACTTTAAACTTTTTTTTTTACATTGTTTCAAAGAAGCAAAAATGTTTTAATATATCATTTTATTCTGAAGATTCTCTAGTTTCATTTAAAATTTATACCTCATTAATCTTAATTTTTCAAAAACTTGAACCAACTGTATTTATTGCATTTCTGTTTTAGATTGAATGTGCTCTCAGCTCAGTTTTACGTTTACATACAAGAAAAAATAGAAAGAAAAATAAAATAAATCATGTCACATTACCGATTCTCCCCGCACCTATTAGTTGGTTTAAAATCACGATAGCTTTTAATTAAATGTACTGTTCATTGAATGTTTCTTTCTCCTAATCAACATGATTAAAACAATTAAAATAATTCACGAAAGTGCTCAAATTTAATTTCTTAATTTTATAGTAGTCACATTTATTTCAAGTTATGAATCTATCTTCTATTTTTGTTTATGGTTTGTGAATGTTTGATTATGAATGAATGTTAGGCGGTTTTCAGATAAAGCACTGACAAATACCTGCCTACTGTAAGAGTCTGCCATTACTGGGTGTGAATAATGTATCGTTGCTACCAGTTTGTAACAGTTCCGGACCAATCTGAGGAATTAGCCATATGAACTGTTACATGAAACGTTCCAAAAAACGATTTTCACCCTTCACAGCCATCCTGACCTCAGTCGAGGTAATACTTGTTCTTACTGTGCATACAGCAAATTACAATTGTTCATACACCCATTTATTTATATGTATTGCTATCCTCACCCCTGAGGTATTTTCTTGCCTCTAATTTAATTTTATTCAATACATCTTGAAATCAGATTAGTCAGAAAATCTTCCTATTAAGGATTCACTGTTCCACATCATACAGACCCACATTGGATGGATTCATTTTCCCCTAGAGGAACACACACTGGGCCCAGTGTGTGGATGGCCGACCCCAGTTCTATGAAGGTTTCCTTCATAGAACTGAGGTAGGCCTTCCACACCATTCGGAGTCCATGCCCACTCGAGAACCCCAGTCAGCAATGCGCACTGCGATCAGTGTGCTTGCTCACAGTTAAAACAGCGATACAAATCCTAAACTATGATCTGTTCAATGTGTGCAATCCATATGATACGGAATAGTGTGACCCTACCTTACATGTTTCATTCAACAAAAAATGTATTAAATTTCCAATTTATTGAATTTCATATCTCATTTTATAACACTTTACTTCAATAAATGTAAGTGTTTATTTTAGAGAAAAAAGAAATTTAATCGAGACAAACACATAGATTGTCTCAAGTTTTAGATTGTTTATGTGATTTCCCAAACATCGGGCTCTTTCCGAATCACAGATTAAGTTAATTATGGTATTCCCAGCCAGCCAGCCTGTGCGGCAGTTACCTACACAGGTTCGGGACTGAGCACAATTTAAAAATACAGGAAAAATGTAAAGCTTTGCAGCGGTGAAATTTTCCCTTGGAATGTCAGTAGATGAGTGTAAAACAGATTGTGATAAACCCATAACTAGGAAAGATTAATTTCAGTTACCATATGCTAAGGACTGACCATTAAACTTTGTAATAAATGAAAGTATATAAACTTCAAGCACCTATAATTTTATAAATTCTTCAGGCACATGAAAACCGGCAACATTGAACTATAATTGGGGTGATGATGCTCTTGAATCCCACACAATTATTAGCGGACTTTTCACAAATCCCAACAACAAGGGAAGGATTGAAAGGAATACAATATCTCTTACCCCATCAGAATCTGAATGTTCCTTTTGAATTTCTACTTCTTTCAAAGAAATGCTTTCGATTTGTAACACAATAAACCCAGTTAAACACAAACCCGATTTTACTAATGTGGGTAGGTACATGTGTGTAGTTTCCATAATGGATTCGGAAAAGAAATGGAACTGATCAAGACACATTCAAAGTCCGAGGTAAGGGAGGAAGGTAAATCTAATCCCAGAAGATGAATATTCTTTGTTTGCTTTTGCAAACAAACTTTACCAACCAAATTGACAAAGTAGATATGATTTCGCATTACCATAGTGGAAGCATATTCATGTTTGTACCTATAGGTTACGAATTTCTTGAACCATATTATTGAAATACATCGAATTCAATGGATCCTAGACCTACTTAAAGTTACTTAAGATTATCCTGTCGTACCAAATTTATTTAGAAGGCATAACTTGGACACTATAAACGTCGTTTCAACCGTCTGAAATGACTGTTAACTATCCTAGATCCTACATCAAGTATATTACACAAGGACATCATTTTGAACATCAAACCAACAAAAAGCTTAATCCTTTATTCAATCCACAATATATTTAGTAAGAACTCCACGATCGTGATCGTTTTAAAAGGCTCGCATATATTTCTTTTTGATGGATGAAATTGTTCAGTCTAAGAACCCCATATATGAGTCAGCACTGCCTACTCGAACTCAAAATATCTAAATTCTCATCCTACTTCACCTGCATGAGACAAAGTAAATTCTTCAGACACGAATAAAAATAATCTTACTGAAATTTAATATAAAATAGCAGATTATAGGGCCATTCATTTGGTCAAGCTTTTCCAAAGGATAATTTAGAAGAATGAACTCAATCTTTTCATAATAAAAACTGTCATGAGCTCCACAAATGCTGTGCAGTATCATTCTGATCTACAATTGAACACATAACTAACTCTTGATAACAACAGATTTAGTTACACATAACTAACTCTTGATAACACTACAGTTAGTTATGTCCAGTCAAGAATTTTGTTCCAGTCTCGAATCGTGATGCATTGCACATTTTGGTACTTATGGAAACCAACTCCCGTTTTGTGCCTTACTACTCATACTCATATCACAGGGGTCCTCGTCTGAATTAAATGATTTCTAGATCAACGAAAACCGAGCTCATTACCGACAACTCAATAACTTCTTCCATTTGGGAAACAATTCCAACTAGGCACAGTAAAAACAACACAACGTGAATGTAACAGACACAATTATCGAGATGAGATCATACGCCCAGTAATAGTGCCCATCCAAGAAAGTTCCCTTTCCGTATGATGTGATCTGAGAACCACCTATAGGTATTAATTTTACTTGGTATTCTCTGTCTTATTATTGATAATTTTTGTACAACGACCCTTGGCTATTCTCCTAAATTGTTAGCAGGTACTGATAGTCTGTATAATACAGGTTATAATATTCTTGTTACTTGAGAATTTTCCCATTTGCAACCCTACATCATTTCCTCTGTTCCTTCCTCCTCTTTCATGATTACCTATGTAAAGGATTCTATGGGCTACATTGAAAACAATAATTGTAAGTGATATACTGGTTATCAGGAGCATTAGCCGATTCATAAAGAATAAATAACTCAATTTGAAAAATCCACACTGAGAACACAACGTGAAAGGTATTCATGAAATCACAAAGGTAGAGTTCAGAGTTGGAAATAAATGTTACATACATGAGGCACCACAAAGCTAGTATTTACAATTTTAACAAAATTAGGTCAAAACATGAGAGAAAAATAATAAAACTTACTCTTAAACAATAGTAAAAAAATGGATCTTTCTTAAGAATAGCTCACCCATCTGCCATTTCATTCAACAAATTCCCACCAACTTGTAACAGCAAATCCTCAAAACTTGCCACTTTTATAATGGTAGGTGACAAATAGAAAAGGATTTGTGGTTTTTATTATTCACTATTAGATACTAAGGGGCAGTTGTGAGCCACAAACGAAAGTGGTGGAGGCTCAAGTACATCCCATCCTGTTACTAGCCCACCAAAATGTAGGCAAGTAACGACTGCAGTGAAATGCTGGACAACTTCGTAAAAAACAAATTTAAGTTTTCATTTTCATAAAAGTATTGACAGTGTGAATTGATCCAAATTCAAGAGCGGTTGCTGAGTTAGGGGCTAGCTCCTGAGTCACTAATTCCATCTCAGACTAACTACGTCTGTACTGTTCATCCTGGATTTTGTAGTCCCAGTAATAATAAGACTCGAGTTAGCTTTATTAATCCCCAGATCACTTTAGTCCTGGATGAAAATATGTTCTGGATTTTCTTTATAAATCAAAGGTAAAACAAGAAACGAGTTAAATTGGTAACAATTGTTTTCGGATTATTTAGCGCAATGTCATGATTATCAATTGTACCCTAGCTTTTTGTGAAATTCAAATCACTAATATGCAATTCAATCACCTCGCTAATTTGTTTTTCAGTTTGCGTTTGTTTTAGCGAATTTTTGAAGAAAATTAAACTATTGCTCTCGCCTCAAAATTTGTAGAATGTGAATTTTTGAAAAAATTGTATGCAGAAACCCGTTTCAGGCTATTCTGAATCATATTCTGAAGTTTAACGCATTTTTTTATGTATGTATGTATGTATATATGTATAGGTCATTCCAGACGATAACTGTCCGTAGAATTGTGCTAGAAACTTCAAACAAATGGACAAAACAAAACAACAAAAAGGACACAAAACGAAAGTTCAAGTTCGTTGGCCAGCATGATCGGATTACATCTTCGGGTTGAAATTTTCAAAAATGTAGTCAAAAATTTCAACATAGCCTGTATTTTGGGATTTGTTGTGCGACATAATTTTTTCAGCATACTAATATGAGGTATATTCGGAATCAGCTTAAAATTTCCTATAAGAATATGTATCAAGTTTTCAAAAATTTCAAAGTTGAAAAATCAGTCAAAAATCGAAATAATGCGGTTCGCTAGTTGTAAAAATCGGTAATATTTGCATGAAACATTGTCAAAATTCAGATTGAACTACTCTTATGGAAGTATCCCTGTATAACCAATTCTAGAACCATGCGTCTTTAAATCTACAAGATTAGTTTAATAATAATAAAGTATGAGTACCTCCTAATTATTTTTAATAATTTGACTCCATGTTTGTCTATCAAAATCATAACCTAAAATTTCTCTACACGATCAATAGCGACTGAAATGTCGAAGATTTCTTCAAAAATTCGCTCATGGGGTCATGCTGAATGACTGGACTTTTTCAATTTCGTTACAGTCTTATGTTTGTCAACTGAAGGTTTTATTATTACTATTACTTATTTTATAAGCAGTTTCATCTTGGCAATAGAATATTATTTTTAACAAAAAAATCATTAAGATACAATATTTTAATTTTTGTTTTGATTTTAATTTCATGAAAGGTGGCTTTGGTGGTATACATCCAAATTCGGAGTTTCCAAAACATTTGATAGCTTGCTATGAAAAATAAAAGATATGCTTTCAAGTTTGGAATTTGTGCGTGCTTTTGCAAAATACGTAGGAACCTACCAGAATAATTAAAGAATGGAACGATAAGATCTGATTCCTAATTTAATATCTTAATATTCACCAACATTTTCTTCATTTATAAAATCACTCCCCTTCCGATTTTGTTTTATATACTTGATTAAATTTTGTTATACTATAGGTCATGTGGCTTTTTTGTGTCATTAGATTATCATGGAAAGTATTAAGATAAACTTCATCATAAATCGATTTTTTTCCCCATAAAAATATTTTGAATGTTTTTATCACACAAAGCAATCATTTGGCCACGCTCAAATAAAAACTAATAATTCAAGCACAAATCCATTTTTCATAACCTTCGTTATTTGATCAGTAACCTCCCTCCAAATCACTTACCTAATACTTGAGCATTCAAAATTATTTATACTTGAAAAAAAACTACTAAATTTGCAAGAAGGTATTGCAGCACCAATTTAATATACTGACAAGCATCACTAGTAATTTAGAAACTTATTTCGGACATGTTTTCAAAAGCAATATACTCGGATTTTTACTGTTAAAGCGATTTTAACAATATACTAAATAATTATGACTCCCTGTAGTAAAATTATATTTATGATTTTTCGACCATGATGAGGGTTTAGAATTAATTATATGAAAGGGAATTCTGGTGTAGTGTAGGCCTCCAAAAACAATTGTTGATACCTTCATAACTCGTTCAGGCTTTCTAGAAACTCTGAAGATACCTTCTATGAGTAATTCATCTAAACTGCAAGACAATCTTGAACAAGAAAATGAATAATCGTGGGAAAATTACAAAATAGGCCCATTGGTAGCTCTAAGATCAAAGAGATAATTACAGTGAAAAGCTGGACCAAACTTTGGCAAAAAGTGAATACATGATTAATACTCAATTCAAAAATAACAATAAGTAATGAGATCAACAAGGTACCAGTATTAGACCTGGGCTATGTCAAGTTTGGACATGCTGTAATTTTTCAGAGTCTTAGATCAAAACAGTCAAGGAATAGGCCTTAATTCTGCATCCAAAAATCCCTCAATGCACATCTTAAGAGCGCTCAAACATACATGACAAAAGACTGTGATGTATTTTTTTATCAATCTCACTTTAGTCTTGAGCAAAGAGTTCACCTCCTACTCAGCAATCACTTCTGAGTTTCACGTTATCAACTGACGTTGTGCTTGGCACTTTAGATGAGGAAAGGAGTGATTGGGATTTTCTCAATGTTTCACGTGACTATGCAATTTTGGATTGAATAATTACATAGTGTTCTTACTGTTTTATTGCCTTATTGTAAAACAACTAAACTAAACTTCTTCTTCGCCAAATCATTAGAATTCAGGGTTACAAAAAAAGTAGACGAGCGTCAAGTCCTCCAGCTTGAAATACAATAACTTAATCGTAGTTGGAGTTTATAGAATGTTAAGAGTTTAATTGTTGAAATTTTTTTCAAATAAACGTGTGCATGAAACGGAATTTAACAGAGAGACCCATTTTTCAGGTTTGTCTTTTTCAGGCTGGGATTCGGACAGACATTTCAGGAAAACCCATCCACTATGGCAAGAACAACATTTTCTTGGCGAACATAATAGAAACCTCTGGAGACTATTATTTATCTTACTTCATACTCTCAATCATTTAGACATCATGGTAACACTGACAATTGTTGAATACAAGTGTACGACTTATAATAATGAAAAGACGTTTAATAAATAATGAAACGTGGGTTCATGTATGTAGGAAAAACAAAACAGGTAAATATGAGCAAACGTGTAAGAAATGATGCATGAATAAGATAAAGTGGGGCCTTCGTTAATTCAATAAGTAGAACACCTCCAGTTGATTTTGACCCCTTTGATCCAGTTGACTTAGTAAACAGGGAACGATGACTTGAGAGCCACAGTGGCTAACGAAGAAGATGGCAGTCAGGAGTTCCATACCCACAGTCACAGGATCGGTGGGCATCGCTGATATATGAAACTACTAGTAATCCTAAATCACTTTGATTTAAACATGAATAATCTCTTGGAAACATGCTTGTTCAAAGAAATGGAAAAGCGTTCATTTTCATGTTCGATTTTTCCATTTGAAAACATTGCATTTTTAGACACATAATTTCTAATAATTATTCAACATTTCATTCATTTTATTGCATTGACCGCCTCTTTTGTGTTATGTACATTTGGGTTAACAAAGTAACCTAGTACTATTAGTAGAATGAGTAGAACACGTTGTTTTGAACGAAAAGAATAGTAATTAGGCGGGGAGTGTGTGAAAATAGTAAGTTGGAAATGTGCCAGGCCAGAAGCAGCAACATGCAGTTGGTATCACATGCACTTATATACAACAATACAATAAGGCAACGCAAATGAAATTATATATTAAACTCACTGATTCCAGTTTTATTCGATAAGTTTCAGAAAATTCTTCTCCACCCATCTTCCGTTTTTTAGTGAACTGTTCAATAGCTGTGGCTTTGATGCGGGCGTGCTCCGTTTCCAAATGAGCTGAATTCAAATAAGGTTTAGCTCCACCACAGACATTCTCCATGAGTGTATGGTAAGTCTCCTTAGCTGCAGCCACAGCGGACAAGTTATTTGCTTCTGCAGTTGCCTGAAGATCAAAAATTACATACAGAACAGAGATATTGAATCAAACAGTCAAGGACCAGAATCGAGAGGGCTTTTACATTCATGAGATGAAGTATCTATATTGAAAAAATATGAAAGTAGCATAAGCTCACCACCAACATTGACTTCGGTTCAGGCAGCTCATCTCCACTGTAAACAGTGATGTAAGACTGAAAATATTGCAGCAGTTCTTTTGCTTTGACTTTATGTCCATTTATTTCTTTCACAATCAGGTTTTCTGGAGCCAGAAGCAGAGGAACTAGTTTGCGAAGACAAGACTTGAATTCGTCTTCAATCTCTGAAATATAAATGTAGCACACAAAAAAATATACAAGTGTGTCGTGAAAAACCCCCAAGTCTACTTCAACTCAGTAAATATTCATGTTCCCGAAGGTATTGGTCAATATTTTTTGTATCATTATAATCATCGATTCATGCTAAATAACTCATGACTAAATTGCTCATATACGAAACTGCAGTCCTATGAATTCGTAATTTTTCAAGCCAATGTTCAGGGACTGCGTTCTAAGTTTGACGAAATTAACTGTAGTATCTCCAATCGTCCAGACATAAAAATATTAGGCTTAACCGAACATTGGTGCTGCCATCATGAAGAAATTAAGCTATTTGCTCCAGTTGGTTTTCAGCTTGCATCCGATTTTTGCCGACAAGCGAGAAGGTGTGGAGGATCGGCTATTTTCGTTAGTGAAGGTATTGAATCGTGTGATCTTCCGGACGTCAAGAATTTGTCAGTGGAGTCTTCTTGCGAAATTTCTGCCATCAGCTTATCAACAATGAACCTAATAATTTGCTGCGTTTACAGGCCACCATCATCAACCAACATAGAAGAGTTCATTACTTGCATGGATAAATTACTTCTTTCCGTTCTAAGGTTTAATAAAATGATTGTGGTTATGGGAGACTTGAACATCCACTTTGAAGATACTTCCAATGCCTCTCAAATTAGAAACAGAAATATATTCTTAAATTTAATAAGCAACTTCGGTTTACATGTAACACTGAGAGAAATTACCCGTTTCCCCTACCATGGCCAAAGTGGTAGTCCTTCCTGCTTGGATGTTATGGTGACTAACTTCGATCCGGGTTTTTATCGTGCAATGGTCAGTCCGATCGGGTTCTCCGACCACCAGGGAATTGAGTTGCATCTGATGGAGAGTCGGATTGAGAAAAGTGTGATGTATTCACAAAGACGATTGACTAAGGGAGCCAACATCCTTGCACTTAATAATATTTTTTCAACATCAAATTGGTTCCAAGTGTACAAGTGCAAGGATGTAAACACAGCTGCAGACACCTTCATGGGAATCTTCATGTCTGCAATACATATGACATGCATTGTGACAGATTTGTCACCCATTGATTTGGGTGACTTCTCGAACTCGGACTGACTCATCAAAGTGAATAAAATTTAGCTCTGAAATTCTGGATCTCCGCGACAAGCATCATTCCCTCAAAAGTTTGGCATCTTCAACTAGAAGAGAGCATTTTGTCAAGTTAGCTCATTTGACCAAAATCGAATATCGCAAAATGCTTGCGAGAACCCGACGGAGTACTAATGATTACAAAATACTGACTTCTTCAAATAAAACTAAGTCAGCATGGGATGTCGTGCAGAGTGAGCTAAATTCCAAATCGAAGGGTTTCTTTAACCTTAATGGATTTGACTGCCATGGCTTCAGCGATGTTTTTTCGGAGGTGTTCCAGCTGAGTAGGCTGGGGGATCCTAATGGTGAATTCAGCGACTTTATGGGCAGGGCTCCGCATTTTTGCGATGAGTTTTTTTTTTAGAGCCGGTGACTGTTGAGGAGGTTTACTCCGTGGTCTGTTCATTGTCTTCTTCTCCCTCTTCCGATTTTTTTGGAATAAGCTCCGTTATGGTTAGAGATGTTGCCCCTCACATCATCGAGCCCATTTCGTATATCTTCAACCTCTGTTTCGCGCTTGGTGGGTTTCCTGATTGTTGGAAGATTTCTTTAGTTACACCTATTCCAAAGAAAGGAAATTGCACTACTTATGAGAACTTTCGACCAATATCAAAACTCCCAATTTTCGCAAAGGTCTTAAAATCCCTGGTCCTGAAGAGAATTCAATCTTTCAATGAGAAGAGAGATATCATTCATGCCAATCAGTTTGGTTTCATGAAGGGCCGGAGTACCTGTGACGCTGTTGTTTCATTGATAAAGTCGGCACTGGATTTTCTGGAGGAGAGAAATCTTGTGGAACTTAGATTATACGACCTCTCAAAAGCTTTCGACCTTATTCCTCACGACCTCCTTTTACAAAAGTTGGTCTATTACGGTTTCTGTCAAGGAGCTGTTGCTTTTTTTGAGAGCTACCTCAGGGGATGGTCTCAGGTAGTGTCATTCAATGGTCAGACTTCCGAGCGGGTTACAATTCCCTGCGGGATAAAACAGGGTTCCGTCTTAGGTCCTTGTCTATTTATATTATTCATGAATGACCTGTCATATCAACCATTAAATTCTGGTCACTTAGTCCTTTTTGCAGATGACATTTCAGTATTATCAGCTGCACCTGACAATGAATCCCTTGAATGCAACGTATCCCAATCACATAGTATAGTAAATAAATGGTGCACTGCAAATGCTTTGATCCTAAACAATACTAAAACGCAAAAATTGTCATTCAAGCTAAATGGTCGCCTTGATGATACTGTGAACGTGTTGGGAGTCTCAGTGGACTATAGGTTGTCCTGGTGCAGCCATATTGACATGCTTTCTTCAAAGCTTGCATCCTGCAATTTCCTTCTTCGCCGTCTCGCTTACTCTGTGTCATCTGACGTTCTGCTTATGGTGTATCACGCATGTTCGCAAGCCGTATTTCTTACTGTGTGGTGTTGTGGGGAATTCCAGTCATGCGGAGGTCATTTTTAAACTACAAAAAAGAGCCATCCGTACTGTCCTCAAGCTTGGATGGAATCAAAGTTGTCGAGGACATTTTAAAGAACTTGGGATTCTGACACTTCCTAGCATCTATGAACTCAATTGTTTGTTGCTTGTGAAGAAAAATTTGGATGTTTTTTCCGATGGCACGGCTAATCACAATCATTTCACCAGATCCCGCAAAAACCTCCGACCCCCGCAAGTTAGACTAAATTCTTCAATGATTTCAAACCCCTACCAAATTGGGTCCCGTATGTTCAATCTGCTTAACGACGAGACTAAAGAGCTTTCTTTCAAACTTTTCAAGCGCACCATACAACACGAACTCATTAAGCAAGAACTATACCACACCAGTGATTTTTTCAAGATGAAATGTGCCATTTTTAAATAGTAGATAGCAATTTTTTTCATGCAAACAAAAATCAAGCAATATCTATATTTATTTTTTTGACTAGTGGGACGTTTTACTCCACTTATTCACCTTCAAATAGTTTTTATCATGTAGCCATTGTTAATTTTATGTCAGCAACCGAGGAATTTTATAAAAGTACTCGAGTTAGCTTTTTAGATATTTATTATGAGACTGTGATAACTTGTTAACTGTTGAATATTTGTATTTTTTTTTTTTTTTAGATTTATATAAGTTGTATGAGTTATTGTTTTTAGTGTGATTGTAATTTATTGAGTGTATGGCTTTATAGCGAGCAAATTATTTTGGGTTCGGGGCTCTCGATCGGCTCGGGGGCGGTCTCGCCTGGTGTTTTTTTCGGTAGTGCGATTTATTAATCGTAGCAAGGGGTGCCTTCCTAGAAATAGGTGGGCGCCCCCCGGGAGGCCGCCATGGTGGATCGGGTCCGGGCTCGGTCGGGAAGCCCCGGCCGAGCTGCCTTTTAGGCGGGTTAATGACTTGCCTACACTCTTTTGTTTTATTATATTATTATTGTTTTAATCAATCTGTTTTTCCCCCTCTTTTATTGGCTACATAAATGATGATTTGCTTTGTACATCAATGTTTTCTTTGACGATTGTCCTACATAATCATGTTTTGACAAATATATATGATTCTGATTCTGATGCTGTTTCAAACCATACAGAGCCCAAACAGAGAACTAGCCCAAACTCTGATAAAACTTGATTTCTCTCACCTGTCTCAATAATTCACTATCATCTGGATATAGGACAAGTGTATTTTCAACAACTATCTTAGAATGTTAAAAAAGAGAAAGCCATAAACCACACCAATTTTATTAAAAGTTAACATAAACATCAAGGTGGACAATATTTGGGAGTAGGGGAGGCCAGCGTTTTTTGATAACCGCATTGTGAATGCTGACGCTGCCTCCTACCGCTCTCAGGATGGGCCACAGAGTGCCCACGCCAAGCATCAAAAGTATGAACAGGCAGCTGAGGAGGCTAGGGGGGGTCTTTCACTTCACTGGTGTGATCGTGTGACGGCACCCTACGTCAGGAGTTTGACCTATTCCTGAAGAGGACTGCCCTCGGCCCTTGATGAGAAATGGAAGCGTCTCTACTCCCACATTCTGGGCTGGGTCAGGGTCAAGACCCGATTTGGGACTTCGCAGGCTGTCCCTCAGATTACATGGAGGATGACGGGCATCCCAGTCGCTGGGATTGGAAGACGGGGGCTGCCCTATCATCGATCTCCAATGACTTACACCTCCCCACGCAGTGCATTCAATCAGACCTGATCTTTTTTGACACGCAAAGAACTTAATCTTTCCCCCCTTCCCCCAACTGCAGTTTCTATCTATGCTTCTGGTAAATAAAAATTGCTTCTTTTAAAAAAATTAACATAAATCGACTTTATAATGAAATTTATTATCCGAATTACTGTAACATTCTGCAGGCAGTCCAACATCAAAATCCTTAAGGAATTCATCCAATGGCTCGCTGTCAGATTCAGGCCTCCAGAACATCAACAAAATTGCATCAGGAGGGGTCATCCTGGTGGCAGAGTGCAAATCGAACCATTTCAACTATTCGTATGGGAGCTTCAGCTTTATGATTGACCAACTTTATCATTCTTCCTCATCTCGTAGAAAGTGAGGTTTTTTTAGAGGCTGGTGGTTTTATGGGTGATGGTGGTTTGTTTTAGTGGGCCTTCCTCTTATTCTTGTATAGCTCCTCGTCCTGGTTCCTTATCCTGGTGAGAACATTTTCTGATGTGAGGACTTGTGCTCCACTTCCAACTCTCCAATATTCCTTTGCTGAAAGGTATTCTCATTTCATCAGACCAAGCAGACATTCTTCAAACAATGACCCACATGAATTTCATCCACTTGAAGAAGTGGAGGATACCTGTGAAAGACCACAGTCCACAGTTTGCAGCAAACAATGAGGATCCAGCAACTAAAACGTATTGAGGAGGTCCTGCAGAGGCGATGGATGATGAAGTGGTAGAGTGCAAACCTATGGCAAAGAATGAGGAGTACGGTTGCTGCTGATTGGCTCGGTACTTCGTGAGAGAAGTTGGGTCATAATCAGTATCCTTCACCAAATCCCAGTTAAAAGGAGCAATTCGAGCTTTTCTGCACCCCAACTCAACATTTTCTGGATTCAGCCGAGCCCATACGTTGTCTCTAGTCAGTTGAGAGAATAACTTTTTGGGAAGAGAGCTTCTCGAAATTCTTCCATCACCAACTGACATGGTGCACATTTCAAGCTGCATTGACTGGTTTGAAGCTGCGTTAGCCTCAGCCTCTATTTTTCACCAACTGTTTTAAACAATCTGTTGAAGGTTTTTCTTCTGATGGGGAGATAAATTAGCCTTCCTTAATTGGTATTTTCGGAACCTCGACAACCTGTTACATGGTCTTTTACATGGTCATTTGTGAACAGAGAATCTTTTGTGCCCAGCCCACACTTCTTCACCACCTCCAATGTTTCCATTGAATACATGTTGATCGTAATCTGTAAGTATGTAGTTGCGAACCATCTTAGAAAGAATCAGGAGATTGCCAAGCAACATGCTGGATCATTTACGTAACATGCAGAAATTATTATATTTAATGCAAAAACTGCGAGCGATTTTTTGCAGAAACGCACTTTTTCCCCCTTAAGGAAAAATACGCTTGCCTCACCAAGCGAATTTCAAGGGCAAAGTGCGATTTCTTTATTTTGTAAGCAAATCAATCTTATTTGGAAAGAAGATACTTTTATAATAGAAAATTATCCATGTAACATCTACAAAAATTATTTTCCTCAAAAACAAGTTCCTTAAACTAGGACATTGAGAAAATCCATGCTTACATAAAACTTGATTCTAGAGTATTTGATGAAGCCACTGTAAGTTGATCAGTTTACTATACAAAATTAAGTTTAGAAAAAATTTGAAAGAAGGGGCAGGGATCACATCACTAAAACTGTCATCAATCAACGGTAGAGGAATGGCAGTTCCATTAAAACCTTGATTGTCCATAATGCAAAACTATCAGAGGTTCCCCCACTCAACTATTCTTAGTTTAGAACAGGCGTTTTATTTCAAGAAAGAGCTCTAGAAAAAAGGTTTGGGCGTTTTATTTTTGATACTATATAGTGTCTTGGGGTGCTGAATACAAATCTGAGGTTTATCAACAAATTTGTTTTCCAGCTGAATATTTATTTAGGAAAATGTGTTCCACTTTTTCAGTTTTTGGCTTATATCTCCTGATGAATATGTCCTTGCGGTTCGACCACTATCACCATTTGTAGACTTAATTACAATTGTCAAAATTTGAGCCCAAGTACAGTTCTGTACGTCTAATAGAGACAGGAATACTACAGTTCAAAAATACCCCATCAAAAAATCAATTTAAACATTTTGTTTACCTCTAAAGCTGGGTCTTTTCGTAGGTTACACTCTTAGGAGATTTTAAGTTATAGTTTGCCCCCTTTAGGAACTTTTAAATGAAATCATAAGAGACTGATATGTTTCAAAGAAAATATGCTTGCACAAAGGTTAAAAATATACTTTTTAAAAAGTACCACCCATCTTCCTCATGTTGTCCACCCAGATCTTTTCATCCCCTGTCACCTTCTTCAAGTTGACAGTGTGGATGAGGTGATCAAAAAGCGAGCAACGGCTCATCTTGCCAGACTAATCATGTGACTGAGGAAGCTGTAAAGCTCCTGGATGTGCAAGACCTAATTAGACGCCTTAAGCGTTTGAAACCACATGAGCTTGTGTAGGAAGTGAATGTGATATGTTCAGGAGACAAGGGACAAAGTTATGCATCTTCGGTCCTGAATAGTGTATTGTAGCAATATAAGTCAGTTATATTGTTAATGAGATTACTCGGTGAAATAAAAGCTTAAAAAAAATAATAATAAAATAAAAATCTCCTGTCACCTTAGTCTGCATTTGTATATTCAACATGTTGGGTGTACCACTTAGCTTTGGACGGTATATCAAATGGCTTCAGTATTTTTCGTTCGTTTTTGGTGCAAATATTTTTTCTGTTTTATAGCTAAAACGACTACAAGTTTGCCTGGTTTGTCAGAACTTCTACGATTTCGCGTCTGTCAAACCCAGCCAGCAACTTGGTTTAGTAACCTTGTTTCCATAGCTCTTGAAATCAACATAGAATACATTGCCCTCATCTTATAATTGGATTAAAGAACACAACTTAAAAATCTTTGCCTGAATCTGAATACCATCAGCCGATACTGTGTAGTTTGTGATACCGTCAATCCCAAAGCTTCTTTGCACTTTCCTAGCTGAAGTTAATGGATATAAGTATCAAATACCGAAGATGTATCAAAGTCATGAGTATTTGACAGTTTAGAGACAAATAAAAAGTGTTAAATCATTCATTAGAGAGCTTTTTGAAGCACCATGAATGTCATCATACTAAAATCATATAAGTAACTTTATCATTTTCATTGGCTTGGCCAAATATGGTAAAGGATAATCACCTGTAAGACGACCGTCAAAGTGAGGATTAGTGGCTACTCTCAATCCTGGGTGAGGCATCAGAAAACAATTGATGTCTGTAAAACACGACCGTATATGTTTCCTTATGGACTGAAGTTCTGGATGTTGATTCTTGGAGATCTACAAATACACAAAATCAATAGACGCACAAACATATGTGTGAGTTACACGCATCATAAAATTTCAGTAAAAATGTGATGCTAACCTGGAGTCGCTTGTCCAATATTTTTTGACCTCCAATCTCTCCATATTCAGCTTCATAAGGGAAACTCCAATCTCTAACAAGAAATTGCAGTTTTTGAAATGGTTTTTTTCCACTATCAGCTAAAGCAAGTCGACCGTATTCAGTGAACAACTAAAAACAAATCAAACTCATCAAATGTTGAATCAAACTTCAAAATAGGTCCAATACATGAACTTACAAGCAAATTATATTAAAACAAAGGTTTCTAATGATTTCTTGAATAAGTAGGTGTAATTTACAAATTTTATAAAATTAATTGGTTGTTAATTTATTCTCAATTACCCATAAATGTATAACAACAGTAATTATTATTATTATTTTTTTTTTCCAAATAGAAAACTCAGGGTAATAGTTGTTTACGAACGTGCAATGGGATGTGTATCTGTTGAACAGATGAGATAGAAAATATATCTTCTAAGAATGTAGCATTTTTAATGGGCCTATTGCACAAAAATGTTCATTGACACTCAGGGACTCCCCATTTTTTTTATTGCAGATTATGGTTCTATGTGACATTTCTACACATACACACTGTTTACAGTTTGTATCACCACTCTGGATACTAGTACTCAACTTATATATGGAAAAGTGTTAGAATTCCGGATCACTTGAAATTGAATCCATTGGGAAAAAAAAAAAATACTTCGAAAATTAAAATTTTGAAGCCATTGCATTTCCGTTTAAAAATTTGCTACATCAAATACCTGCAGGTGTTGTAGGTCATCTTCTTGAATGTTCTGACTCAGGTTGTAAATCTGGATTGAGCTTATCATTGTACTCAGGGCAAAAACTGTAGCACAATCACGCACAGTACTCTCACTATCAAAAGTGCCCTGCGTGTCCAGGAGTATGATAGCGACCTGGAGAAGAAATCAAGATGTCATCACGTGAGTTGAATTTAATTTAGGAAAAGGACCAAAGCCATACATTACATGTCTACTATAGTGCTAGTTCACAAAGACCTATAGATTCTTAATTTAACCATTTTTGTTTAGAAGAGTTTTACAAGATGAATGAAGGATTAATTCGGTTATGGGTTTCTAAAGGTATGGATAAATTACAAGGAAATTACAATAAACTGAAACCAACGAAATTAACAAAAAAGAAGTCAAAAGGCATAATGATGCAGGTTGCACCCACATGTAGCAGCAGCAGCTCAGGCAAATAAATTGGACTTCTTGGTTATGATTTTAAACCACTTTGGATACCTCAAATAGAACAAAATAAAGTATGCAAAGGTTCATAGTGGATGTTAACCTGATAGCTACCGAGCGATCGCGCGCCCGTCACCCGCTGCAGCCCGAGACACTGTGGTGCCGTCTCACCCTCCAGCCCAAGCTTTTTCAGCTTTTTCCCGACAGTTTCGCGCTGCGTTCTCCCTCTATTTTCGCCAATCCCGTCATACTTCATGATACATTTAGTCAAGCAAATTGTTCACTTGATATTTTTCTTTGAAATACAAGTTTTTTTTCGTTTTTTTTTTTTTTTTTTCTTTGTGTGGATTAAGTTTCATCATAACTCATAACCAAACAATGTTTTCGCTAGTAACATTGTCTTTTTTGTTTATATATTTCTATTTTCAACATCTGAATATAGTCATTAAGATTACGATTCAGCTTATGAATAAACGGTTGTTTATTGTTTATGCAAAGGAGAATAAGTGTGTTTCCCATCCCTCTTTCTCATTTCTGATTTTTACTTTCTGATCTTTCTGCGATCTTCCGAGTGACACTAAAACTAACAAGGCCGATTATGACGTCAACGATGTCTCTCGGATACCCAAGTAAACACTATCTTAAAAATAAGTTCATTAGCCTCGCAAATAGATGGCAGACGAGTTCGGATCACGTGATGATGCGGCACGTGCGTAAACACAGTCTTGGGACCAGGGGCTATATCGAAGTTTTGCGCTCAAACACGGGCCTGTTATAGGACGGCGACGCTGTTGTTTTGCGCTTAAACACGGCCCTGGGAGCGATCAGGTTAACTCTTGTGAGCATTAAAAAATACTCGAAATGGGACTTTTTTCCGTTTTGGTTCATTATTTTCAATAACAAACCTTTCTAATCGACCAAGAAAATTTTTTTCAACTCCCCTCAAAATTTGTTGGTTTGCGTTTCAAAATGCGTAGATTCCAATAAAAATTTTCAATTCCAATTAAAAAAATCCGTCTGTCAGCTATACACCGTCCAGAGCTTTTCTCCGAAACTACTGGACCAAAGTTTATGAAATTTGGCTCAAAAATCATCCATTGTCCAGGGATGTGCCAGTAACATCGGCATCAATTTTGACCAACCCTAAACGGTAGTAATGAAGGGCTAACATATTCAAAAATCGAGATCTCGAAAACTTTCAAGGTAACAGTGATGCATTTTTGCTTGTCAATGTTAAATATAATCCCAATGAATTGATTAAAACTATCCGCAACACTATAGGTTGAAACATTTGTTTTTTATAAGGGACTTTGTAAAAACCTTCGGATTTCCAGGCACGAGAACAGACGAAATGAATTGCTGCTAACCTTCTTTTACAATGATGGTAGCTCAGTTGTTAAGGTATTGGACTGCAAGTGCCTGGGGGTAGCGCAGCGGCAGTTCGTATCCCAGCGAAGGCACCACATACTTCATTTCTTTCTTCCTCCTAGTCACTTTCGAGATTTTTCTTTTACACAAAGGTTTATTATTTCTGTGATAGATAGCCCTTCTGCGCATTTCATTGGACTATAATTATTAAACCCCTTGTATAATATATGATCGGAACATCCCCACAATTTCACGTTTTACATTAAATGTGAAAAAACAGGTCGATAAACTTAGTATCGGGCACCTCAAAAACACTCTCC
The DNA here is from genome assembly GCA_030762985.1 of Adelphocoris suturalis. Taxonomy (NCBI): domain Eukaryota; kingdom Metazoa; phylum Arthropoda; class Insecta; order Hemiptera; family Miridae; genus Adelphocoris; species Adelphocoris suturalis. The sequence goes on along the minus strand of CM061051.1, from coordinate 6,853,276 downwards.
AAGTTTCTCTTCGAAGGCAATCTATGGCATTATTGATGAATACATCGACTTACCAAATTCGTCAAGAAACTTGATCATAGGATAGGAAGACCAGACCCTGGAGACGACAAAAAGATGAGAGAAACTTAATATTTTATACGATTGCTGAAATTCACTGGTAGGATGGCTTGCTAAGGTGCCTGAAGTGTACTCTTACTCTACTTCTACACATGTGAACTTTTAGGACCTCCTAACTTCAACACAGGATCCACTAGATAGAGACAGTTGATATAAACATGCATAGCAGAAAGTTGTGTAGGGTTGCCAACGTTTCATGTGTTGACAATAGACCAATAACCGATTTTCAACATTAATTGGGGTCAAAGTTATATGAATTCAAATCGGACCATGGCAATCCCCTTTTCATGGAGTAATTCAAACCACAGAATCCTGATTCAAACCATATTCGCTGTTTCCTGACAACTAGAATAATCAAAGGGGGAAATAAAGTTGAGTGGAGGCTTACATGGGGTCTCAGTGAGTTTCAAATGCCCTCAAAGATGCAAACCAAGTTATGGGAGAGTGAGGAAGTTGATCCTCAGAAAATGCTAAAAAATAGCACATTTTCCACTGCAAGCACGAAAAAAAGGAAAATTCGAGAAATATACATGAAGTGCTAGCATAATACAGACTCAAGAGTGCCATTACTGACTTGATAACATCCTTCAATTACTTTCTTCTTTCTTTTACTCCATCCTTTCTAAAACTGGAGCTTGTGTTTTTCAATTAATCCACTGCTCTGGAATTATGAGTAATATACTGATCAATTCTCGAATTTCGTAGAACTGAATTCACATTTCTTAGCCCAACTACCAACATGGAGCTCTATAGGATCAAAAGCAGTAACATACAAAATTCAATACAACAACTGCTAATTTTGCATACAAGTCACCCTGAGCAACGCACTGATAAATCGACTGCTTCCTATATGAACAAAAAATGATAATAATAAAATAAAATACCTTTTCTTCGTTTTTTAGAGTCGTCAGGAATATCTTGGACCACATTAATATACCAGTGGTATCACGTTCAGAACCACCTCTCCACGAGAATCCTTCTAAAGGTTGATCATCTTTTCCCATCCAATCGTAGTCTTCATCCTCTTGAGCACCATCTTCAGAGGCATACTGTAAATTGGAAAAGACTGGTAGTAACCAAACAAAACAAAACTATAATCATTCACTTTTCTTTTGTAGAAGGATCTTCCGAATTCTGAATATAAGAAGTCCACTGCAACTCAAGAGATCTATTGTAATAATTAACTTAGCACGAGTATGTGCGAAAATGAGTAACTCTCATTTTCATTGACATTATATGCACACACAAAAACCGAAGCAATACTGTTACCTCACAAACCTAAAGGTAAAAGAAAAGTAGGGTAATCAGACTGGAATAATAAATTAATAAAATCAACATTTCTGGATTTGTTTTTACTCTATTCCACATAATATCTATTTGTCACATAGTGTTTGTAACGACCTAATACAAGAAGCCAAGTCTCAGGAGAATGAATGAATATTCATTCATGAGTAGGTGCAATGCTGACTTCATACAATATTTTGCGGTTAGCAAATCTATTGAAAATGCTACCGCATTTTTATGCGTTATACACTGTTTTACAGAACTACTTTATTATAGTACAGTCTTCGTAGAAGACTATTTACTCAGGCAGTGGTATGTTTCACATCGCACGCGGTGACTTTTCAGAGAAAAATATCTGAAAAAACCCGCGGAAAGCGGATTTTTTGAAAAGCCACCAGAGTTTACGCTCCCACAATGTTGGCTACCCTGCGCGCCTCCCCACGCTCCGCCATTTTGTGGGATGTGGAAATTCTCGTCAATTTGTATGTTCACCTCTGTGCTTCTTGTTTCGCTCCCGGTTTTTTCAGTTTTACTTTCATATTTTCGTTTCAATATCTGTTTTAATTTTTTTCCTCTCGGTACCGTTTTGTTGTTGGTGCGATTGGATAACATTTTTAACGTCGCATATTGATGAATTCGCATCACACACGTTCAAAACACCGAGTTGAGTCAGATACTAAGTCACAATCGCTCCATCAAGATCACCTCCTATTGACAATACGTCCCCCGGTCCGCCTGGCTTCCCATGCAACTCTAAACCCTTGGGTTTCTAGGACCCTCAACAATACAGGAGGCAATGTTACCACCTTCTCCGCCAACTCCAATCACCATGCGGCAGTGCCCGCGGCAGCACGAAATGGAGTTCCGCTGCATACCATCTTCCGGGCAGCGGGGTAGACACAGAACTCCGCAATGTTTGCAAAGGTCTACAATGGCCCTCTATCTTCTCAGGGAGTATTTGCTTTGGCTGTTTTACAGAATACCTCACCTGAATGATTTTATTCTTATTATAATTTGAAATTCTCCTCACATGGCCAGACGTCACAACTCTACTCTCTACTGAGCACTCACAGCTGGTTTAAAAAATTGGAATTTCTCATACTCGTGGACATTTCACGTTCAGGCAGTTTTTTCACAAAATGGATCCTATTAACAAATGTTGATTTGGCATTAGATAGGAAGGAAATTTAACGCTCTTTAAAACGGTATCCTCAAATTTAAACTTACTGTTTTAATTCTTGTTGTTATTGCTGTTTTAGTGACTTAAGGTCGAAAATACGAAAAAAATCTCAAAAATTTAATTACTCAAAAACTAAGCGTATAAAAAAAACCTCTAGGAGGAACTTTCGATCAGAAATGAGCTCTAGAATCACGCCATGATGTACTGACCACTTTATGCGGAACAACCTGTATATATTCACATCACAAACATATATATATATCTATATATTGAAATTCAGTAATCGTTTCAGGATGCTTCAAATCGGATTTTCAGGAAGAAATTCGGAAATTTTGATTTTTAAAATCTATGGCCCATTGCAGGAATTGCTTAATTTTTTCCGAAATTTTGCTAAAAATATGAAATGGCTTTAAAAAAAAGATTGTTATAAAGTACAATATTTTTTTGAAAAATGATTGTCGACCATAAGTTAGAACGTTAGACATTTGGACCACGAAAATGTGGTCTATGTCAATATTTGATGTGGGCTACTAAAAAAATGGTAAGAAATCCTGAAATCGGGATTTGGATATGAATATAATTTAAAAGATATTAGACTATTGAACTAGTAATAGTTCTAACTACTTCCTTTTGGTTTATTATTTCCAATAATAAGCCTATGTGATCGTATAGCAAAACATTTTTATAAACCCCCTCAAACTTTGTCACTTTACATTTCAAGGTAAGTAGAATCCAAATTTGAAATGCCCGTCCGCCGTCCGGGCCATAAAAGGTTAATATAGCTGGCTATCTGATTCAGAAATAATAAACCAGTATGTAATAATTTGCAGCATTTTCAACTAGTAATGATCTATTTACATGGTCATAAACTGAGCAAATTTAAAAAAAAAGAAGTAATATAACAGGTGATAATTGAATAATTTATCCATTTGGTAATTTTTTCATGACTGGAATATTTATAATCGGACTTTCCAGCACTGAATGTTTCAGATAAGAATATACTGCTATATGGATTAGATAATTTAGACCATCTCACCTTGTAATTCATGTATCTGAGGAAAAAGTCAAGGATGAAGGATTTTCCCTTGCGAAATGCACCAGCAACTGATACTACCACCACTGTTCTATCTTTGATATCATCTTGTAGAAGTAAGTTCTCCAGAGCTTCATCATCCAACTCAAACTTATGATCAGGTTTTGATATGATGATAGGAACTGCTTCTGCAGGTTCCATCACAATTCCCTCTGAATCTGAAACAATTGAAGTAATAATAGCCAAAATGTAGGAATGTTCATCATAAAACAATCATAACAATCATGATAACAAGACAATGAAGCGATATATTATATCAACTATAAAGTTTATAGAGAGAATCAAGGACCCACTAAAAGTTCAATATTAATACTACATGAATACGAATTTTGAGGAGAAAAGATCTATGAATTAGGACATTACATTAAGCTCCGCGATGCGCAACACCAGAAAAAAGTACTTTATGCAGCAAACCATACCTGAAATTTTCACTTTTCGCACTATATTTATGTAATATTGTTTTGAGATTTAAGCGCTTTGTGTGCATAGAAATTGGTAAATAGAAATTTTATGAACGAAAAAATTCCAGTCATGCAGCATGATCATATGAGCGAACTTTCATAAATTGTCTTATTATGTGACAAAACTTACTGCTTTAGAATAAAATGTTTTGAACTTTGTTGAACTGTTTTGAAATTCGAGAATTTTGAGTGCATAGAAATAATTAGTCACTGATTTTATGGCAGCATTACTCGTTCAAAATAATATTCAGCAGTTCAAAGAAGATTCGGAAACTTTAGCTCTTTTTGGGAGTTTTATAGATTTTTCAGCAAATAACGAAATTTGAGTACAATTTTCTGCTTGTTTTTTTGAGAAAATTTTATAACGTTCTAGTTTGTTATATGTTGATAAAATTGTTTTGACTAAAATTTTGCTAATAAAATATAAATTTGACGATTTTTAGCTGTCTTCAGCCATTTTTAGTGATTTTTTTAGTACATCTTTTGAAATTTGACCAATTTAGTTTGCCAAAGTGCTGGCCAACGAACTCATCCTTTCGTTTGGAATGCTTGATTTTCTGGCGCAAGAACGGAATTTTCACCTCAATCCTTAAGAGAGTAATCTTCTGGAATGACACATACATATACATGCATAAATAAATTTAAAAAAAAAAAAATATATATATGTATATATATACATATACATCTATATGAAAGAAACGTTAAACTCCATAATTCATTTCAAAATGTCTCAAAACGGATGTCAATGAAGAAATTTTTCGAAAATTTTGATTTTAAAATTTTTGGAGCCATTGCAATAGCTTAATTTTCTACGAAAATTCGCAAAAAACTTCAAAATGATTTGAAGGGGTTCGGGTGGGTAGGTTGGTCGTTGGTTGGAAATTTTGATTTTTGGCAAACATTTTTCTTATTTATCTCCCAAAAGAGAAAACAATAGGTGACCCAACAGAATTTCGCACAGTTGGACTGCGATTAACTACAGTCCACGGCAGTTCAAACCACAGTTTGAAATATGTCAACAGCGTAACGTCACTGTTGTAACAGTTTGCTATCAACATCTTATAGAAACATTTGGAAACACGAAAATCAACGAGCAGCGAACGAGGGCTACACACGACCAACGAGGGTTCACTGAGGTTTTGTGACAGTCACGCAAATAAAATCGATTTTTTTGTATATATTTATTTTTTTAATGAGCAGGTTCTGCAAGGAATCAACATCTGTCCGATTGCAATCCAACCACTCTTCTTGTTGGGGTATTCGGCAACAAAAGCTGTCTGACATTTCCTCGTCATTGTAGAGCAGCTAAGGCATGATTACACGAGGTCAGTAGGTAGTCCAGCTGGCTGGCCTATGAATGGATAGTATACATATAATTTTGGTGAGAGTTAAAATAAGATAAAAAACAAAAATACCATGACTTCTCGGAATTATCCCCCCCCCCCCCCCCCGCCCATTAACCCCCACAACAGACAGTAAATTTAAACCAGAAAACTTCCAGCATGAAATTTGAAACTCCTAAAATATTTCTCAAATTTTGACCTAATTCAGATTTGAACAAAAAATATCAAAAAAATCGGACGAGAATTGTTAAAACATCATGATTTATCAGTATTGTCCCCTCCATTCACCTTCTCCCATGATGAGATTTGAAACTCCTGACATATGTTCCAAAACTATATCGAATTCTTAATGAAGCAAAATAAGAATCACGAAAATCGGTAGAGATTTGTAACTAGGGCAGTGCTTGAAAGGATCGGTAACTATCCCCTCCACTCCCCACCATAACAGCAAATCCAAAATTCCCAAGGTTTGTTGCACAACTAGACTAAAATTGGAATCGAAAGAAATAATAATTACGAAAATCTGTGGAGAATTGTAGCCCGTCGAAAAAATTTGTTTGTTGAGGTTTGTTGCACAACTAGAATAAAATTGGAATCAAACACAGAAAGAATCTCGAATGGCCAGGGCAGCGTCCACAAAATTTGACACACACATACACACACACTTTTTTCTCATGCTTGGGTTGTCCCCCACCCCCCTGGATCAAATCCAATAGGCGTCCCTCTTATTAACGAAGCCTTGCCTATAATACATAGCTTCAGAGGGAAGTCCTAAAAAGTTTAAATGGTACACATTCATTTCATCCAAAAGTTTCTTGAGAGCCACAAATTGGAAAATATGAACGACCTAGTTGGACAAAATTATTTTATGCGCCTATCTTATAGGAAATTCAAAGCTGATTCGGAATATACCCCATGTTCCTAAACCTAAATAGGCCTTTTAACCCTTTTCTGCCAAAAACCCCTCTAAAAATACGTTTTTGGACATATTTTCCCTAATTTAACCATCTAAACCCGTTCAAAAAAATTTTCTATGAAAGTTAAGTTGTAGAAAATTAAATTTTGCGTCGATTTATCACCACAAAAAGCAAAATATAAAGTGAACTAATGATAGTATTGATTGTTAAAGTTTATCAGCAACAAAAAATACAGTTTTTAGAATATTAGAAGTTGAAGTTGCTATTTTATCTAGTTTCTTAAACAAATTTGTCAATCCCCCATAGAGGTCCTACAGGTTTGGTGTCCCTGTGGCCCCTAGCTAGCGCTAGCTCGCCCTAGGTTATAGGCCTAGATGTTAATCCAACGTGCCCTCCATGTTTGTTCCTCTGATCTTCTGGCATCAGGGGAACAAACGTATTGGGTTTAGTATTCTTCACTCCCTCTCTTTCCTTTTCCCTGATCTTCCTTCAACATTCCCAACACGGTCCTCACACAAACACATGTCAAAAAACTAAACACTCACACTACACACAGGGGCGAGGCTTGTGCTACAACCCCAGGCGGCCCCCATAATGTGGAGGAGGAAGCAGTAGGTTCGGTACTCCTGCTGGTGGCGGTAGCTGTGGGTCCCGACACCGCCCCACCAGCGATCCGTGGGCTGACCCAAGTAACGCCCCTAAAAATCCCTCATGTCCTGTTGAACTGTTTGGCGGCCAGGTTGGGATGTTGCAGGGCATTCGGGGGCCCCCCAAACCCTACAACGAACCAGCAAAGAGGCTATAATCAATAGGCCAGTGGTGGTAGCATTGGCCCCGATGTCGGAAGCGACACCACTGTACACTACACTCACGACACACACAAACACACACACACACTTTATTTATTTATTTATTATTTTTTTTTTTTTACAAAACTTCCCTCAAAGGCGGAGGGGGCACACCATTAAATTGAAAAATAAACAAATAAAATAAAAAAGTGGGGAGGACGCCCAGGTTTACCCGACGCCGGCTCTAGGGATAAGGGAAGTTGCAGGACGAGGAGGAAGAATGGGATGAAAGGAAGTGCCCCTATAGAATGACCACCAGTTCAAGTAAGAACCCCTCAGGACGCGGGTGGTGATACCACGGAGTACTCCTGCAGAGATGCCCAACTCGAGTAACTCCGTGGCGCTTTTCCCGCACCACACCCCGCGCTATGACAAGGTCGCAGCCATGACCTTGATGTTATTAGGTGCCACTCCTTTTAGCTCAGATATCGCCTGTCGCAGATCATTTCTATCATATTTACTTTTCTTAGCCCGCCAGGTCTGCTCCATGTCCACGCTGCCACTGACATCCAGGATAATGGCAGACCCATCGGGCTTGACAGCAACGATATCCGGCTTCATGCCCCGGTCACTCGGCATGTGATATAGTCTCTCTCTCTCAACAGCCCAACCGCTGGATGACAGAGCGCCTGCTATCTGCTTGGCAACCGCATCATGACGGAGAATGCGGCCACCGTGAGTACGAGGACACTGCTGCACTACATGATACAGGTTCTCATTTTTACCCCGACAGGCACGGCAAAGGGTATCCACTGTCCCGCGACTACTCCTCGAACACCTCACCGAGGTGGCCAATGTGGCCACCCGGACAGCATGAAAATGGCGGTAGTCGCGAGCCCCAATGCCCTCTGAAGCCCATTCCACCCACTGGGAAGAAATGGGGGATTCAGAGCACTGTCGGAGTTCTTTACCATCTACTGACTCATGCAGTGCAGCAGCGAACTCAGCAGATGAGCTGGGTTTGGGAGCAGTTGGTGTTGCTCGGTCGCACCACAACAACTGCTCCTTGACAAAGTCAAGGTCAGCAGCAGTGCGAGCGACCTCCAGCTCGAGCCCCTAAGGGCCACACACACACACACCTACACACCTTTCTCCTAAAAAACACCATGAAAATGTCCAATACAATTATTGCGGGTACCAAAAGTGCCACCCGCGACTCTCCCGGGGCTCCCACCCCAGCTGAGGAGGTCTCCACTCCGCCTCCCCCAACCCCCCTTCACCCCAAATGTCTTCTCTTGTGGAGGTCTAACCCTGTTGTTGTTACCTCCCCTTTGGGAGGAGCAATCTATGAAATTTCTTCAAACACTGGGAAAGGAATCGCTGATTGTTTAGTCCCCAACTTTGTGACACCCACTGAACAATCAGATGCTGTTGTGAAGCCTCTGAGCTTTAAAAAAAAAAAAATTGATAATGGCCAAAACCGATCTTTCAAGAAGTCTGGATTTAACCATTTTTATACGGTTGATATTAAGGGGGATGGTTTTACAACCTCCAGTTCCCTAAAAATCGGAAATACGTTGGTGCGTCAGATAGGCAAACCAACTGGAATGAAAATCATTTCCAACTCCAAGGTTCACATTAAAGTAGCATCGGAGGAACAAGGATTAACCTTTTTGCGCCTGACTTTTAAATGCCCACGGGGCTCCCCAGTCCTGGATTTAAAGGGCCCACTCGGACCAAGACAGCTCTCCTGTCCTGACTTATTTTGCGTTTTTGCACTCTTCCGTTCCGTCTATCTTCTAAAAAACATTACAGGTTCTAAATTCGTTCAAATTTCACCAAATTTGAGATAATGTTTGTTACATCATATGGTGTTCAATTACGTAAAATTTCCATTATTTTTCTATATTCAACCGATTTTCTAAACAGTTTGTTCCAAAAATGAGGTGAAAATCAAAATAATTCAACTTCAAACACAGGGAAAGGTAGTCACAAGTTCAACTATTTCTTCGTCCTTGAAAGCATGGCGATTTCTACGCAACATTTCACAGAAAATAACACGGATAGAATAATACAAGACATTCTCGTGCGAAAGGGCAAGCGGTACTGGAGCTTCTAGGAGGAGAATGTAAACCCTCCCTCCCCCCGCCCAGTAATGTCGAATGTTCAATGTTAACACAGTAGTCTTCCAACTACCGTTCTGAGTCCGAAAACCATCAATTACGGGAAGAAAAATTAATGTAGTGACGTCATAACAAAACGAAAAGCAAACTGTATATATGCGGGGCCTGGCAGGGAGGTGATCTATGGTCGGACTGCATATATGCAGACCCCGGCGCAAAAAGGTTAAGACTCGGAAAAATAATAAAGTTGGAGAGACTGAAGTCACAGTCACTCTCAACCAGAAAATTCACAGAAAATTCAATGCTCAGTCAAATCTATTGACTAACTAATCAACTACTGATTACAATTAGTCAGAGGTTGAAATGTGTTGGACTTCCAGATACCGTTTATCAATCTTGGTTGTAGAGCATCACGAAATTAATTGAAAGAATGTGCTAATCAACTTTTCGATCCCTTCAATATATCGCCAAAAAGTGTCCCAATGTTTTGGGATATTACTTTTCCTCCATCCTCTTCCTTTCGTTCTCCTCTTTCCAAATACGTCTAAGTTTTTGTTACTGAAGTTATTTATTGGGTTGAAAATCGATCTCAAACAACGATTTTCAATTACCATGTCTGAAATTGAGCTATTACCATGGGTTTATTAAAATCCACGGTAATTGCATTAGCTACATGGTAATATAATTCCACTGTATTTTCAAACTTTCCTTCTTTCCACATGTGGCAATTTGCAAGTTGGTAGTTTTCTATTGACTAAACCGCAAATAAAACATAAATTCGACATCGTTTCCACTGGAAAAACATGGCTTGTGGTAGAAGGAAGTCAGGCATTTGGCGTGAAGAGGTACTTAAAAGAAAAAAGAGAGAGAGAAAGAGATGCAGAACGCGAGAGAAGAGAGAGGCGAAGAAATGAACCCGAACTGAGGGAGGAAGATTAGTTGAAAGAACATTCAAGGTACCAGCAACGGAAAAAGGATATAAACCTTTTTGTGACTTGAATGAAAGGGATAGGAGGGCCAAAAGTAGAAAACTGAGGAAAAATGGTTTGGCAACAATGAAACTGATGTGGGACCATCTACAACCTAACCCGCACCGCGCACTGCCAGACAATTTCATCAAAATAAGATGATGAAAACTGTGGAAATTAGGGTCGTTACAAGGATTGTGCATTGGCGCATGCGCAGTAGCTATTAATGATACCATAATGTTGAAATTTATATGGGATGATCAAATCGTTGTCTCCCAACTATGATCCAAATTTGAGCGAGATCAAACGACTAGGGCGTGAGAAAATGGTGCTTGGTAGAATTTACATCTGCGCATGCGCAAAGTTAAGTATTGAGTCAAGAGTGATGAAACTGATAGGGGGACCACCTATACTACATACACCCTGTCTACGCCCACATAATCCCTTAAAATTTCATCCAAATTGGATGAAAACTGTGGAAAATAAGGTTGTTACAAGGATTTGCGGACACAAGATAGACACGGAACCAAAGTTATTCAGAATGGTATATAACGTAAAATGCAAGTGGAGATTTTGATTTTCGAGACCAACAATTTTTTTTCTCAACAATCTTTTTTCTCTCTTCCCTGAAAGTGAAACAACAATGCTTTCACCACCTTTAGGTAGACTCGGAATTTTTCATTTTTTTCGAATTTTCAAGTGACGTTGGTTCTTGAAGTACCAACCTTTTTTTTTACTAGGTACTGAATGTTAGGAGTATTAGTTTACTTACTATTGATTCTTAATTTTATATGTTTATTATAATAGTTTTTTACTTTTATTTAGAGTTATTTGAATATGTTTTCAAATAATGATTAAATGAATGAGAAATATCTTTCAAAATCCCCTTGTTGTTTGCCTTTCAAGCTTTATTCTACGAGTATAATTTTGGTTCTACTCTCAGGTTTCCCAGTCAATATTTTTGCTTCAGAGTCTCCCTGGGTGATGTCATAAATCTAGTACATAATTGCACAATTTAAGCATAGCTAGACTGATAATTTAGTTTCGGTGTTGGGTTCCTGTCCGACGATGGTGGACCATACCTTATTACTAGTTAGATTTACTTTAAAGGAGATTTTTCCGTAGTCACCATCTTTTTCCATGAACACAACATGTCGATTACTTTTTTAATTTTGTTGGTTTGTTGTTCAGGTTTCGCTAATATGAACCCCTATGTGATCCTACGCCTAAAGACTAAGGTTACAAATAAAAACTAAAAGACTAATTAGGTGTAATTGACTATTTTACGAATGTTACCTACATATGTACGATCTTGTGTTCAAGTTTGGATCGTTTTTATATTATTTAAATTAGAGTTTAAATTAAAAAATTGCTGGATTAAAAACGTTTTTACGCTATTACCTACATACGTACCTCCTAGTATAATTATCTGTTGTTGAAAACACTGATGAAATACCATGGCAAACTACAGCTATTACCGTGGACACCGATTTTGTAATTTTCCAAAACTAGGTTTAAATTTGAGAGTTGATCTGGGTAATATGTATTTTTGCAATCAGTGTTGACTAAGGAACCACCCTGAATTTTTTCAAATTTTTTTGAAGACTTTTATTTTTTGAAATTTCTGTGTCCGAAAGTTGCCCCTAGTTTGAGAACGGCCCTTATATTGATCTCCAGTACCGGTCGCATCTACAAAGAAAGTGCTCTGCGGAATCTTCCTCGAGTCCGCAAGGGCACATAGGTGAGATATTGTTATCTATAATATTTAGCATCCTGCGGAAATCATAATGTCCGGTGAGGATCCCAATCATGGTTCTAATAGAATTTCTACTTTTGCTCAGAAGCCAGCGTGCTCGTTTGGGATCAGAAGAAGTAACGAGCATTCTGGTTTGTCTATATCTAGCAGTTTCCTTGCTCCAGAGAATGTCGAGGTCTTGTGTGACCCAGTTTTTAATTTTTGCTTTACAGGCATTTTTGGAAATGCAGATGGCAGGAGATGGTCCGAGAAACTGTTGTCCCGAGCCAGCCCGCGCTAAGCCGTCCGCATTAACATTGCCTTCGTAGTTCTCATGACCAGGAATCCATTTTATGGATATTCTGTTGTTGCTAAGAAACAAATTGTTAATGTGTTGCTTTGTTTCCCAGACTAGTTTTGAGGTCGTGGGGGGGCTCAGGAGTGCTTTGATGCTGGCCTGACTATCGGTAAAAATGTGAATGTTTTTGTTAGAAGTGTTGTGGTTATGTAAGGTGACCAGGCACTTATTGATAGCATATATTTCTGATTGAAATACAGTCGCATATTTATCGAGGCTGTAAGAATGTGCCACTTGGAGGCTGGGAATGAATACACCAGCACCAGAGGAAGGTTCAGATTCCCTGTCTATCTTAGAACCATCGGTGTAGCAATGTATGGTGTCTATAGTGTCAACAGGGATTTGTTGATTGTTCCACTCATTTCTGTCTTTTATTTCAAAGGTGGATTTCAAGTTCCAGAAAAATCTCCTCTTCATTTCATCAGAGGGCATGAGGGTTTCTGGTGCATAAGCATTAGTAGCTTGTTTGATGTAGGTGTGTCCCTACTTGTGTGTAGTGAGAGAGATGACTTGTGTCATGCACCCATTCTCCCAAAAATATCAACCTAACCACGGCTTTGCATGGAAAAGACCATGTTTATCAATCTTAAAATGAATGTTGACTAACTAATCAGAACTTACCATGGGGAAAACAGGGGTGCTACAACAACAGCAAAATATTCCCACGAAATCAGGTTGGAGCACTGTGCAGTATTTAGTTGTTTCCATAGCAACTGCCAGGTTTCGGCTTTTGGGCTCATTTTTCTTCCAAAACCTCTTTCTTTTCTGTTGCATCATTGTATCAATGATTAATCCTTTCATGATCGTTAAAGCTATCTGTTACTTTATCTGACAAATGATAAAAGACATACCAGCTCTCGGCCTCAAAGTGAACTCATGAAGTTCAATGCAATGCTTCACTGTACTTTCACAACATTTGTATTAAATGAATTGACGTTGACACTTCATTTATTTATTTATTTTTTTTTTTTTACACCTTCACATGAACTTCATATACCCCCCCCCCCTTCTACCTCTTAATGCTTCCCAAACTTTTCAGCAGTTCCAGAAAATGTTTTTTAGGATAACTAAAAAGCTTCCTCATCGGCATTCGAGTTGTTGGGAAAGTGAAAAGTGCATAGGTACCTACATCCTTGTACCTACACGGAACGGCGCACATTATTCAACCTCTCAACACTCGATAACCTCTGTTTTTCTGCCTATGGTACATTTTAAATAATGTAAAACAGAACAAATAATGTATGTACCTTTCATTAAATGAAATCTTGTAAGGAAATCCTCATCGTCCAATACCATTAACTAATCTGGACTAGGCGTCGCTCTTACCCAAGAGGGAAAGTCCATGATTTTTTTGTCTGATAAATCAGAATCTTCTAATTCTCAGTCAGAATTAGAGTCCATAATTTTCAAACACGAAGAAAAGAAAGATGAACAATATGAGATACAAGTTTTACAGCAAACTGTCACAACGATGATTCCATTACTCATTTAACCGAGCAGCTAAAACGGTAACTGAACCCCAGGCGCTTGGTTAAGATAATCAACAATTATTGGATAACTGAACTGATAAACAGGTATTTCGAAGGTAGCCAGAGATTTGACTAGGTCAGACTTTAATCAGGCTAGCAAATGCGATTGATCAACCAGCCCTATTCATTTCAAGTGAGAAAAATAGATTTTAAGATTAGAAATGCCCATAACTGACCTAATTTTAGAGTTTGGCTGCGTATTCTAAAGCTTCGTTCTCAGTGTGCGTTCTGCCAGTTCGAAACGGTTCTGGGCAAGCGCAGTTGAGTTTTGTCGTTTGCAGTGCCGGAATCCCCAGTTCCCAAACTATGAGTTTGGCGTTCGCAGTGTTTTGCAAACCCAGTTCCGAACGGTTCTGAATGTTCCCGATTTTATTTCGGAACATTCAGAACTCGAACGCAAGGACGTAGTTAACGCATGCGCATTTCACAATTTTTCGGAGCTCTTGGAGTAAAGAATACGCTCTCTTCGGCTTAGGTTGCCGCGTGTTCCCTGTAAAATTTCGCTTTGTTCTGTTGTTCGCTGTTCTTCATTTGAATTTCTTCATCAAAATGTCAACTAGTAGCTCGCCAAGTTCAGAAAAAGATAGTTTCGACGATGGTGGTGAAGTTTCATGGTTTATCTCTATCTCTATTATTAATAAGAATGAAACTCCGTTTGTCTGTCTGTCGTGTCTATGCACGGCCAAACGGCTGAGTGGGGGGAGTGTACGAGTGGGGGGATCTTCTTGAGATTTTCCAAAAGTGGGAGCGAGCGAATTTAAAATTGTTTAATCCCACCCGAACCATGGGCCGTAGGGCGGGAGGGGGGTCGAAGTAAGAATTAATGTGCGCTTTTTGGACTTCCCCGCTTCCCCTACCCCTCTAAACGGCCGTTGACAATTCCGGAAAAATACGGGTTTCGTAGGTTTTTGAACGAGGAAGACGACGGCGCGATCGGATCGCGAAAAAAGTATCGGGAAATGCGTTAAAAAAATGCGAGAATACGGACCCGTTTTTTCGAAAAGTCCGCCGAAAAACTTGGTTTTTTCCGATTAAAATATACCCCATAAAGGTACGTTTTTCGGAACGGTTTTCGCGGGCGAAATACAGCTTTGGGTCCGCCGAATCTGAATCCGAAATCGGATATCGAAAAAAGTGACGTTAAGTCGGTCAAATCGCGAGCGGAAGCGAGAAGAAGCGTTTAACATCAGAAATTAATTTTGCCGTGTTCGCGAGAAGGCTCTACGAAGACGTCAAGGGGTTTGTCAGGTATTTCACAATGTTACCTGCAGGCCTATTTCAAAAGAATAAATACGGGTTTTTTTCCTACCTATATACAGGTATACCTTGCGAGCGAAGCGAGCAACATCCCCGAATAATCTTTTTGTGGTTCCACGTAGTTTTATAAGATTTAATTTGTTTGTAAGAATTTCCAACAGAAAAAAACGTCTGCCAAGTTGGGTGGGCAGTATAACTCCCTCAAGCGAGCGAAGCGAGCAGCATCCCCTACAGAAGTTAAACCTACCCTTAGAGATCTACCGTTTGCGAGCGAAGCGAGCAACATCCCCTACACACGTTAAACCTACCCTTAGGGATCTACCGTTTGCGAGCAAAGCGAGCAACATGCCCTACATGCCACACTTTGCGAGCGAAGCGAGAGCCATGTCAACAGAATAAATTCGGATTTTTTCCTACAAATATACAGCAATACCTTGCGAGCGAAGCGAGCAACATCCCCGAATAAACTTTTTGTGGTTCCACGTAGTTTCATAAGATTTAATTTGTTTGTAAGAATTTCCAACAGAAAAAAACGTCTGCTAAGTTGGGTGGGCAGTATAACTTCCTCAAGCGAGCGAAGCGAGCAGCATCCCTTACAGAAGTTAAACCTACCCTTAGGGATCTATCGTTTGCGAGCGAAGCGAGCAACATTCCCTACATGCCACACTTTGCAATATTCCCTACATGCCACACTTTGCGAGTGAAGCGAGCAATTGAATGGGGGGTCCGGGGGGCTTGCCCCCGGCCTACATAGCGAGCCGGAGCCACACTAGGTTCGCGTTTCAGCCAATGTCGGCCATGAACGTCAATGAATCGCTACTCAACCAATCTCACAAGAAGTTTGCCGTCTCACGTCAACATAATTCGTGGGCCATTTTTCCAGATTTTTTTTGAAAAAGTATAGTATTGTAGCAATACAAAGTTTTAATTTTGACTTGCCTGCCCCTAATAATTGATTGAATTGCTGGACGTGAACTTGTTTTTAGGCGAGCGTAGTGTCAGAAAACTAAAGAACTTCATTCGTTTAGGCTTTGAGAATAATTAACCTGAAAAATAGTAAAGAAAAGATGATTGAAAATTCCTCAGGTGTCTGTACTGCTGTGTCGAGGTACCTAGCCATTGCTCAGGTAGCTTCATCAGCGTTTTATTATAAAGTTCGTAGTACTATGCTTAACGTGCTATATTGAATGAATAAAAGGAGAGATTTGTCAAAATAAACAAGGCAGGAAAGGCCAGGCTTGGGTACATCAAGAAACGAAACTGTAGGTAGGTACGTACGTCCTGATATGCTGCTGGTTTAAAGTGCCTAAACAAAGTAGGTGGGTCGTTGCTTTGCCGACGAATACAACCGCTGATTAGCAAGTTTGTCAAATATCGAATCAGGGAATATGCAACATGAATTAAAAACCAGCTGCAAGGAAAAAACCTTGAAATGCATTCCTCTGAAGGTAAGATTTCATACAGCAATGGTGCAGTTATTGCGCGAGTTTGCAGTTACGCAAATTGTATGGACAAAAAAGGTAATTAGGTGTACCTACTTTCGTTTTGATCAATGAAATACCTTCAACAAGTAATAATACGGAAAGTACGTAGGTATACCTTACCTCTAGTTGGGTACTTACCTTTCCACATTGATACAACTTACTATTCCCGCCTAACAGAGCTCTCATAATGCATCCTTTCACAAGACCGCTTTCACAGTACTCTAAAGATTTTTAGTTTCAATTGAGTCAAAGAAGAGTTCTAAAACTAGATAGGTAATCCACAACATCTTTGCGGCTGACTGGATCATCTGAACACTTGGTCAACTCCCCAACACACATTTCATATGGTACCCACAGATTAAATCTTGCGTTCGTAGCGTTTGAGGTCAACACCTGATAATAACTTGATGTAATTTGCATACAATTTATCACCTTGCGAAGTGACTCGGAACGTGAGACTATGTTACGCTGTTGTCCAGGTTCGTTCACAAATGGCGCATTTTCGCATATGTTTACTCGTCACCATGACAACAAGGTGAAATAACTTGATTTCGCCTTGCCTCGATGTAAGGATGCGCTAGTGTCCAAGTCTCGAGAATATCACCCATAAGAATGAAACTCCGTCTGTTTGTTTGTTTGTCTGTCTGTCGTGTCTATGCACGGCCAAACGGCTGAGTGGTGGGAGTCTACGAGTGGGGGGATCTTCTTGGGATTTTCCGATAGGGTGTATAAGCGAATTTAAAATTTTCTAATCCCAGCCGAACCATGGGCCGTAGGGCGGGAGGGGGGTCGAAGTTCGCGTTAATGTGCGCTTTTTGGACTTCCCCGCTTCCCCTACCCCTCTAAACGGCCGTCGAAAATTCCGGAAAAATACCGGTTTCGTAGGTTTTCCTACGAGGAAGACGACGGCACGATCGGATCGCGAAAAAAGTATCGGACCCGTTTTCTCGAAAAGTCCGACGAAAAACTACGTTTTTTCCGATTAAAATATACCCCATAAAGGTACGTTTTTCGGAACGGTTTTCGCGGGCGAAATACAGCTTTGGGTCCGCCGAATCTAAATCCGAAACCGGATATCGAAAAAAGTGACGAGAACTCGGTCAAATTGCGAGCGGAAGCGAGGCAAAGCGATTAAAATTATTGTGCCGTGGACGAGAGAGGGCTCAAGAATTGACGTGAAGGGTTCGATGACTCAGGTTTTTCACAAGGTTGCGAGCAGACCTATTTCAAAAGAATAAATACGGGTTTTTTTCCTACCTATATACAGGTATACCTTGCGAGCGAAGCGAGCAACATCCCCGAATAAACTTTTCGTGGTTCCACGTAGTTTTATAAGATTTAATTTGTTTGTAAAAATTTCCAACAGAAAAAAACGCCTGCCAAGTTGGGTGGGCAGTATAACTTCCTCAAGCGACCTAAGCGAGCAACATCCCCTACAGAGGTTAAACCTACCCTTAGGGATCTACCGTTTGTGAGCGAAGCGAACAACATCCCCTACATGTTTCAATTGTAATACATCGCATGTATACACCCCACACTTTGCGAGCGAAGCGAGCAACATCCCCTACATACCACTCTTTGCGAGCGAAGCGAGCAATCTAATGGGGGGTCCGGGGGGCTTGACCCCCGGCTGGACGTGGAGGCGAGCGTAGCGAGCCGGAGCGGCTAGTAGACAATGAGGACGAGATTGAAGTTGTAGTTAGATTTCGTCTACATGATTTTTTCGACGGAATTGTGCCAAGATTCGACGACCAAGAATTCGTTAACCATTTTAGAATAAACAGTGGGTCGCGAAGGAGTTAGCCCATCGTTATCAGGCCAGCACCCTCAACCATTACCGTTCTGAAATTCTTCAGAGTTCACAAGTTCCGGAACGCCCCGGGATTTCCCGTCCCAGTTCTGATGAGCAGGTTCAGTTCAGAGCAAGAGCACCTCCATGGCTGTTCAGTTCAGATGGCAGCGGAAACGCTCAAGGACATGTTTGGGGCAGTAACCATGGATACATGAAGATCCATGAAAATGGAGTCACGTTAGCGGAACTTTAGCAAACAAACACTTGTTTTTGTGTCCGCCGACGTCCGACCTTCTGCTGTTGTTCTGTGAAAGGTTATAGAAGTTTGAGGAAGGATATATTGGGTTATCCAAAGTTTCAAGGAGCGCATACGTGGAACAAGCTGCACCTGGTCTTCCGGCGGAGCAGAAAGTTCATGTTCCTTGGGCAGCGGAAACACCGGTTATCTTGCACCGAATATGACCGGGGGACTGCGAAAACGCCTTTTTCTTACTCCTTCTTCACTGCGCAAGCGCAACTTGACCTGAAACTGTTCACTACAGTAGTGGAAACAATCCTGGAACGCACACTGAGAACGAAGCTTTAAACTTTCTTTGCGATCTCGTCACACGGCTGTCCCCTCTGTTTTATTCAGGACAAGGTTTGCCTCAATGATCAGAATTTATGTGCCTAATTTAATGTTATCCACAACTTTTCTTTGAAAATTCGCTCCATTAATAATGCTGCATGACTGAGCACTTCTTTTGTTAAGACTAGAGAAAGAGACCTTTACAGCGGGATTTTTCAATATTTTTTATGATTAAGGACAATGGAGTTATAAATATTGGAAAATGGGGGCTTATACTAAAGAACACCCGTTTTTAAATGTTTTTCAAACTTCGCAAGGACCCTGGGCTGTATCGGTATATGTTTGGTCAGTCTATCTTAACCAGTTCCGAGGTTGTGATAAGACTCATGACTGCTTTGATGTAGGACTGACTAGGTGTATGGCTGTCGGTTTTTAATTTTACTATCAATATCGTTTTCACACATCAGACAGTGGCACACCTACAGCTCAACATCTTGAAAGTAGTTTACACTTGTGAGATGACAGCGTATCTCAGACAAGAGCTTAGAGCACAAACATATAAATTAACTTACGTTAATTAAAATAGCGAGTAATGATAAACCTACAACATTCAGGTGACAATCAAGTATCATACCTATCATTT
Organism: Adelphocoris suturalis; assembly: GCA_030762985.1. Taxonomy (NCBI): domain Eukaryota; kingdom Metazoa; phylum Arthropoda; class Insecta; order Hemiptera; family Miridae; genus Adelphocoris; species Adelphocoris suturalis. The sequence goes on along the minus strand of CM061051.1, from coordinate 6,833,636 downwards.
CGTAAGAATTTTCTGAAGAAATCCAAAACTTGTAAAGGACTCTTCCTGCACTAAAATAATTGTGCAGGCTGAGTTACCTGTCTAAGTTCAGAAGACTTAGAACAAGAATAATAGAGATGTCAAACTAATATACCTAACAGCTTAGTATGTTTGAAACTTATCAGACCCATAGCAACTACAGGGTCTATCTGACCTATAGTATCTATATGATTGAAACCACGAAATGTATGGAAAAAGATACAAGGGCAGAAAACAATTGTTTGATTGCGATCATGACGTTTAAGTAGCGTAACGATTACAATCACAAGCGGTGATAACAAGATCGTGTAAATAATCCTTGAAACCTGCCAAGGTTATGGGGAACGAATAACTGCACTAGTCCTTAACTATTCTGCTAACTTCCTGAGAAGTGCGTATGTGGCATGTAATTAAAACCCAGTTATCATCTGGTCATCGTAAACAAATCATCATGATTATGCACCACGCAAGTTTCAGTAAAAGCTGAAACTTTTGAAAGAAATCAAATAAAATAAATCGCATTGTGGAAATTTTACATACAAACACCATAATGAGACTCACCTACAATTTCCTCAGACATTGTTGCAGATTCAAATAAAAAGTCACACGAAAAAAACGCACATAACAAATCAAAGAATAACTACACGATTAATTCCACTCCTGCAAACACACATCACGAGGTTAACTGAGATGGTAATTAAAAATAGTCAAATAGCGAATGTTCAGTTAGACACCAAGAGTCAATTTTTACTATTTATATATGGTACGAATGATTCAGGTTGATCTGGGCATCTCAGAGAAATTCAGGTGTGCTGGATAGTTGGCGATGATGACATCAATGTGAGTTGCATATATGGATACTAGAACCATGGAAGAATCGGAATTGCGACTTACCGCCTTCCTGTCCTATGGGACCTCGAAAAACGTTGGTTCCACGTAGAGAGGAATGGGGCTGTGAACATTAGAACCTAGAGGTTGAGCGCAGCACGTAAACAATTATTGTCCTTACCTTTTTTCTCGTCTTTTGATGCCTATGACCGCAGAAGTGTCGGACACAATGGATGTTCCTTATCAAGACTGGAAGTAGAGGAAACGGAACCGTAACCCCAGTTCGCGGCTGAGATGAATTTTATGAATATTTTTTTGAGATGTTGTTTTGTGATTTTATTTAATTTTATATTTGGAAAATGGATTTATTAAATATTAAGCAGCTAAAATAGGGGTGATGCAGTAAAAACGTCTACTACGAAAACAGTAGGTAATATCAATATTAA
>CM061051.1:6737705-6832244 GCA_030762985.1 Adelphocoris suturalis | reverse complement strand
GGACCAGGACTGGTCCTGCAGGACTGGAAGTGGTGGTGGTTGTGGTGCTTGTGGTAGTAGAGGTGTGTGGTTATTTCTCGTTTTCCGAAAATTTAAACCAATAAAAAGAGTTGTTTTCCTATTTTAATGAATGTTTACTACCTTCTCTAATACTTTAATAACCATTTACACATTATTATTCGTGTTTTAGTTGAAACCAGGACCAGGACTGGAAACGCAGGACTGGCGCCGTATCTCCTTTTCCCATGATTTAAACCAATAAAAATAGTTGTTTTATCTTTAAATGAATATTTACTACCTTCTCTATTATTTGTATCACCATATAAAACAATGTTATCAGTGCTTTGGTTCACCGCAGGACCGCGAATCGTTAATTCAGGACCAGTCCTGGCCCAGGCGGATTGGTCCTGCTGGACTGGGAACACAAAAGGATGGTGGTGGTGGTTTTTTGCGGTTATTTCTCGTTTTTCGACGATTTTTAAACCAATAAAAAGAGTGGTTTTTCCTATTTTAATGAATGTTTTTACTACCTTCTCTAATATTTTTATAAACACATTTACACATTATTATTGGTGTTTTAGTTGAACCCAGGACTAGGACTGGAAACGCAGGACTGGCGCCATATCTCCTTTTCCCATGATTGTAAACCAATAAAAATAGTTGTTTTATCTTAAAATGAATATTTACTACCTTCCCTATTATTGTATCACCATATAAACAATGTTATCAGTGCTTTGGTTCACCGCAGGGACCGCGAATCATTAATTCAGGACCAGTCCTGGCCCAGGCGGATTGGTCCTGCGGGACTGAGAACACAAAAAGGATGGTGGTGGTGGTGTGCGGTTATTTCTCGTTTTCCGAAGATTTAAACCCATAAAAGAGTTGTTTTCCTCTTTTAATGAATGTTTACTACCTTCTCTAATATTTTTATAACCATTTACACATTCCTATTGGTGTTTTAGTTGAACCCAGGACCAGGACTGGAAACGCAGGGACTGGCGCCTTATCTCCTTTTCCCATGATTTAAACCAATAAAAATAGTTGTCTTTTTAAATGAATATTTACTACCTTCCCTAGTATTTGTATCACCATATAAACAATGTTATCAGTGCTTTGGTTCACCGCAGGACCGCGAATCGTTAATTCAGGACCAGTCCTGGCCCAGGCGGATTGGTCCTGCGGGACTGGGAACACAAAAAGGATGGTGGTGGTGGTGTTCGGTTATTTCTCGATTTTTCCGAAGATTTGAACAATAAAAAAGAGTGGTTTTCCTATTTTAATGAATGTTTTACTACCTTCTCTAATATTTTTATAACCATTTACACATTATTATTCGTGTTTTTAGTTGAACCCAGGACCAGGACTGGAAACGCAGGACTGGCGCCATATCTCCTTTTCCATGATTTAAACCAATAAAAATAGTTGTCTTTTTAAATGAATATTTACTACCTTCCCTATTATTTGTATCACCATATAAACAATGTTATCAGTGCTTTGGTTCACCGCAGGACCGCGAATCGTTAACTCAGGACCAGTCCTGGCCCAGGCGGATTGGTCCTGCGGGACTGGGAATACAAAAAGGATGGTGGTGGTGGTGTGCGGTTATTTCTTGTTTTCCGAAGATTTAAACCATAAAAAGAGTTGTTTTCCTATTTTAATGAATGTTTACTACCTTCTCTAATATTTTTATAACCATTTACACATTATTATTGGTGTTTTAGTTGAACCCAGGACCAGGACTGGAAAAACGCAGGACTGGCGCCATATCTCCTTTTCCCATGATTTAAACCAATAAAAATAGTTGTTTTATCTTTAAATGAATATTTACTACCTTACCTATTATTTGTATCACCATATAAACAATGTTATCAGTGCATTGGTTCACCTCAGGACCGCGAATCGTTAATTCAGGACCAGTCCTGGCCCAGGCGGATTGGTCCTGCGGGACTGGGAACACAAAAAGGATGGTGGTGGTGGTGTTCGGTTATTTCTCGTTTTCCGAAGATTTAAACCAATAAAATGAGTGGTTTTCCTATTTTAATGAATGTTTACTACCTTCTCTAATATTTTTATAACCATTTACACATTATTATTCGTGTTTTAGTTGAACCCAGGACCAGGACTGGAAACGCAGGACTGGCGCCATATCTCCTTTTCCCATGATTTAAACCAATAAAAATAGTTGTGTCTTTTTAAATGAATATTTACTACCTTCCCTAGTATTTGTATCACCATATAAACAATGTTATCAGTGCTTTGGTTCACCGCAGGACCGCGAATCGTTAACTCAGGACCAGTCCTGGCCCAGGCGGATTGGTCCTGCGGGACTGGGAATACAAAAAGGATGGTGGTGGTGGTGTGCGGTTATTTCTCGTTTTCCGAAGATTTAAACCATAAAAAGAGTTGTTTTCCTATTTTAATGAATGTTTACTACCTTCTCTAATATTTTTATAACCATTTACACATTATTATTGGTGTTTTAGTTGAACCCAGGACCAGGACTGGAAACGCAGGACTGGCGCCATATCTCCTTTTCCCATGATTTAAACCAATAAAAATAGTTTGTTTTATTTTTAAATGAATATTTACTACCTTCCCTATTATTTGTATCACCATATAAACAATGTTATCAGTGCTTTGGTTCACCGCAGGTTCGCGAATCGTTAATTCAGGACCAGTCCTGGCCCAGGCGGATTGGTCCTGCGGGACTGGGAACTCAAAAAGGATGGTGGTGGTGGTGTTCGGTTATTTCTCGTTTTCCGAAGATTTAAACCAATAAAAAGAGTGGTTTTTCTATTTTAATGAATGTTTACTACCTTCTCTAATATTTTTATAACCATTTACACATTATTATTCGTGTTTTAGTTGAACCCAGGACCAGGACTGGAAACGCAGGACTGGCGCCATATCTCCTTTTCCCATGATTCAAACCAATAAAAATAGTTGTTTTTTTAAATGAATATTTACTACCTTCCCTATTATTTGTATCACCATATAAACAATGTTATCAGTGCTTTGGTTCACCGCAGGACCGCGAATCGTTAACTCAGGACCAGTCCTGGCCCAGGCGGATTGGTCCTGCAGGACTGGGAACACAAAAAGGATGGTGGTGGTGGTGTGCGGTTATTTCTTGTTTTCCGACGATTTAAACCAATAAAAAGAGTTGTCTTCTTATTTTAATGAATGTTTACTACCTTCTCTAATATTTTTATAACCATTTACACATTATTATTCGTGTTTTAGTTGAATCCAGGACCAGGACTGGAAACGCAGGACTGGCAACATATCTCCTTTTCCCATGATTTAAACCAATAAAAATAGTTGTTTTATCTTTAAATGAATATTTACTACCTTCCCTATTATTTGTATCACCATATAAACAATGTTATCAGTGCTTTGGTTCACCGCAGGACCGCGAATCGTTAATTCAGGACCAGTCCTGGCCCAGGCGGATTGGTCCTGCGGGACTGGGAACACAAAAAGGATGGTGGTGGTGGTGTGCGGTTATTTCTCGTTTTCCGAAGATTTAAACCCATAAAAAGAGTTGTTTTCCTATTTTAATGAATGTTTACTACCTTCTCTAATATTTTTATAACCATTTACACATTCCTATTGGTGTTTTAGTTGAACCCAGGACCAGGACTGGAAACGCAGGACTGGCGCCATATTTCCTTTTCCCATGATTTAAACCAATAAAAATAGTTGTTTTATCTTTAAATGAATATTTACTACCTTCCCTATTATTTTGTATCACCATATAAACAATGTTATCAGTGCTTTGGTTCACCGCAGGACCGCGAATCGTTAATTCAGGACCAGTCCTGGCCCAGGCGGATTGGTCCTGCGGGACTGGGAACACAAAAAGGATGGTGGTGGTGGTGTTCGGTTATTTCTGTTTTCCGAAGATTTAAACCATAAAAAGAGTGGTTTTCCTATTTTAATGAATGTTTACTACCTTCTCTAATATTTTTATAACCATTTACACATTATTATTCGTGTTTTAGTTGAACCCAGGACCAGGACTGGAAACGCAGGACTGGCGCCATATCTCCTTTTCCCATGATTTAAACCAATAAAAATAGTTGTCTTTTTAAATGAATATTTACTACCTTCCCTATTATTTGTATCACCATATAAACAATGTTATCAGTGCTTTGGTTCACCGCAGGACCGCGAATCGTTAACTCAGGACCAGTCCTGGCCCAGGCGGATTGGTCCTGCAGGACTGGGAACACAAAAAGGATGGTGGTGGTGGTGTGCGGTTATTTCTTGTTTTCCGACGATTTAAACCAATAAAAAGAGTTGTCTTCTTATTTTAATGAATGTTTACTACCTTCTCTAATATTTTGATAACCATTTACACATTATTATTCGTGTTTTAGTTGAACCCAGGACCAGGACTGGAAACGCAGGACTGGCGCCATATCTCCTTTTCCCATGATTTAAACCAATAAAAATAGTTGTTTTATCTTTAAATGAATATTTAATACCTTCCCTATTATTTGTATCACCATATAAACAATGTTATCAGTGCTTTGGTTCACCGCAGGACCGCGAATCTTTAATTCAGGACCAGTCCTGGCCCAGGCGGATTGGTCCTGCGGGACTGGGAACACAAAAAGGATGGTGGTGGTGGTGGTGTGCGGTTATTTCTCGTTTTCCGAAGATTTAAACCCATAAAAGAGTTGTTTTCCTATTTTAATGAATGTTTACTACCTTCTCTAATATTTTTATAACCATTTACACATTCCTATTGGTGTTTTAGTTGAACCCAGGACCAGGACTGGAAACGCAGGACTGGCGCCATATCTCCTTTTCCCATGATTTAAACCAATAAAAATAGTTTTTTTATCTTTAAATGAATATTTACTACCTTCCCTATTATTTGTATCACCATATAAACAATGTTATCAGTGCTTTGGTTCACCGCAGGACCGCGAATCGTTAATTCAGGACCAGTCCTGGCCCAGGCGGATTGGTCCTGCGGGACTGGGAACACAAAAAGGATGGTGGTGGTGGTGTGCGGTTATTTCTCGTTTTCCGAAGATTTAAACCAATAAAAAGAGTGGTTTTCCTATTTTAATGAATGTTTACTACCTTCTCTAATATTTTTATAACCATTTACACATTATTATTCGTGTTTTAGTTGAACCCAGGACCAGGACTGGAAACGCAGGACTGGCGCCATATCTCCTTTTCCCATGATTTAAACCAATAAAATAGTTGTTTTTTTAAATGAATATTTACTACCTTCCCTATTATTTGTATCACCATATAAACAATGTTATCAGTGCTTTGGTTCACCGCAGGACCGCGAATCGTTAACTCAGGACCAGTCCTGGCCCAGGCGGATTGGTCCTGCAGGACTGGGAACACAAAAAGGATGGTGGTGGTGGTGTTCGGTTATTTCTCGTTTTCCTAAGATTTAAACCAATAAAAAGAGTGGTTTTCCTATTTTAATGAATGTTTACTACCTTCTCTAATATTTTTATAACCATTTACACATTCCTATTGGTGTTTTAGTTGAACCCAGGACCAGGACTGGAAACGCAGGACTGGCGCCATATCTCCTTTTCCCATGATTTAAACCAATAAAAATAGTTGTTTTATCTTTAAATGAATATTTACTACCTTCCCTATTATTTGTATCACCATATAAACAATGTTATCAGTGCTTTGGTTCACCGCAGGACCGCGAATCATTAATTCAGGACCAGTCCTGGCCCAGGCGGATTGGTCCTGCGGGACTGGGAACACAAAAAGGATGGTGGTGGTGGTGTTCGGTTATTTCTCGTTTTCCGAAGATTTAAACCAATAAAAAGAGTGGTTTTCCTGTTTTAATGAATGTTTACTACCTTCTCTAATATTTTTATAACCATTTACACATTATTATTAGTGTTTCAGTTGAACCCAGGACCAGGACTGGAAACGCAGGACTGGCGCCATATCTCCTTTTCCCATGATTTAAACCAATAAAAATAGTTGTTTTTTTTAAATGAATATTTACTACCTTCCCTATTATTTGTATCACCATATAAACAATGTTATCAGTGCTTTGGTTCACCGCAGGACCGCGAATCGTTAACTCAGGACCAGTCCTGGCCCAGGCGGATTGGTCCTGCGGGACTGGGAATACAAAAAGGATGGTGGTGGTGGTGTGCGGTTATTTCTCGTTTTCCGAAGATTTAAACCCATAAAAAGAGTTGTTTTCCTATTTTAATGAATGTTTACTACCTTCTCTAATATTTTTATAACCATTTACACATTATTATTGGTGTTTTAGTTGAACCCAGGACCAGGACTGGAAACGCAGGACTGGCGCCATATCTCCTTTTCCCATGATTTAAACCAATAAAAATAGTTGTTTTATCTTTAAATGAATATTTACTACCTTCCCTATTATTTGTATCACCATATAAACAATGTTATCAGTGCTTTGGTTCACCGCAGGACCGCGAATCGTTAATTCAGGACCAGTCCTGGCCCAGGCGGATTGGTCCTGCGGGACTGGGAACACAAAAAGGATGGTGGTGGTGGTGTGCGGTTATTTCTCGTTTTCCGAAGAATTAAACCCATAAAAGAGTTGTTTTCCTATTTTAATGAATGTTTACTACCTTCTCTAATATTTTTATAACCATTTACACATTCCTATTCGTGTTTTAGTTGAACCCAGGACCAGGACTGGAAACGCAGGACTGGCGCCATATCTCCTTTTCCCATGATTTAAACCAATAAAAATAGTTTTTTTATCTTTAAATGAATATTTACTACCTTCCCTATTATTTGTATCACCATATAAACAATGTTATCAGTGCTTTGGTTCACCGCAGGACCGCGAATCGTTAAATCAGGACCAGTCCTGGCCCAGGCGGATTGGTCCTGCGGGACTGGGAACACAAAAAGGATGGTGGTGGTGGTGTTCGGTTATTTCTCGTTTTCCGAAGATTTAAACCAATAAAAAGAGTGGTTTTCCTATTTTAATGAATGTTTACTACCTTCTCTAATATTTTTATAACCATTTACACATTATTATTCGTGTTTTAGTTGAACCCAGGACCAGGACTGGAAACGCAGGACTGGCGCCATATCTCCTTTTCCCATGATTTAAACCAATAAAAATAGTTGTCTTTTAAATGAATATTTACTACCTTCCCTATTATTTGTATCACCATATAAACAATGTTATCAGTGCTTTGGTTCACCGCAGGACCGCGAATCGTTAACTCAGGACCAGTCCTGGCCCAGGCGGATTGGTCCTGCGGGACTGGGAACACAAAAAGGATGGTGGTGGTGGTGTTCGGTTATTTCTCGTTTTCCGAAGATTTAAACCAATAAAAAGAGTGGTTTTCCTATTTTAATGAATGTTTACTACCTTCTCTAATATTTTTATAACCATTTACACATTCCTATTGGTGTTTTAGTTGAACCCAGGACCAGGACTGGAAACGCAGGACTGGCGCCATATCTCCTTTTCCCATGATTTAAACCAATAAAAATAGTTGTTTTATCTTTAAATGAATATTTACTACCTTCCCTATTATTTGTATCACCATATAAACAATGTTATCAGTGCTTTGGTTCACCGCAGGACCGCGAATCGTTAATTCAGGACCAGTCCTGGCCCAGGCGGATTGGTCCTGCGGGACTGGGAACACAAAAAGGATGGTGGTGGTGGTGTGCGGTTATTTCTCGTTTTCCGAAGATTTAAACCAATAAAAAGAGTTGTTTTCCTATTTTAATGAATGTTTACTACCTTCTCTAATATTTTTATAACCATTTACACATTATTATTGGTGTTTTAGTTGAACCCAGGACCAGGACTGGAAACGCAGGACTGGCGCCATATCTCCTTTTCCCATGATTTAAACCAATAAAAATAGTTGTTTTATCTTTAAATGAATATTTACTACCTTCCCTATTATTTGTATCACCATATAAACAATGTTATCAGTGCTTTGGTTCACCGCAGGACCGCGAATCGTTAATTCAGGACCAGTCCTGGCCCAGGCGGATTGGTCCTGCGGGACTGGGAACACAAAAAGGATGGTGGTGGTGGTGTGCGGTTATTTCTCGTTTTCCGAAGATTTAAACCAATAAAAGAGTTGTTTTCCTATTTTAATGAATGTTTACTACCTTCTCTAATATTTTTATAACCATTTACACATTATTATTCTGTTTTAGTTGAACCCAGGACCAGGACTGGAAACGCAGGACTGGCGCCATATCTCCTTTTCCCATGATTTAAACCAATAAAAATAGTTTTTTTCTCTTTAAATGAATATTTACTACCTTCCCTATTATTTGTATCACCATATAAACAATGTTGTCAGTGCTTTGGTTCACCGCAGGACCGCGAATCGTTAATTCAGGACCAGTCCTGGCCCAGGCGGATTGGTCCTGCGGGACTGGGAACACAAAAAGGATGGTGGTGGTGGTGTGCGGTTATTTCTCGTTTTCCGAAGATTTAAACCAATAAAAAGAGTGGTTTTCCTATTTTAATGAATGTTTACTACCTTCTCTAATATTTTTATAACCATTTACACATTATTATTCGTGTTTTAGTTGAATCCAGGACCAGGACTGGAAACGCAGGACTGGCGCCATATCTCCTTTTCCCATGATTTAAACCAATAAAAATAGTTGTTTTCTTTTTGAATGAATATTTACTATCTTCCCTATTATTTGTATCACCATATAAACAATGTTATCAGTGCTTTGGTTCACCGCAGGACCGCGAATCGTTAACTCAGGACCAGTCCTGGCCCAGGCGGATTGGTCCTGCGGGACTGGGAACACAAAAAGGATGGTGGTGGTGGTGTTCGGTTATTTCTCGTTTTCCGAAGATTTAAACCAATAAAAAGAGTGGTTTTCCTATTTTAATGAATGTTTACTACCTTCTCTAATATTTTTATAACCATTTACACATTCCTATTGGTGTTTTAGTTGAACCCAGGACCAGGACTGGAAACGCAGGACTGGCGCCATATCTCCTTTTCCCATGATTTAAACCAATAAAAATAGTTGTTTTATCTTTAAATGAATATTTACTACCTTCCCTATTATTTGTATCACCATATAAACAATGTTATCAGTGCTTTGGTTCACCGCAGGACCGCGAATCGTTAATTCAGGACCAGTCCTGGCCCAGGCGGATTGGTCCTGCGGGACTGGGAACACAAAAAGGATGGTGGTGGTGGTGTGCGGTTATTTCTCGTTTTCCGAAGATTTAAACCAATAAAAAGAGTGGTTTTCCTATTTTAATGAATGTTTACTACCTTCTCTAATATTTTTATAACCATTTACACATTATTATTCGTGTTTTAGTTGAACCCAGGACCAGGACTGGAAACGCAGGACTGGCGCCATATCTCCTTTTCCCATGATTTAAACCAATAAAAATAGTTGTCTTTTTAAATGAATATTTACTACCTTCCCTATTATTTGTATCACCATATAAACAATGTTATCAGTGCTTTGGTTCACCGCAGGACCGCGAATCGTTAATTCAGGACCAGTCCTGGCCCAGGCGGATTGGTCCTGCGGGACTGGGAACACAAAAAGGATGGTGGTGGTGGTGTGCGGTTATTTCTCGTTTTCCGAAGATTTAAACCAATAAAAAGAGTTGTTTTCCTATTTTAATGAATGTTTACTACCTTCTCTAATATTTTTATAACCATTTACACATTATTATTCGTGTTTTAGTTGAACCCAGGACCAGGACTGGAAACGCAGGACTGGCGCCATATCTCCTTTTCCCATGATTTAAACCAATAAAAATAGTTGTTTTCTCTTTAAATGAATATTTACTACCTTCCCTATTATTTGTATCACCATATAAACAATGTTATCAGTGCTTTGGTTCACCGCAGGACCGCGAATCGTTAATTCAGGACCAGTCCTGGCCCAGGCGGATTGGTCCTGCGGGACTGGGAACACAAAAAGGATGGTGGTGGTGGTGTTCGGTTATTTCTTGTTTTCCGACGATTTAAACCAATAAAAAGAGTGTTCTTCTTATTTTAATGAATGTTTACTACCTTCTCTAATATTTTGATAACCATTTACACATTATTATTCGTGTTTTAGTTGAACCCAGGACCAGGACTGGAAACGCAGGACTGGCGCCATATCTCCTTTTCCCATGATTTAAACCAATAAAAATAGTTGTTTTCTCTTTAAATGAATATTTACTACCTTCTATATTGAATATTTTACTACTATTATTTGTATCACCATATAAACAATGTTATCAGTGCTTTCACCGCAGGACCGCGAATCGTTAATTCAGGACCAGTCCTGGCCCAGGCGGATTGGTCCTGCGGGACTGGAAACACAAGAAGGATGGTGGTGGTGGAGTGTGGTTATTTCTCGTTTTTCTTAGATTTAAACCAATAAAAAGAGTTGTTTTCCTATTTTAATGAATGTTTACTACCTTATATAATATTTTTATAACCATTTACACATTATTATTCGTGTTTTAGTTGAACCCAGGACCAGGACTGGAAACGCAGGACTGGCGCCATATCTCCTTTTCCCATGATTTAAACCAATAAAAATAGTTGTTTTCTCTTTGAATGAATATTTACTACCTTCCCTATTATTTGTATCACCATATAAACAATGTTATCAGTGCTTTGGTTCACTGCTTGATTGCGAATCGTTAATTCAGGACCAGTCCTGGCCCAGGCGGATTGGTCCTGCGGGACTGGATGTATTTCTCGTTTTCCGATGATTGAAACCAGTAAAAATCGGACTCCTGTCGAGATATAAAATATTTTTGGGCCATTACAAATTCTTTCCCAAGTATTCGTTCAACGAATACAAGTATTTACAAAAATATCCTCAATCAATTCTTTCACAAAAGCTATACTCCAAACTTGGACATTTCCACTGTAAGAGGGATAATTCCAGGATAAATACAATACAAAACAATAATTAAAAAAGTCATAAATCAAAATCATATTCTAATCTAACCAAATTTTAATCAATTTCAAACATTTCTGTCTCAATCTGTCATGATACTAAGACTACTATTGATACTGTCATGACCTACTTTGGTGTCTTCTTATCTGCGTTTTTCGATTATTTTGTTACACGAATGATTGCACATCAAAACCATCGCCTACGGATCGATATGAGGTGGAATCACCAGAGAAAATCGCCTTTTGAATGAAAAGTTTTCACTCATTGCAGGTGAACTTCATCTATAATTATAGATCCTTATCATGAATCGTGCACTATTTTCTGTATCAATGGCTCCCCACCCTTATCAGTTTCTCCACAAATCACTCGAGTATTCAATTGTCAAGTATTACAAAAACATACCAGTATTCATTCAACAAAATCTAGTGTTTTCAAATATATCCCTAATAAATTATTTCACAAAGTAGTAAAAGCATTGTTTTACTTTGAACCCACGGTGGAAATTCATGATATGATACAATTGAAAAAGGCTGGAAATATGAAAAGAGATAGCTTTGTAAAAAAATATATTACCATGCTGTTCATCCTTCAACAGCACAATCGCTGCTATTTTTCAAATTAAGAGGTGAGTGCAACACAGCCACCTTTCATGGTAACTCTTTCTTCACAACAAAAGGGTTCAACACCGTATATTTATATCAGTCTCCAGAACGCCTTTAGGAACAATCCAGCAAGACAACTCAAGTTTTTATGATTACATTAATTTATCACGAAATACCTACCTATGTTCTTTTATTCACCCTTGCATTTCAACCCCTGTTTCAAAACTTTCATAATTTTGTTCAACATCTGAAGTCCGCCGCCGCGCTCATTACCCCTAGGAAATTGAAATTGTAAGGGAGACTCTCTGGGACACTGAAAACTGATTGAAATAAGTGGCGAGGGATGCTAATCGATTTTCGATTAAATCAAAAAATCGATTTTTTAACCTCCGATTTCCGATTTTTTGCAATCGATTGATTGTACCGATTTTTATCCTGAAATCGATTGTTTTTGTGAAATCGATTTTTATTGAGGTATTTGTTTTTTGTATTTTACTAATCTTTGTATTGTATGTGTATATACGCAGTAGACCCACGAAAAGGAGAGAATAGACAACAGACAAGTATAAAAAACCAACCAGAGGACAATCATCAATGTTCGCCGGGAGAAATTTCCCTGCGGACCCAAGACTATCACCGCCATCGCTACCTCCTCGTTCCGTTCAGTTGTCACACTTGTTACGTGTTTGGGTTTATCCTTAGTCAAGCAGCAGTCAAGCTAGCAAATCTGCTAGTTTATCAAGTAGCAGAAACAGTCGAGTACAGTAACAGTACCTACCAATATTTTCCTAAATAATTTTAAAAGGTAAAATATTTAATTAACTTGATACATCAAGCTGTTTTTATGTAATAAATAATTTTTTTATTGTTAAAAATCGATTTTTATTACAAAATTGATTTTTTTGCCCGATTAATCGGTACAATCGGTCGTGAGCTCTCGATTACAAATCGATTGTCAAAATTGATTGTTGGCTACCGATTTTGCATCCCTGAGTGGCTCATTCCTAATCAGCTGAGTGAGATGAATTCTCTCCTTTTCATCTTAGGAAGTTGACATTTGATTTTGAGACTCCCTGGGACATTAAGAGACAATTGAAATAACTGGGTAACTCCTAATCAGCTGAGTGAGCTAAATTTTATCCTGTTCATGACAGGAAGTTAAAATTTGATTGGGAGACTCCCTATGACATTAAGAGACGATTGAAATTATGGGCTCTTCCCTAATCAGCTAAATTCTCTCAAGTTCATCCTTGGAATAAGTTCAGTGAAGACATCCAAGAACCGATGTGTCTGCATGCAGTGTGAATACTAGTTTTTCAGTTTCCTGAACAACGATTGGCTCATTCCGAACCAGCTGAGTGAGCTAAATTCTCTCCAGATAGACGATGTACACATTATAAATATCTATGTAAAAAATAACCACGCACAGACTTTGTCTGTGTGGGTTTTGTGGGGTCTATTTTTGTGATGTAGCATTCTAAAAATATTTATAACTAGCCGCTCCGGCTCGCTTCGCTCGCCTCCACGTCCAGCCGGGGGGCAAGCCCCCCGGTCCCCCCTCAAATTCCTCGCTTCACTCACAAAGTGTGGCATGTAGGGAATGTAGCTCGCTTCACTCGCAAACGGTAGATCCCTAAGGTTAGGTTTAACTTGTGTAGGGAATGTTGCTCGCTTCGCTCGCAAACGGTAGATCTCTAAGGGTAGGTTTAACTTCTGTAAGGGATGCTGCTCGCTTCACTTGCTTGAGGAAGTTATACTGCCCACCCAACTTGGCAGACTTTTTTTCTGTTGGAAATTCTTACAAACAAAATAAATCTTATAAAACTACGTGGAACCACAAAAAAGTTTATTTGGGGATGTTGCTCACTTCGCTCGCAAGGTATTGCGTAAAAGTGCAAATGGGAAACCCCCTGTGAGTCATCAAGTCCCTTCTGGTAAGCAACGTTGTGAAACGGCGGTGGGCTCGATTAACTTCTGATGTTAATCGCTTCGCCTCGCTTCCCCTCGCACTTTGACCGACTTCACGTCACTTTTTTCGATATTCGATTTCGGATTCAGATTCGGCGGGATCAAACCTTTATTTCGCCCGTGAAAACCGTTCCGAAAAACGTACCTTAATGGGGTATATTTTAATCGGAAAAAACGTAGTTTTTCGTCAGGCTTTTCAAGAAAACAGGTCCGCACTCTTGCATTTTTTTGACGTATTTCCCGATACTCTTTTTGCGATCCGATCGCGCCGTCGTCTTTCTCGTTGAAAAACCTACGAAACCGGTATTTTTCCGGAATTTTCAACAGCCGTTTAGAGGGGTAGGGGATGCGGGGAAGTCGAAAAAGCGCATATTAACCGGAACTTCGACCCCCCCTCCCGCCCTACGGCCCATGGTTCGGCTGGGATTAGAAAATTTTAAATTCGCTTATTCACCCTATCGGAAAATCCCAAGAAGATCCCCCCACTCGTAGACTCCCACCACTCAGCCGTGCATAGACACGACAGACAGACAAACAGACAGATTTTCATTCTCATAAATAATAGAGATAGATTATGGTTTTTGTTGTATTTTTATTATTATTATTGTTATGTCACATTTGAAAAATATATAGATACATGTTATCTATCCCCCAAAATATCATTTTAATTTAAATTATTATATTAATTAATATAAATTTTGTTGATATTTTTAGTAATTTCTTCAGCACTTTTTTTTACATTTGACATATTTAATGTGATACAAAAATTCTGGTTTCATTTGGAAAGCTTGATTTTTTTGCGGAACAACTAAATTTTTATCTCAATCCTAAGGAGAGTTATCGTCTGGCAGCAATATTCAGCAAAAAAAAATAAATAAATTTAACGATTTTTAGCCATTTTGTTTTTGTTGCTATTTTAGTAATTTCTTCAGCACTTTTTTGAAATTTGAAATTTTTTTGAAATTTAATCGGTACAATCGGTCGTGACCCCCCCTAAAACCGATCATCAATTCTGCCGGGTCGGATGGTTTTCTAACATGGTTTTTTGAGCTCCACAAGGTGGCTGGCGGACCCGCCAGGATTTCTCAATGGAAATGGTCGAAATCCAATTTGATTTTTCTGATTTTTCACCGTTCTACCTGTTTTAGATTTTTTTCAGAATGATAGGTGCAGGACATGCGCACTGAGTGAATGATACGACAGTCGGAGTCAGGAACTATTTAGTTCATCTCGCTGCCGCTAGGTTCACATGTGTTTTTTGGGGATCCGGCGGACCCGTTGTTTAGACACACCCTATATATCCCCCTCTCGCCGCCTGGGGTGGCGTGTCATTGGCTCGTCTAATTGCTGGGTTTTGTTTCCCCCGTCCTCCGGTATGGCGCTGTTGTATTATTCGCCCTTGACTTGGGGTTTCAAGGGCGTTAATTACTGGCTCTTGTATTGTTTGCCCTTGACTCAGGGTCCCCAGGAAAGATTCCACACGGAAATTGCATCCCCTGAAAAATTAGGGGAAGAAAAATCAACGAATTCGTTCAAAGGAAATAGTTGCCGCATTTCCCTATAGAAACTTGATTTGTTGCGTTCAAACTGTAGCATGGGATGTTCAAAATACGTTGATGCTTTCCAGAAGTTCAATGAAGTTGTCAAAGCATCTTTCTCAGTCAGGCTAGATCCAAAATTCATTGAATACATCAATGAATTCAAAGTATCATATTTATCTTTGGATATTCCAGTCACTCCAAAAGTTCACACGGTTTTCTTTCATGTGGAAGAATTTTGTACCAAATATGGAAATGGCCTCAGCTCTTACAGTGAACAGGATATGGAGGCCGTGCATCATGATTTTTCTGCGACGTGGCCCAAATATAAAGTATGGCGAATCAATTCTGAGTATGGACAACGTTTATTAAGAGCTGTATGCAAATATAATTCTCTGCATATGTAAAATGTTAAAATGCCATTATTTTTATTTTCTATTCAATTTAGGTATATATTTTATGTTAAAATTTATACGATGAATCATTATAAACTCACACACAAGCCACACATAGACACACACGCACATACTACACGCATACTCATAGGCATTTATTAAAGGCTTCATGCAAATATAATCATCATTTTGTTCAATAAAATGTTGTTATTTTTGTTTTTCTAATTATATTTGATCACATAATAGGTCAGAACTATGAAACTAGATGAAGATTCTATTTTATAGTGACACATAAATAATATTATTTCTGAATTTTGCCGATTATAGCGTATTTTCATGATTAAAGTATCAATTAAAAATTCAAAAACTGAATTTAAAAAAACGGCTCAATGTTTGATTTCAGTTTTTACTGAATTATAATCCTAACGTATTTCCACATCATATTTCAAAAGAAAATTTTAAAGGCAAGCACTCTGAGGTCAAATCCGATCTAGGACCACCGTGTATGTTATTGTGGCAGCAGGTAGAAGATCAGGCTCTCAGAGAAAAAAAAATATCGCATTAAAAGGGCCTCCCACCCCCCTCCCGCCATCCATCCCATGGTTCGCATGGGATTACGAAATTTTGAAATAGCCTATATTCTGACTGGGAGACATCCAGTCACTATGAAAGAAACCCCGTTCGGCGGGCTGTAAATCCACCATGGTTTGTTGCTCAACTGGACTAAAATTGAAATCGAACCAAATAAGAATCATGAAAATTGGTTGAGAATTGTGGACTGGGTGGCGTCATCAAAATGTGACAAAATACGACGTTTTTCCAGTGTTACCTTCACCATTCCCCCTCTTTCAAGACAAAATTAAAAATTTCGGAGGTATTTTGCACAACTAGACTAACATTGGGATCGAACAAAGAAAGATTATCAAAAATTGATTAATAATTGTGGCCTGAACAGCGTCACAATTGTTCAGTTTCAGAACTGTCACTTTCAGGATTTGCTGGTTATGGCTACTTTTCTACGAGGACCGTAGAGCGCTCTGAAAATCCTTCGCCCCTAGGTGGAAAGACATGCAACTTACCACCCGCACTTACCTGCCTGCCGTATCCATGCGTTACATGAACCCCCTCCTAGGTTCATGATGCGTTAAACCGAACCACGATTCCTACCTGCGGTGAATTAAAGCACTGATAACATTGTTTATATGGTGATACAAATAATAGGGAAGGTAGTAAATATTCATTCAAAGAGAAAACAACTATTTTTATTGGTTTAAATCATGGGAAAATGAGATATGGCGCCAGTCCTGCGTTTCCAGTCCTGATCCTGGGTTCAACTAAAACACGAATAATAATGTGTAAATGGTTATAAAAATATTAGAGAAGGTAGTAAACATTCATTAAAATAGGAAAACAACTCTTTTTATTGGTTTAAATCTTCGGAAAACGAGAAATAACCGCACACCACCACCACCATCCTTTTTGTGTTCCCAGTCCCGCAGGACCAATCCGCCTGGGCCAGGACTGGTCCTGAATTAACGATTCGCGGTCCTGCGGTGAACCAAAGCACTGATAACATTGTTTATATGGTGATACAAATAATAGGGAAGGTAGTAAATATTCATTTAAAGAGAAAACAACTATTTTTATTGGTTTAAATCATGGGAAAAGGAGATATGGCGCCAGTCCTGCGTTTCCAGTCCTGGTCCTGGGTTCAACTAAAACACGAATAATAATGTGTAAATGGTTATAAAAATATTAGAGAAGGTAGTAAAAATTCATTAAAATAGGAAAACAACTCTTTTTATTGGTTTAAATCTTCGGAAAACGAGGAATAACCACACTCCACCACCACCATCCTTCTTGTGTTTCCAGTCCCGCAGGACCAATCCGCCTGGGCCAGGACTGGTCCTGAATTAACGATTCGCGGTCCTGCGGGTGAAAGCACTGATAACAATGTTTATATGGTGATACAAATAATAGGGAAGGTAGTAAATATTCATTTAAAGAGAAAACAACTATTTTTATTGGTTTAAATCATGGGAAAAGGAGATATGGCGCCAGTCCTGCGTTTCCAGTCCTGGTCCTGGGTTCAACTAAAACACGAATAATAATGTGTAAATGGTTATAAAAATATTAGAGAAGGTAGTAAACATTCATTAAAATAGGAAAACCACTCTTTTTATTGGTTTAAATCTTCGGAAAACGAGAAATAACCGCACTCCACCACCACCATCGTTCTTGTGTTCCCAGTCCCGCAGGACCAATCCGCCTGGGCCAGGACTGGTCCTGAATTAACGATTCGCGGTCTTGCGGTGAATTAAAGCACTGATAACATTGTTTATATGGTGATACAAATAATAGGGAAGGTAGTAAATATTCATTCAAATAGAAAACATCTATTTTTATTGGTTTAAATCATGGGAAAAGGAGATATAGCGCCAGTCCTGCGTTTCCAGTCCTGGTCCTGGGTTCAACTAAAACACGAATAATAATGTGTAAATGGTTATAAAAATATTAGAGAAGGTAGTAAACATTCATTAAAATAGGAAAACAACTCTTTTTATTGGTTTAAATTTTCGGAAAACGAGAAATAACCACACACCTCTACTACCACAAGCACCACAACCACCACCACTTCCAGTCCTGCAGGACCAGTCCTGGTCCTGGTTTTAGACCTGCCCGGTAATATCAATATTAAAGTTAGATTTTTCAAAAGCTCAAAAATGTAGTATTTTTTTATACTATATATTTTTTTATATGGTATATAGAAATTTTCCAAAAAGATGATGACACTATAGGCCGCTACACACGTTCCTTTCCTACCTCCTCAAAAAGGAGCCACGCCCACGAAGGATTTAGTGAAGGAACTTGTGTAGCGATGTAGGAGGGAGGAAAGTAGGAAGCTCCTACGTAGGAAGGAGGGTCCATCCAGCCCGTCCTACCTTCCTACAAAGGAGTTTCCCCCACTCTTTCAACCTCCAAGGAGGAGCGTGTGGAGGCATTTTTTCTTTCCTTCCTTCCAAATTTTCCCTGTTTCCCACCATTAGTAAAAACTCCTTTTATCATGCTTTTTTCCCGTCAATTATTCGCCATTGTTTTGAAATGTCAGATGAAAAAGGAGAGTTAAGTCAAATTAATGACTTGTTAAAGCAGTTACCTCACAAGTGGGATAAGAGCTACGAACACTATATGAACAAGGAAAGAAGAAAAAAGAAACATTTCCCCCACAAAAAGGGAAATTCCCCCGCAATGGGTCACACTGAATGACCATGGGTAGGAAAGAAAAGGGTGGGAGGGACAACAAGCGTAGCAGTAGGAGGAGAGAGGAAAAAGTCATGCAGCATGACCCCATGAGCGAATTTTTGAAGAAATCTTCGACATTTCAGTCGCTATTGACGGCTGAGCGGAAAGAGGCCTTGGGTCTGCGTGCTAGTACGTACATGAATAGAACTTCTTCATAATTTCATGGCTGATATTTTCTAAGCCACAGTCAGTATTAAAGCTACATCAAGACCTAAAACAGTTGAGCGAAAAACATTAAAGAGAGCGACCGAGAGAATCGGAGGACGGAATATTTCACAAAGTAAACTCATCAGTTTTTTTTTTTTTTTTTTTTTTTTTTTTTTTTTAAACAAACACCTACTACCTACGTTTTAAACAGCATGGTTCTAGGATTGGTTATACAGGGATACTTCCATAAGAGTAGTTCAATCTGAATTTGGACAATGTTTCATGCAAATATTACCAATTTTTACAACTAGCGAACGGCATTATTCCGATTTTTGACTGATTTTTCAACTTTGAAATTTTTGAAAACTTGATACATATTCTTATAGAAAATTTTACGCTGATTCCGAATAAACCACATGTTAGTATGCTGAAAAAATTATTTCGCACAACAAATCGCAAAAAACCGGCAATTTCGAAATTTTTGACTACATTTTTGAAAATTTCAACCCGAAGATGTAATCCGATCATGCTGGCCAACGAACTTGAACTTTCGTTTTGTGTCCTTAACATTTTAAAATTTGTTTGAAGTTTCTAGCACAATTTACGGACAGTTATCGTCTGGAATGGCACACATACATATATACATACATATATATACATACATAAAAAAATGCGTTAAACTTCAGAATATGATTAAGAATAGCCTGTAACGGATTTCTACATAAAATTTTTTCAAAAATTCACATTCTACAAATTTTGAGGCGAGAGCAATAGCTTAATTTTCTTCGAAAATTCGCTAAAAGTAAGGAGCGTCTGTAGGAACCATCCTCTTTAAGGAGGGAAAAAGAAAGGGAAGGAGCATATGTAGCGTCCTTATAAATTATAGTAGGTACCTATGTCTGGCAACCCTATTACACCTGGTCACATTTGTGTTCTGTTACTCTGTGCTTCCGTAGGTAGACCTACCTGCCAAAGCGCAAGTATGCCTCTCCCACATTAGCTATACATGTAATAACTCCCTGTAGGTACTTACTATGTAGTACAAAAACGATTACATATGCTCTTACCTGTCGTATAACTTTCCTGCATGAAATTGTCGGGGCGACTTTTCAATAGCCAAATTCTTATCCTGGTGAATTCGTATTGTCGATTAACGGTAGTTCGGCCTCCATCGCATCAATAATGGTGGGATGGATCCTGACTTGACGCAACTCGCACATGGCAAATCACCATTCCTTCACTGAATATTTACTACTAAATCATGAACAACAACTGAAAACACCATTTATGACGGTCATGTTCATACACTGGTCAAAAAAACTAAGCACTGGAAGTTGATTAAGAAGTTCAAAAGTTTTATTTGTTTATTATTTGCAAGTAGCAGTTGCCAAATCGGGGGGGGGGGGGGGGGGGGATGTCAGGGGGATTCCTCGTAAACCCATTTTCCCCCATTAAACCCACCATTTTCATAGAAATGATTGATTCTACATAAATCACACAAAATGCACAACCAATTCTTGTAATTTCACCAAAGGAGACCGGCTTAAAATGCTCAGCATATAATATTATGTGGTTTCTTAGAAGCATTTATGCACTTCTTCCACAAATTTCCACACTATAAATGCGGTAATTTTGCAAGATTTCAAGACTATATTCCACTTCAAATGCACCTGCAAATAGCAAGCATGTACCTACCTAGTAGCAGTCTTGGTTTTCTGGTAGGTACCTACCTATTCTAATTTAAATTATATAATAAAGGAGCAGTGAATAGAAATTATAGGAATGTACAAGGTACGTTTAAAAATGTAGGATTTTGTTTTGGCAGCATCCATGGGTTCCAGTTAGTACCAGGTTGTTTTGTAACGTCTTTGGGAAACGAACGAAGGGCTCTTGCGTTCTGGTAGATTTTTTAAATCCAAATTTTCTCGATTTCATATTGCCTGTCATTCCTTAACGATTTGTTACTATTCTACCAATTCTCATTCACAGTAGGGTGAACTTTGATACTTACCAGGTAGTTTTGTAATGTCTGTTTGGAAAACAAACGAGGGGCTCTTGTGTTCTGGTCGATTTTTTAAATCCAAATTTGCTTGATTTGAATA
Organism: Adelphocoris suturalis; assembly: GCA_030762985.1. Lineage (NCBI taxonomy): Eukaryota > Metazoa > Arthropoda > Insecta > Hemiptera > Miridae > Adelphocoris > Adelphocoris suturalis. The sequence continues at coordinate 6,811,269 of CM061051.1, read as the reverse complement.
ACTACCGACGTGGGGGAAGGGAGGCACAATCCGACCATCTAACCAAAAACTTAGACTTTTTCCCCATCACAGATAAAACAATGGAAATAAAAAGGAGAAGACGAAGTCTCAACGATGTTAGGTACAGATACGATTTTCTATGACCCGAGAGTCGGAGTCAGGATCTGCTTAGTTCATTTTGCTGCCGCTAGACTCGCTTCCTTATTTGGAATAGCGAATCACAACAATTCACTGTTTTCTTTAAACAGGGTGGCCCCCAAACGAAAATTTCAAATTTCCCTGACATTTCTCTGACCGAACTTCAGATTTCCCTGACAAAAAATATCAAATTAAATTTTTTTTTTGTTTTGTCGTCATTTTAATGTAGTACCTTTAATGCTTCTAAAACGAAAATCGTTTAAAGAAGAAGAAAAACGCTGCAAATTATTTCACAAAGGTTTATTATTTTTTCAATTGAGTATGATCCTAGTTTTAGTTGGATTGCGTATGTCATAAGGCCCGTCCAGACTCCTCGGCGTGTCCTATTTCGAGTTGCCACAACCTATACTTCTATAATTATATACGCATCTTTGTATTTCTCGATTTGAGCTCCTATCTATTCAAATAGGTAATTATTGCCTTAATAATATCATTATTTAAGTACCTACGTACGAAAAGTCGAGAGGATATGTTATTAAATATGCGTAGGCAAAGCATTGGTATTAACACACAAATATGACCTAGAAAAAAACATAAATATTCATGCCTCGAAGGAACATGAAATTCGAAAGCAATACAAGTGTAGGAAGTTTTCAAGTAGTCAATCCCTTAGTAAAAATGTTGATTAGTAGACATGTAGGTCAGAATAAAGTGTATAGTTTGGTGATCTGGGTGCTCGCATCTCAAAAATACATAACATTAAGTAGTCAATCCCTTAGTGAAAATTCAAATTAGTTGGACATGCAGGTCAGAATGACGTTTTAAAAGTATATTTCGGGAGTTGTAAGAGTGAAAAAAATTTGACCAGTTAACAGGATTTGCGCTTACGACCTTTGTCTTACGAGACCGTTATCACAACCAATGAGCTACGACTCATCTGTTGTCCCAGGAGACAATCACAGTACTTCACCATTCAATAGGAGGGAGATAAAAGGGGAGACTAGTGAGAACCACGGGCCGGTGTACGGCTACCGTCGAGTGTACTCCCTAGGTCTTGTTACCTCACAACCGGAGGTTCACCACCCTATTACGCTTACACTATCATATCACTCATATTTTCCCATCAACATTCATTTGAAAGTTGTGCATTTTGAAATGATTGAATTTTGTCCTAACATGAGAATAATAATTATTAGGTCGTGCATGATCTGGTACTAAAGTGTTCTGTTGCGAAGTCCTACTGCCCGTTGTTATCCTAACCGTGGAACTTAACTGCATGAATTATACTGTGCATAGAAGTGGGAGAATAGGTAGAAACTAAAAAATGAAATGGTGATGAAAATCATGCAGGGGGGGTAGGATTGTGAAAGCAAATAAGATAGTCCTATTCGGTTTAAATATAAGAAGGAAGCTTGATGTAGTGGATTTGTTGTTTGGTTATGCGGATTCACCCCTTTGGGTGAATTTGGTGGCCCTTAAAAGGGCCGTCGAAGTGTGTGGTGTGAAATTCACCACACTTGATTTTTCGACAGAAAATCTACAACAAATTTAAAATCAAGGAAAGGATAGAATTACAAAAATGCTAATTGAAATAAACAAAGCATTAAACGAAAAATAATTCTACAATCTGAAGATTTAGGATCAGGTGCAGTCGACGGGTGCAAGACCAACAAGGAAAAGATAGCATTACACGTTGACAGCAATAACGTGCTTTTTTTTTTTTTTTTGCTACAGGTTTGTAAGTTTTGCACACGGAATAACTGAAAAGTACCTACCCATATCCTAAACACTCAAAACAAACGAGCTAAAACGGAAAAAACTGAAAACATGGCTTAAATACAATTGTAACATAAATAAAAGTCATGGAAACTGTGGTGAAATCCACCCCCTCTTGTCAACAGCCTTTTCAGGGCTACCAAAAAGAGGTAGACACAACACAAAAATATTTACAAGACGTCGAGTTATAACTCCGTCAAACAAAATATTTCACCAGAGAGAAAATACTAAATTCTCTCCAAAAGTGAAATATTAAAGAATAACACACAAGGCGACCTCCCTAAACATTTACTGGGCGAGAGAGATGCGACAAGCATCTCGAAACAAGTCGCCTTGAATGAGAAACCTCAAACAGGAAAACTCAAGGTCGTCCAGCCACCCCCGGGGACCCCGTCACAGCGACGGACGTGGGGAAACCACCTCGAAAGACCAACTCAGCTATCATACTCACAGATACTGAGAAAACAATGTGCGAACCAATGAGATTGCACAGTCGAATTTATGAAATTAAGCGGACCAACCAGGAGGCGGCAGGAGGCGGCCACCTCCCTATAAATACCCCGCTGGGAGCCCTCCGAAATTCATTCCACTCTCCGCTCTCGACGACGACACCTCTGAAGTACGAAGAATTCTACACGCTCTACGCTGACGAACCTTCTGCATTACGAGTTCATCTCAAGAACGGCTTCCTACTGCTTTCTACAAGGCATACCTTCTCTCCACACAGATCTCGCATTGGCATCTACGAGTCCAGTGATTATTCATCCTGCTCATTGCCCAACGTAGTTCATCTGTCAGGACGCCACCCGGTACATCTATCGATATTCTCTTTAGATCGTACGCCCGAGGGACGTTCCGAGCCGTGTCGCCCGGGTTTCGTAGCATTAAGCTCGTAACCGACCGCTGTGGGCACGCCGGTAAATTACTCTGCTCATCCGCTCTAATTTACCGTCCAAGGAAGCCTTTTTCAAGGCTACGAGGTAGGACCCTGACATACGAGCATTGGAAAGACGCTCTGTCAAGCGAGTCCACCTCCAAACCCTCTATTTTCCACACATAGAGGCATCGAAATGAGCTAAAAACTCGGTTATTTCGATGGAACGTCGGCCGTCTTATTTCCCCATGCAAGGGGAGGCAGACGACGGCGAAGCCCCCGTAGTGCTCCCTACCGGCTACACGGCGAATCCGCTGAACCCAGCGACGGCACAAGGCGCGATCCTCACGTCCGGACCGCCTTCTCACCCGACGTATTCGTTAAAGAAACGTTCGATCAAGCCTCACCTATACAACAGATCGAGGATACCTTTCAGACTCGCTCTGAACCGATCATTACGATTCGACCAAGCTGTCCGAGTACCCACAATATTCGACGCAGGCCTACCCGGCCGATCCGAGTGTCAAATACACTCCAAATGTGCAAAAAGGGAAGGATACTTTTCAGTACCTCAACCAAGCTCAACATATTCCCCCTACAGATATAAATCTTAGGCCGGAATATTACAAAACGGCTCAGTACCAAACTGATCGAACCCAGCACTTGCTATGCGAGCCCAGTGCTCCACGCGGCTGCGACACGAACTACCTCCCATTTCAGTCCGCCAAGTCAGTTGACCTTGGCGGATCCGCTCACATTCCTTACGGGAATGACCCGGGGACTAACCCGCATAACCGGAATATAAATGTCCGACTTGGCCTACCTACGCCAAGTAAAACATATTTAAATCCACTACAAATGGTGACCCCGCCTTTGAACAGGCTCAACACGGAGCATTTCGTTCCCTCTTATGAAGCTAGTGGATTTCAGGGAACCACTGCGGGCGTGCGACCCCCGCCGGGCCTCTACGCCCCACATCTCACGCAACATCCCTCTACACAAAGTGGCTTTCAAGCACTTTTAGAGGAGATGGGAGATTACCAAAAACCAATCTTCCAAAAGAAGAATATCGATCGTGCACTCGCCGAGTTCGATCAATACTGCGTGCGAAAACACCTGAGAACGCAGAACGAATGTTTCTCAGCTATATACAAGTGGGTACCAGAAGAAATGAGGGAAGCTATAGACTCAGCCTACCTCACGGCACCCCACGCACCCTACGAAGAGGCCAAACAGCGCCTCCAGCGAGAATATGGGTTGTCCTTACAGGACAGGCTCCTCGCACTCGAGGACCCCGCATCTCTCGCCAAAAAACCCAGCACCAAGTACCACGAAATGTACTCTAAAGCTGTTGGGTATTTTTCAGAAGCTCTGATCACTCAAAAGTGGATCGAGACTCTACCCATCGAAGCACGAGGTATGGTCGCAGCTCAGCCTACCACGACCGCCCGGCTCGACCTAGCTGATACGCTACACGCGTACGAAACAGAGAATACTTCTCTGAACATACGAGGAGTAGAATCTACTCCGAAACCCATAAATACTGGTTTCAAAAAGGCCCTCTCGAAACAAGCTGAGTTCAAACCCCAACCAGTGGAGAGTAAACCTCACAAACCGACGGCCTATGTCTGTCGAAACCACGCACGTTTCGGTAACGAAACTCGCAAATGTGCAGACCCAGAACACTGCACTTGGAAGACAAACACTGCTTCCAAAACTAACAGAAAGGCAGCGACTATAAGCCAGCCTAAAACCTGGGTTTCTACCGAAAATACTCAGAGGGCGGTACAAGAAAGTACCGTTCCAACCTCCGACGTAGAGAGTTCGGAAAACGAATAACTGCCAGTGTATCTGAGCCTATACACCGGCAGTCTACTGAGTATAAAAGGCTTTTTTTCAAGTGCAAACTAAATGGCACTGAATTTCTCATTGACACGGGAGCAGAAGTGAACATTCTGCCCCACAATGTCACAAAAAAATTGGGCTTGAAAATTCTTAAGTCCAACGTTAAGCTCACAGCAGCTAACGGAGCCCCTATAGACACACTAGGGCGAGCTGACACAACAATTAACATCGGCCTCGGAGACATGACCACCGATTTTATGATCACGAAAGTTGATCTAGCGATCCTAGGTATTCCATTCCTCGAGTCTTGGGATATCGGAATACGGGTCAAACACAAGTACATTTATAAAGATAAAATAAAGAGCTATGCCGATCAAAAAATAGCTGCAGTCATGAACAAAAAGTTCACTGACGAACAAATAGCAGCTACTATCCCTCATCGTGACAATACCCCTCAACCAGAGGACGTGCAAATCATGGAGGACGAAAACGTTCGCTCTATCATTGACAAATACAATGATAAAATGAGCAAACTCCAAGGTAAATGGAAAAACAACGGGGTTTACCACCGTATAACCACGGAAGGAACACCAGTACACTTCCGAGCAAGACCCATGGCGGGCGAAAAACGGGCTCAAGTCAAAAGTACTTTTGACAAAATGCTTTCAGAAGGCATAATTGCACCATCAGATTCCGAATGGGCATCCCCGTTACACTGTGTGCCAAAAAAAGACGGGTCATGGAGAATCACCGGCGACTACCGTTTCCTGAACGCGAAAACGAAGAAAGACGCCTACCCTCCTCCTCACATTCGCTCTTTCCAAGCGAATTTACATGATACACAAATCTATTCGACAATAGATTTAAAATCGGCGTATTATCATATTCCGATGCACCCAGATGACGCTCATAAAACTGCTATTATTACACCTTTCGGTCTTTATGAGTTTAAGAAAATGAGCATGGGTTTGGCCGGAGCGGCTCAAACATGGCAAAGATACATGGACAGCATCATGCGAAAATTTGATTTCGCATTTGTATACCTAGATGACATCCTGGTGGCTTCTAAAAATTATAAAGAACACATGAACCACCTCAGACAAATTTTTGACAAACTAGGGGAACACGGACTTCGAGTAGGTTTTGATAAATGCATTTTTTCAAAACCTACCGTCGATTTCCTAGGTTTCACTATCTCGAAAGAAGGGATAATTCCTAAACGAGATAAAATAGAAGCCATAGAACAATTTCCTAGGCCAATAGACGTACGAAGTCTACGCAGATTCCTAGGTATGTGTGGTTTCTACCGAGCATGCTCAAGCAAATTCGCTCACACGGCACAACCTCTGTATGACTCCATTCAGTCAAACAAAAAAAATGACAGAAACACCTATCGAATGGACATCAGAGAGAGAAAAAAGCTTTCAACAGCTTAAAACAAGCAATGATCAAAGCAACATTGCATAACATTGCTCACCCACACCCTACAGCAGAGTGGAGATTAGTCTGTGACGCATCCGACACACACATCGGAGCGGCACTAGAACAGGAAATTACAGACAAACATGGCTCGAAATCTTACCAACCATTGGGATTTTTCAGTAAAGAAATTCCAGAACAATGGAAGAACAAAGCATCGTTCGACAAAGAAATGTTCGCCGTTTACCAAGCTTGCATTCACTGGCACAATGACTTGGACGGCAGATCTTTCCATATTTGTTCGGATCACAAGCCTCTGCTAGGCACGATGCTTAAGAAAAATGCACATTTTTCTAAAATGAGATTAAGATGGCTAACATACATCTCTCAAATGACGAGTGACATTCGTCATATTTCCGGAGAGAGCAACGTCGTCGCCGACGCACTCTCCAGACCCTTCGACCCGGTTGAAATTCAAACAAAATCGATTTCAACCCAGACGGACGAGGGTCCACCCATAGCCGAAATTTCGAAAATTACGGCTGCAATAGAATGCAATCTTCTACTGCACATTTCAAATTCACAAATTCGTTCTCCCCCTAACGCGGAGGACAAATTGAAACTCACACGAGTTGAATTCTCTCAAGGAGAAATTTGGTGTAACCTAGACCTAGGACACCCTAGACCTTATATTCCGAACGAAATAAGGGAAGAAATAATAAGCCAAATTCACAATTTGGGACACCCAGGTATACACTCTACAGTGTATAAAGTTAAACAAAGATATTTTTGGCACGGACTCCGTGCAGATGTCTCCAACTGGGTCCGAGCGTGCGAAACTTGCCAACGAGCAAAAATCACGCGCTCCGTGAAGCTCCCTTACTCCGAATTTGAAACGGCTAACAAATTTTCACACGTACACGTTGATATTACCGGACCCTTACCTTTAGCTAAAGGAGGGAAACGTTACATTTTAATGATGGTTGATAGAGCAACGGGTTCGCTAGAGGCAGTCCCTCTTAACAACATCGAAACAACCACGATCACAAATGCCTTTATCAATATTTGGGTAGCTTCAAAGGGCGTACCTAAATACATCACAAGTGATCAGGGCACTCAATTCGAATCAGATCTATTCAATTCCATTATGGAACGTCTCGGAGTAAAACATACTCACACGTTACCATACAAACCATCAACAAACGGAATGGTAGAACGCAGAAATAGATCTTTGAAAGAGGCTCTCAAAGCACAAAACGAAAATTGGCTCGACGCACTTCCAAAAGTTCTACTCGCCATGCGTACGGCAGTAGACCCAGCGACCGAAACTACGCCTTTCCAAAAAGTTTACGGAATTGACGTACCACTCCCAGGAGACATTTTCGTAACTTCTACGAACCTTTCGGAACCTCTTTTCTTCCGGCCTACGCATATTAAACATAATAATACGAAATATGCCGTAAACATGCCCAAAAATTTGGATACATGTACTCATGTCTATATCAGAGTGCCCACACAGCTCACCTCTCTGCAATGTCCTTACACGGGACCATTCAAAGTGGTTAAAAGAGATAAGTTTTCGGTTACAGTGCAAATTGGCGAACATACTAAAAAAGTTCCCAAACAGCAAATAAAACCAGCTTATACTCTACACTCGGACAAAGCTGTGCCACTAAACAAAAATCAGGCAGAAAATAAGGAGGAGACTCCCCGAAAATCTGCCAGAAGGCACGTCCCCTCTACCAAATTCGACGAGAGGTGGGTAACGGCGCTCGAAACACCCCAGCCGGCGTCGTCGTTATTAACACGACGTCTTGGGGGGGCCCCTGTGGTGAAATCCACCCCCTCTTGTCAACAGCCCTTTTCAGGGCTACCAAAAAGAGGTAGACACAACACAAAAATATTTACAAGACGTCGAGTTATAACTCCGTCAAACAAAATATTTCACCAGAGAGAAAATACTAAATTCTCTCCCAAAAGTGAAATATTAAAGAATAACACACAAGGCGACCTCCCTAAACATTTACTGGGCGAGAGAGATGCGACAAGCATCTCGAAACAAGTCGCCTTGAATGAGAAACCTCAAACAGGAAAACTCAAGGTCGTCCAGCCACCCCCGGGGACCCCGTCACAGCGACGGACGTGGGGAAACCACTCGAAAGACCAACTCAGCTATCATACTCACAGATACTGAGAAAACAATGTGCGAACCAATGAGATTGCACAGTCGAATTTATGAAATTAAGCGGACCAACCAGGAGGCGGCAGGAGGCGGCCACCTCCCTATAAATACCCCGCTGGGAGCCCTCCGAAATTCATTCCACTCTCCGCTCTCGACGACGACACCTCTGAAGTACGAAGAATTCTACACGCTCTACGCTGACGAACCTTCTGCATTACGAGTTCATCTCAAGAACGGCTTCCTACTGCTTTCTACAAGGCATACCTTCTCTCCACACAGATCTCGCATTGGCATCTACGAGTCCAGTGATTATTCATCCTGCTCATTGCCCAACGTAGTTCATCTGTCAGGACGCCACCCGGTACATCTATCGATATTCTCTTTAGATCGTACGCCCGAGGGACGTTCCGAGCCGTGTCGCCCGGGTTTCGTAGCATTAAGCTCGTAACCGACCGCTGTGGGCACGCCGGTAAATTACTCTGCTCATCCGCTCTAATTTACCGTCCAAGGAAGCCTTTTTCAAGGCTACGAGGTAGGACCCTGACATACGAGCATTGGAAAGACGCTCTGTCAAGCGAGTCCACCTCCCAAACCCTCTATTTTCCACACATAGAGGCATCGAAACGAGCTAAAAACTCGGTTATTTCGATGGAACGTCGGCCGTCTTATTTCCCCATGCAAGGGGAGGCAGACGACGGCGAAGCCGGGCCGCGTAGCCCCCGTAGTGCTCCCTACCGGCTACACGGCGAATCCGCTGAACCCAGCGACGGCACAAGGCGCGATCCTCACGTCCAGACCGCCTTCTCACCCGACGTATTCGTTAAAGAAACGTTCGATCAAGCCTCGCCTATACAACAGATCGAGGATACCTTTCAGACTCGCTCTGAAACCGATCATTACGATTCGACCAAGCTGTCCGAGTACCCACGATATTCGACGCAGGCCTACCCGGCCGATCCGAGTGTCAAATACACTCCAAATGTGCAAAAAGGGAAGGATACTTTTCAGTACCTCAACCAAGCTCAACATATTCCCCCTACAGATATAAATCTTAGGCCGGAATATTACAAAACGGCTCAGTACCAAACTGATCGAACCCAGCACTTGCTATGCGAGCCCAGTGCTCCACGCGGCTGCGACACGAACTACCTCCCATTTCAGTCCGCCAAGTCAGTTGACCTTGGCGGATCCGCTCACATTCCTTACGGGAATGACCCGGGGACTAACCCGCATAACCGGAATATAAATGTCCGACTTGGCCTACCTACGCCAAGTAAAACATATTTAAATCCACTACAGAAACCTAATTAGTTAACGGCTTAATTGGTGCTTAAACAATTAACAGTGAACAATAGTTCCAAAATAAGGTGGTAAGAGGGGGGGGGGGGGGGGGGGGGGGAGTACGATTGCCTGAGGAGGGTGATCGAAAGTTCCTCATAGAGATTTTTTTTGAATGCTTAGTTTTCGAGGAATTCAATTTTTTCTTGTTTTCGACCTGAAGTTACTAAAACAACAATAATTGATTCAGTAACTCCCGAACATAGGGACTGTGATGCACTTTCTAATTATTTTTGCATGTCTAGGCCTTACTGCTTAACTAGCCCCGGTGTGGCCAGCTCAACCGTGGCATTCTGTATTTATGAGTATGCTAGATTCGAAATTACTAAAATTCGGCCCCTCAACGATCAGCTTCTTGACATTCCAGGGGGAACAGTCTACCATCACTCCAACACGTATAAATGTTTCAAATTTTTTGGAGAGTATCTTGGGCACGACTAGTCAGTCATTCAGTTCCTTCAATGCACATAGATCAGCTTTTTCTCTCATTTCGGGTTGGGACTTGGGCACTGATCCCTTCGAAAACAATACTTGGAAGCTGTTTTTCATTTCTAGCCCCCAGAAGCAAAACTCGGCCCTTCGGGCCTCGCAAGGGGCTCCGCCCCTTGACCCCCCGGATGTTATTACTTTGAGCCTGACTGCTAAAATGTAAAAAACATGGAATCATGTTTTAGCTCCTCGCTCTTACTTTATTATAGAAATGATCACAACGATTGAGCTCTTGTGAGATGATGATCTCCTAATAGAAACTCGCGAGTAAACATTCACTTTATTATAGAAAGAGGCTAAAGAGGCTACATACGAAATTACAGTTTCCTATAGTGTAAAGTATAGAAATTACCTATTAAAATGATTTAACCACCGCTTCACAAATCAAACCGTTCTCGCAATATTCGGATCACCTGCTATGAATCACATAATCGAAACACCAGCTCAATGAAATCATCAGAAATTAACAAGCGGTTGCAATCATGTTCACAATATCAATAATTGAGAATGATCACCTGTGTGTAAACAATTATTCATATAACCATGCTCATAACTCAGCTTGTTGGCCACGCACTTCACAGTAGTTAATATAGTATGGTTGGATAAATCGAGAGCTTTCGAACGAATGGTCAACGAATTTTGTGGGATGAAAAACGACGAAGTATCATATCCCTAGCAACGACTCGGTTGTAAGCGGAAATCATCACAATTATTGGCGCTACTTTCATCTCACTTTATAGTCTCACTTTTCGGCGGGGGATCCATCGCTAAAACATGATTCCATGTTAATATGAGGAAACACTGGAATTCTAGTGTGGTGGTACGATTTTTTTTTTTAAATTGCATCATCCGACAACACATTATAGTTTTATCAATTCACTTGGGGACCCTACTACTTTTGGCCTCTGGAATGTGTCGAAAAACAATCTTAATGATTGGAAGCTTCAACATTAAATTTGATTCAACGAGTTTGGTTTTGTATACCCTCCCCATTAAGAACGTCTCGCCCTCATGCAATGGCTCCAACACTGAGCTTCCCATTATTGAATGGGGAGCCAAAACTATGCAGTCCATCTGGCCTGTGGCAGTATTTGGACGCTATGCCACAAGCACACTCTCATGATCAGCTCCTGTACCCTCCCTACTTTAAATACGTCTCGCCCTTAGACAATGGCTCCTACCCTGAGCTACCCATTATTGAATGGGATGCCACAACTACGCGTTCCATCTGTCCTAGGGCAGCACAGAAAGGAGCTCCTCTACACGCCAATTTGCGAGTGACAGGATGGATACCGAACACATCTATGTCTATAATGGGCCCCTGTATCTACAGAGGGAGGTAGCCTCTGCCACACTGCGAAGTGATTTACATGCATAATTTCTGTATTATAGCTAAGAGCTGTCCTCTGCCTGGATGCTGGTCACACTGATGTGATCCACCTGTCTATTACAGCATAAGTTGACTCTCACTTGAGCACCATCCACTCTCAGAAGGAGTTTTAATAATGATATCTATACATCCGTTTTTTAAACCTATCTGTTACAATACAAGTTGATTTTCACTTGTGTACCATCCACCCCCAGAGCGAGAGTACTTTAATTATGTTTCTATTTTACTACATCTATGTACTACTTGCACATTCAGGCAGCTCAATTCGACTCTCAACTGAGCACCATTTACTCCCATTATGGAGTGACCTACACAAATGATCTATGCATGTGTAATTTATGTTATTACATTTATGCACAGTCTTGTTCGAACTGTCGAAGAGGTAACATCGGAGAGCGAAACAAAAAACGAATGTCAGTTGTTTCCGCGAGTGTTTTCGCGCGTTTGCAGAATGGAGGTCACTGTCCTCGAAGTGATATCGCGAGCGCTAGCCAACGCAAAACAACAACAAGAATTTGTCAACACCTCTCCAGAGCTTCGTAATTCGCCTGCTGTTCATAGCACAGTTAGTGAGTTATTAAAAATCATTACCCATTTATGTGATATTTTGAAGGAAGCTAATGACGCTGGTCTACAGGAACGTGCTCGAGTCAATCAACTGGAGATTGAGATCGACACAATCAAAACTAAAACACTGAGCAAAACAAATCAGCCAGCCCCTCCCATTGAGTCCTATTCAACAGACGAAGAAATCCTAGCCGAAGAGACGGGCGAATGGGATAACGTCATTCAAAGAGGACACAAAAGAAAAAAATCTATTTCACGTCCACTAATCATAAATTCTATTGCCAAGCCAAAACCAAAAAAAGATCCAAAACCTCCTCCCGTTTATATTGAAAGGGTTACTTCCTTTCCAGCCCTCAAGAAAATGGTCGAGGAACAAACCGGCGAAGTTAGTTTTACCACTATGTCAAATGATGTGGTCAAAATTAACACGATGGATTCAGATGGCTTTCGTGCTATCACTAAGTGTTTTGCGGACAAAAAAAAAAAAAAAAAAAAAAAAAAAAAATCCGCACTATACATACCAAAATAAACAGGACAGGCCCATCAAAGTCATGATTAAAGGAATCCACAAATCATGGACAAATGAGGAGGTCCTTGATGATCTGAGAAACCAATTTGGTTCCCACAGTGTACTTCAAGTAGACAGAAAACTCGAATGGAAATCTAAAAATCCATTAGATATGTGCATTGTCGATTTTCGTAAAGATTTAGATCCCGAGAAAATCTATGAAATTAAGCAGGTTCTCAAAGGGCGTGTGACAGTGCATCCGATCAAATCTTCGAAACATCCATCCCAATGTAAAAGATGTCAAGAATTTAACCACACCAAAAACTACTGCTCCAAGCCACCTAGATGTGTTAAGTGTGCTAAGGGCCACTTCACTGAAGAATGCACCAAGGCCAGAGATACACCTGCAAAATGCGCCAACTGCTCTGGAGACCACACTGCAAATTATCGCGGTTGCCCAGTAGCTATTGAAGCTATTAATAGAAACAAGAAAATTCCTCATCAACAACAGATGGAAAAGTTAGAGCAAGTAAAACCCAATAAAGAAACATTCATACCAAAAAAGCCGTTACTCTGTAATAAAAAAACGGCCCAGGTGGCCGCCAGTCAGGTCTCTAATCTCCTGTCATACTCGAAAGTTCTGCAAAATCAGAAAAAGCTACAACAACTGCCAACCGGGCAATCGGTCGATCCCGTCAACAAAGACACCCACTCAAAAATAAATCAGATTTTCGAAATAGTCACAAAACTCAGCCAGAGTATCAGCAACCTGGATGAGCGTGTTCGTAGAATCGAAAGCACTCGTCCGGAAAGATCAACATGAATAGTGTCAAAATACTCTGCTGGAATGCCAATGGGCTCATGTCACGAAAAACTGAGCTTCAGTTGGCTCTAGACTTCAACCGGATTGACATTTGTCTCATTTCTGAGACACATTTTACCAACGAATCGTACCTCCGACTCAAAGGCTACAAGTGCTACCACGCCATTCATCCAAGCAATCAAGCGCGCGGTGGCAGTGCAGTATTGATTAAAGAAAGCCTTTATCACCATGAGCAAGTCAAAATAGAAACTGAAGCGTTCCAGATATGTGCCATTGCAATCAGGACCACTTCATTCATGATTAATGTTGCAAGCATATATTGTCTGCCGAGGCACCAAACGACATACGATGAATACATGGGTATACTCTCCCAACTTGGGAATCGTTTCATCCTAGGAGGGGATTTCAATGCTAAAAATACACTTTGGGGTTCAAGACTAACTACTACAAAAGGTCGTAGATTGATTCAAGCAATCAATGATAAAAACTGCGAAGCATTTTCAACCCAGAAACCAACATACTGGCCACAAGACCCCAACAAGACACCCGATCTGATTGACTTTTTCATTATGAAAAACATTTCAGCGAACTACCTGCTAGTCGAAGAAAACTTTGATCTCAGTTCAGATCATTCACCCATCATACTGACACTCAGTGATCGAATCATTCAGAAGCCATCCAACCCTGCCCTAGTCAATCAGAAGACCAACTGGGAGCTCTTCAAGCAAGAAATATGCAGACATATCGACTTGAGTAAGTCCTTACAATCACCAGAAGAAATTGAACACGAGCTCGAGCATCTTGTTTGCAGTATACAAACTGTTGCTTGGGAAAATACACCAACACTTACAAGGCGACTCCGAGGGATCAATTACCCTCGGGAAATAGTCACTGCAATAAAAGAAAAACGCAAGGCCAGAAAACGATGGCAAGTAACTAGAGTACCCAGCCATAAATCAGAATGGTACAAGGCAGAAAGTGAACTGAGGTCTTTGACACAGGAGATCAATGAAGAAACCCAAGAGCACCATATCATGGGACTCACAAGTCATCGTGATACTGATTACTCACTCTGGAAGGCTACCAAATATCTTAAAAGACCAATAATACAAGCTTCACCCATAAAAAATTCCGAAGGGAGTTGGGCTAAGAGTAATCAAGACAAAGCAGCGATTTTTGCTGATTACCTAGCAAACATATTCACTCCAAACATTGCTATGACAGATGAACTGACTCTAGAGGTCGCAAATGGTATTGATCAAGATGTCGACATTCCACCCGTTACTATCAAAGAGATTAAGCTCATAATCGATAAGGAAATCAGTCCAAAAAAGGCTCCTGGCTACGACCTTATCACTGGTCAGATCCTTAAGCATCTCCCGCGTAAAGCCATTGCAAAAATAACCATGATTATTAATGCAATTATAAAACACCGTTGCATTCCTCAGTTGTGGAAGATTGCCGAGGTCATAATGATTCCTAAACCTGGAAAGCCTCCCACGGAGCCAAGTTCGTACAGACCAATCTCACTTCTACCAGTATTATCAAAATTATTTGAAAAACTAATCCACAAGCGACTAGTACCCATAATCGAAGAACGTAAGCTGTTCCCAAGGCACCAGTTTGGCTTTTGACAGAAACATTCCACTATCGATCAAGTCCATAAAATAACACATATAATTGAACAAGCCCTTGAGGAAAAGAAAGTCTGCTCAGCCGTCTTCCTAGACGTCGCTCAGGCGTTTGACAAAGTTTGGCATGAGCAAGCTGCGCAAAAATCTACCAATAAAGTATGCTGAGCTGCTTCAGTCTTATCTCACCAATCGCTATTTCAGAATAAAGCAAGAAGACGCCTACTCAGAGCCAAAGCTAATCAAGGCAGGAGTCCCACAAGGGAGTGTTCTTGGACCGCTCTTGTATGTCCTTTATACCAGTGATCTCCCAGAAATTGGAATGAACACCACAGCCACCTTCGCAGATGATACAGCGATTTTGGCAGTCGGAGAATGTAACACTGAATCCACCAACAAGTTAAATCAATAGCCACCCATACACGAGCAGATATCTGTGACAGATATCGCGTTTTTAAACGATATCTGTGGGAAAGATCTGTGCGTTAGTGGGCGTTAAAAAATGATGAAAGATGTGAAAATCGACCAGAGATATTTGCGAGAGTTCAAATCTAGCAGATGGTAGTCGGGCGTCCTCCTTAACCTGCAGACTTCTCGGAAGCGATGTCTGTGGTACACAGAACTGTTCTATTGGATCGGGCAGAGTCCTTAACGTTAAGATGTTCAGTTGTCCATGTGTGTTTTCCCCTGTGAGATCTCTCCTCTAAAGAAATTAGTTTCTATAGGTGTTTTTTTGTGCGGTATCAAAAAATGGGTAAAAAAAAGTCCAGTCATGCAGCATGACCCCATGAGCGAATTTTCGAAGAAAATCTTCGACATTTCAGTCGCTATTGATCGTGTTGAGAAATTTTAGTTTATGATTTTGATAGACAAACATGGAATCAAATTATTAACACATGCACAGAGTAAACTCATAAGTTGTGATTATATTTTTAACTACGTTTTAAACAGCATGGTTCTAGGATTGGTTATACAAGGATACTTCCATAAGAGTAGTTCAATCTGAATTTGGACAATGTTTCATGCAAATATTACCGATTTTTACATCTAGCAAACGGCATTATTTCGATTTTTGACTGATTTTTCAACTTTGAAATTTTTGAAAACTTGATACATATTATTATAGGAAATTTTACGCTGATTCCGAATATTTCACATGTTAGTATGCTGAAAAAATTATTTCGCACAACAAATCGCAAAAAACAGGATATTTTGACATTTTTGACTAGGTACATTTGAAAAAATTCAACCCGAAGATGTAATCCGACCATGCTGGCCAACAAACTTGAACTTTAGTTTTGTGTCCTTAACATTTTAAAATTTATTTGAAGTTTCTAGCACAATTCTACGGACAGTTATCGTCTGGAATGACACATACATACATACATACATATATATATACATATAAACATAAATACATCAATATCCAGCATACAAAAGTGGACAGCAAAATGGAGAATCAAGATAAATGAAACTAAGTCGGTACATGTCGATTTCACCAACAAGAGAATCGAGTATATTCCGGTACATTTCATGGGAAAAGTTATTCCGAATGCTAATGAAGCCAAATACCTAGGCATGACACTGGACGCCAAACTTAGATGGAAAGCCCATGTCAAGAAAAAGAAGGAAGAACTCCTTCTAAAATTCAGAAAAATGCATTGGCTAATGGGGAGACGGTCGAAGTTGTCAATCCAGAACAAGCTAACATTGTATAACCAAGTCCTTAAACCAGTCTGGACTTATGGAGCTCAGCTTTGGGGCTGTACGGCTCAGTCAAATCGAGACATCATCCAAAAATTCCAGAACAATGTGCTAAGAACGGTGGTCAATGCACCATGGTACTTTCGAAACGAACGTCTCCATCATGAGCTTCGGATCGAAACAATAAACGATGCTATAAAGCGACAAGCTGTGAGACACCTACAGCGGTTAAGATGTCACATCAACGAGGAAGCTGTCCAACTCCTTGATACAAGTGATATCATCAGAAGATTGAAGCGTACCAAACCAGTCGACCTTGCTTACTTGTGAAGCAGTGAAGTGAAACATCCACCATAATCAACAAAACTCAGTGATGTATCTTAGTTTTGAATTAAAGTCCATATTTTCAAAATAATATTGTTAATAAGTAATACTTGGTGCAATAAAGAATATTGAAAAAAAAAAAAAAAAAAAAAAAATTATGCACATCTGTTCATAACAGCTCAATTTGAGTCTCCATTGAGCACCATTTACTCCCATTATGAAGTGACCTACACACATGGTTTAGGTATGCATGTGTTATTTTCTTTTTGCAATTTTACGCTTTACTGGTTGTATTATTATTTTTTTTATTAAGTGGTTTAAGCCAAACCACAACCATAAGGGTCATTAGCGGCATAATTACTCGTTATATTTACACCATAAATGCCCCATTATCACACCTGTGTGCCTTTCTCATCTATCAGGTCTCAATTTGACTCTCCATGGGACACCAGCTATCTCAGCTGTACTGAGCTCTAGCTTTTCCTCCAGCCCATTCCCATTGCCTGTACTTAGCTGACATAATAAACCCATCGGCTATTAATGGTTGTGGTGGATCGGCTGTTGGCCTCCCCACCCCCGCCCTCCTTTTCCTTTTTCCCTGTTCTTACTTCAAGGGGCAAGGAACGCTGCCTACTAGTGGCTCAAGTGGGTTTGGGAGTTTATAGTACTAGTACTACAAGGGGCCCCTGCACACACAAGGTGTGTACCACTAGTGGAAATTTTTCATCTGGAATTTGCTTCTGAAATCTTCTGCGTCTTCTATGAAGATTACTATAATTACTAACTCAACTTACCTTAGGGAAAGATTGATTACAATTATAGTAGGTCGAGGAGAAGACTGTTTAGTGCCTATCCTAGGCTGGCGCCTTTTTTCAGCCACCCAGTCATTCACCTGCAACATCCAACGATCCTTCAACTTAAGTGAAATCACGTTTCCCTAACACGGCGGAGCGTGGGGAGGCGCAGGGCAGCCAACACTGGATAGCAAAACTCCAGTTTCTTTTCAAAATTTGCATTCACGCGTATTTTTTCAAATATTTTCCCCGAAAAGTCACCGTGCACTGTGCATAACATGCCGCTGCATAAGTAAACTGTCTTCTCCTCGACCTACTTTAATCGTACTCAATCTTTCCTGAAGGTAAGTTGAGTTAGTAACAGATAAAAACACCGCTAGATCGCTCTGGAAATCCCTCTACCTAGATACGTGAAATTCTTTCAGTAAGTAGACGCAAGTGTCGTAAATGACAATGCACATGTGCATTAGAGCCTGTTAAAATTCGGGTTTGGATAATGAAACTCCTGGATCATGAATACCTCTATAGTTCTTCAACCTATTCCATTTTATCGCCATACGCTGGTAGTGTAATATTTCTTCTTTGTTTATTAAGCAAGGAATCATTTCATGCTGAATTTCCTTGGATGAATAGAATCACCCAAGTGCACGAGGTCCCATCAGTGGGTAGACGGTCTATCTGAACCAGACAAGGTCCAGTCACTGTTATTGTACCTGAGAGCTTTACTACTACGTGATAGCTGATTTGTGATACATTTATGTGCATCTAGTCTTAGTTTTATTACACCTTACTGATTTTATACATATAGTAATATGTATCTTGTTATACGCCTATTCATCATCTACTCTTAGTTGCATTTTTTATTTTTGGTTATTTATTTATTTTAAATCTACTGTATGTTTAAACAGTGGTCATAGCTGTATCCCTTGTGGCACGGTGTAGCAGTTTTTCCCACTTTGATCTGCAAGTGGAATTCATGATGACAGAACAACATGGCTCCCCTTACAATCGTGCCACTCACAAGTGTCCCCCTCAGACACCTTGTTCAATACCGCTAATGACACTTCTGGTTGAGGTGTGGCTTAAATCATTAAATTAAATATAAACCTTTGCATAATAATTTACAGCGTGATTTTCGTTATTTTATTAATCTCCTCCTCTTGAAATCAAAGTACGGAAAAAAATCTCAGCAGTCTCTCTTTAGAGGTGACAAAAGATTTCCCCATTTCTTTTTTTTACATTGTGTTGTTTAATCACCCTGAGATGTCAACGTATCAGTTAAAATTACAAGTTCACTCATAAATATAAACAGAATGAAACGTTTAGTAGATTCAAATCCATAAGAAGTTAAATTATCTAATTAAAATAATTTATATTCATGGTAGCCTGAAGACCAGCCATGATGGTGGCCTGTGACTAGTACCGTCAAATGGGATCTTGAATCGAGTGACGACAACTTCTGTGGCAGTTAGGGATAAAGATATGTAACTTCTTATAAACTTTTTATTCAAAATCATAAACGCAAAATTGAAAAAGACAACGAATTAAAAAAAATAAATAAAAAAATACAATTTACTCAATGAGTTTACGTGACTTGAAATACTTTCGCAAATATAAAACTTGCCATATTGAAAGGCACAGTAAGCAGCACATGCTGAATATACTGAGGTAGAGAACACGGCTGTTGGTTGACTCTGAAAAGAAAGAAAATTAAAAGTATTAGAATATTTGAATAAAAAAATAGGAGTATTTTAATATATAGATAATAATCTTCTATTCAAATAAAGTTTTTGAATTTTTAGCTTTTTTTACAGTTTTTATCGATTTTTTAGCAAATTTTAATGAATTTCAAGTACAGTTTTCAGCATAATTTTGTACATAAATGTTTGAATGTTCTATTTTATAGTTAATAAACTTTATTTGAGCACTCTTCTACCAACAAATATAAATTCAACGATTTTTAGCCGTTTTTAGTGATTTTTTTAGTACATTCTTTGAAATTTTACCAATTTAATGTGGTCAAAAAGTGCTGGCCAACAAACTCATCCTTTCGTTTGGAAAGCTTGATTTTTTGGCGCAAGAACGGCCTTTTTATCTCAATCCTAAGGAAAGATCGTCTGGAATGACACATTTATATATATATATATATATATATATATATATATATATATATATATATATTTATATATACCTATATGAAAAAGCGTTAAACTCTAGGATTTGTTTCAGAATGCCTCAAACCGGATTTCAATGAAGAAATACTTCAAAAATTTTGATTTAAGATTTTTTCAGCCATTGCAATAGCTTCATTTCCTACAAAAATTCACTAAAAACTAAAAAGTGTGAAAAATCCTAAAATATGTTTGTATTGGAGAATATAATTTAGAAAAAAAAGTTTGTCATAATTTAATTTTAAACGAATTCTGTACTCACTAAGAGGCCAAATTGACTGGTACAAAATAAGCACTCGTGACGAAGTTGTGGAAACAAAGTGTGGATTTCAAAGAAGAAAACGGAAGTTAGTGAAGAACGTTGTCTGTTCCCATGAAAAAGTAAAGAGTTGAATGAATTAATGAATTAACTTATTTATTTGTAAACGCTTACCGGCGTTACCAGATTAAAAAAAAAAGTTACAATATTAAATCGATTTCGACGGTTAGGTCATCATCAGTAACAAAAGAACTGATTTTGACAACAGTCTGTAAATGTTTATTATTGATGATGACCTACCAGTAGAAATTGATTTAACATTGTATTGCAGCTCTTTAGTTTTTTGTGGAAATAGACAACGCTCTTCACTAACTCCCGTTCCGTTTTCTTGATTTATGACAGCAAATTTTTCAATTCAAAATTTTCTCAACCCTTTGCGGTCGAAAGTTGAATTCCGATCGTGTCCACAAGGACGGGACCTGATCAGGGACCGGCATTATGCATGTACCTAACAGGACGACTTATTACACGCCATTATATCTTTCAAGGACGATAAGCTTTTTGCAATAGGTCACCTAAAAACGGTACATCACGTTTGAAGACATATTCATCAAATAAAAGCACAGATTACCTATTATTATTATTTTTTTATTGTAATCATTTCCCCAGAACAAAAAATATGCAAAATTTTGGACGACGTTATTCTTTATTTATTTAGAGTGTCATGTTTGAGATGGGAATATGATGAGCAAGTTTTCACCATGAAGGAAAAAACACATTTTTCTAAAAACAAATTTATTTTTCAAGTGAAAATCATATTTTACATCATGATTCACATGTCTAGAAACAGTTATCAGTGAGAAAATAATGATAAAAAGTCGAAGTTCAAGTAGTAACCAGTCACAGAAAGGTTTCTCATATTCCTTCCCAATGGGTTCATTTTATCAATAAAGTGCTGCGATCTATTGTCAAAACCTTCAGTAAAACCTACTGAATTGCCCCCAATATTTAAAAAATACCAAGCTACCACCGGGTTTCGTCTGTGAAGACAAGACAGGGCGCCGAGCAGTGACCGGCAATCGACCCCTACGAGGTAACAAGGTCGCCGAGCAGGGACCGGCATTCGTCCTGTGAGACATCCATCCCTCAAAATGTTCCGTCCAAATGCGGATATTGCCTAGCCGGGTCCTGACCGGGTTTCGTCCGGAAAGGGTTAAAACAAATACCTAATGATGATACACAATTAAATGGGTCTTTCGTCACAATGAAGTTCTCGTACGAAGGAGACTGGAGGCGTACAGAGGGGCCCTGTCCACAATACTCTGCAATGTGGTTCCAAGCGGACCCACTGATTTCCGGATCTCCTTAGCAGATCCAACAAGGTGCCCACGCAAACACAACAATATGAATATGAATCTTGAATATTCATGTATTATCAGTACAAATACGAGAAAGTCGCACAGTGCGCATGTCATAATGGAACCCAACCATACCTTTACTACAGCTGGGCGCCCAGGAAGTGGCTCCCGATTTTAAAATCGTGAAGTGAGTCCGTTGCGAGTGCGTCCCACCGTTGCGAGATGAGAATGGAAAGTGGCTCCCATGTGAAGCGCCTTCGAAGTATTGAAGTACAAGGTAGGTATGCATTGCTTGCCCCCCTTATTGGATAACGCTGACTGAAGCAGGGCATTGAATGTTCCCTCACTATCAAAATTCTCAACAATCGAGGTGTGACGAGGCATGTTATTCAGTCAATATTAGTCGTCAAAATGACGGTTCATGTGAAAAGTGTATATCACATGATGTATGTATATCATTGTCCACTTTTTCGGGCAGGTTCTCCAGGACCCACTTTACGAGATCTCCACAGGACACTGGGCCCACTCCATGAACCCCCTACTTTCCTGCGGGACCCACTCATCGGTTTTTTTCGAGGTCTGGGAGCCACTTCCCAGGCGCCCCTGCAAGCTAGCTAAGAACACAGGGAACAATGTGCTATCAAATTAAGTAAACTTTTGTACAGACTGTTCAACTGGAGAAATTCATTTCCCCACACCGAGCTCTGTACATTGACTCAAGTGTTACAAGATTTAAAGCTCTATATATGTCCAAGTTGTATCTCACCATTGGTATCACTCAGTTTAATTTCTCGAGACCTCATTTCTTCAAATTCCTGAACAATGGACTGAGAAAGAGATTCCAGTTTCTTCAATTCTACTTCCATAGGCTTCATCTTTTGTGCTTCGCCCATCTGAGAACACAAGGACATGTTTAAAATGAGAGGAGATTGAACACAAAAGCAAACATTATGTAATAATAAGTAAAACATGTTAAAGAAATGTATACCTATCTCCCAAAATAGACTGATTATTGAAATGAACAGTTATTA
Source organism: Adelphocoris suturalis (assembly GCA_030762985.1). Classification (NCBI taxonomy): domain Eukaryota; kingdom Metazoa; phylum Arthropoda; class Insecta; order Hemiptera; family Miridae; genus Adelphocoris; species Adelphocoris suturalis. Next base: position 6,788,648 of record CM061051.1, on the reverse strand, counting down.
AAATTAAGCTATAACCATTCCTCACGATAATGATAATACTACACAAAAACAAAGCTAACAATACACTAAAATTCATGGTAACCTATCATTTTCAAATATTAAATTTTGCCAAGTGATGTCTCTCAATGCTTTGTTAGTGTCACTGGTCCTCCCCACTGGATCGGACTCCCACGGAGGAATGGGCTCAACGAAGTTCTCATGGTCTCTTAGTCAGAAGAGGAACATTTCAAACATATTTGTCAAGTTCTGGAATTATTCTTGAAGAAGGCCTCCAAAATAACAAAAATACAGTCTTGGCAAAATCTGCGGTCCTTTGAGAAGGCATATCTTCTCGGAATCAGCAACCACCCCCTTGCTTGGGAGGTGCTTTTTTAAAGTCTCTTTCAATTTTTTGAATGATTTTGCAATGTAATTTTCCAGATATAATAAGCCCTTGCCTAACACTGAATTTTGGGGTAGGAATAGGGTTACAAATGTACCTGCTTGTTTTGCTTCCTTGACCCATTGACCCAAGACCAAAATAACACTAATGGATCATTTATGCATAGAGATTTGGGTGTGGGCGTTGTAAGCCCCACACTCTCTCTAATTAATTTCCTTGGGACATATACCGTGATCTTCCAGGCAGAGGTCCATACTGTACAACTGTGTGCTGATGAAATGGTGAACAAGCCACTCAACAATACTAAAATATATATTTCACCTGACAGTCAGGCTGCCCCAAAGGTCACTGCTTCCTTTACTATAAGTTTGAAGCTGGATTGGGACTGCCTGATTACCCTCAAGAGTTTGGCCCAGACCAATCAGGTCACTTGAATCCCTGGCCATGAGGGTCATGAAGCTGCAGATCTTCTTGCTGAAAGAAGAGCAGGGGTCCCTGCCTATAGGGCTAGAGCCAATTATTGGAACCACCATAAGCTGTTTACAATATGTGGTAAACAATTGGGAGATGAAAAAGCGAGTTCAATAATGTCAAAATCTCTCAACCTCAAGACGGGGACGTATGACCTTGACTTGGGTAGGGATATGAGGGAGCTCCAAACAGATAAAAACACCCAGACCAAACAGATAAAACAGGAACAGATAAAATTACCCTTCCCCAGCACACCCCGGACACACACACTTGAAAAAACGAGGGAGCACACCATTAAGGCTAAGTGTCACGGGTTTAATTGCCCGATTTGCCGCCAAGTAGCGTCTTGAAATGAGCCGATTTTAATAAATAAATATCTTGTGAAGGCAGAGCGCTATTTTGTAAAAGCCATTCGGTTATTTTAAGCGATATAAAATGCAATAACTACATTTCAAATTTTAATAATCAAATTAGGGGTACTTTCAAACTAAAATATCAAAAAATCGGGGTTAGATATCAAAATTGGGAAAAGTGGTCAAATAGGGCCATGGAACTTATTATGAAGATACTGAAAAGTGTATTAAATTTTTATTGTGATCTCATCAGCATCCGTGTAAAACTGATTCGGTTAATTGTTTAGATGAATGAGAAAGTTTCAATCTCAGACAGTCACATAGGAAAGGGCCCCACAGGTAGAAAAAGTGTTGACAGGGTATGCGATTTCTTGGCCCACCGAGGAGAAAATAACTGGCACAGTTTGATTAAAATACTAGATTTTGTAACTGCTGATCATTAGGAGAAACAAAACTCAGTGAATCGCATTTTTTTCCCCTGGGATTTTTGGGCTCCTCCCAAATGGGGTAAAAAACTGTCTATACTTCTACACTATTATTATAGAAAACATACAATATCCCAATAACCCCCTAGTATCCTATACCTCTAGTCACATACTTGTAACGGATAGTGGTAACGGATTTCACCAAAAAAACAGGGATGATTGTTCAAGCCTGCGGCATATTCATTCACCCTCGACTTTGGTATTTAGGGGCTTCACCAGACAGTACAATTTTCACTCAATTGTAGCTCAGTCGCACTACAACAACTGCTGCCTGACAATGTAGTGGTCAGCAGTGGTGTGGGCGACCTCCCAGTATGAGCCCCTTAGGGCAAGCAGACACTGGTGGTGTAGAGATGGAATGTTGGCAGCAAGTGAGACAATACCAAGCTAAACGGCTTTGATGCGTGGGTGGATATAGGCACTTGGGACATCAGATAGGAAGCCCAGCCAAGATCACACAGCAGAGCGAAATTCACGAGCTAACTCTAGTAGCCTCCAACCAGTAAGCCTTCCAAATACTAGCCTATAGGTTAGCTTTGGAAGTAAGTACTTATAAAGGAGGCGCAGTTACTACCGTGGCTTCAATGGAGCCTTGGTAACAGCTAATGCTCCACCCAAGCCTATACGGCTTATAACTATCTCCAACATGGATTGAGCAGGGATGGGAGATCGTCCTATCACAAAATGCTCCTCATTTACCACTTTCATCTTCTACTGGCAACCTGATGGGACCAAGGACACTTAGAAGTGTTGACTACTAAACCACACCTAGCTAGCTGCACAGCAAAGGCAATGAGTGTGATCTGTACACCATCAATGGTTTCTGCGAGTAGGATGACATCATCGGCAAAAGTCATATGATTATATTGTTTGGGTGTTGATGAGGAAATTGTAAAAAAGTTTAGTTCGTTGCAAACCCTGAATTTGTTTTCCTGTAATCTAATAGTTTTCAATTTATAACTAATTGTATGAAAAAAAAAAGAAAAAAAAATTTCCACATTATATTGATACACATACATAAGTTGAGTCAAATACCTACAAAACATTGAATAAACTAATAAGTAAACCTAATTATTTTTGAGAATTTTTTTTCTGGGCGTATAAGTTAGTGTTAAAGGTATTGGCCATTTCATCAAAAAAGGCGCTTAGCTGAGTTCATTTTTAGCTTAAAAAGTATTTTCTTGGGTTGCAGAAGATACGAATAACTACGCTCATTGAATTTTATCTTTTTTACAGTTTGTCCCTTCAAAGGTGTGGTTGTGATTTTATGATCCGTTAAGATTACATCTCAACAATTACTGATGAACTGTATCCGTACTCATTTATTTTTAAACCTAGAGTGATGTTCCCGATATTTCCATCCCAGAAACACAACTATCGAGCGATTCTGGGAGGAATGGACTCTTCCAGACTGGGCAGAGATCTCAGAATTTTTGGCGCCTACCTCCCCTTCGTCTTTTGCACACTTACCAACAAGTAATATACATACGTATTCCCATAATTACCAGAAAAGTAGGTTGACTCAGGGTTTTCAATACTTGAAATAAGTACACATACTGAGAATTGAAAACGGAAGTTACTTTCCTAATTGCTGAATGGTACAAGAAAGAAATAATTTGTATCCAATAAGTTCAATATTTTTTTCTTCTTCTCTTCTTGGGCCCCAAAAAAACGGTAAACGCGATACCAATACACCCATGAACTGGGCTCAATGTTTGCTAACAGGTTCCTGTCTACTGTTTAAATTTGATCCTTATTGTATTTTCTTGCCATCTTAGTATGTTTTTGAATGGTTTACTCATTAAAGTCATTTGGAAAGTTCCTCGGGTTTCTGTGATAATCATTCATACTGTTAGATAAATTTCATCATATGTAACACAATTCCACTAGAGTTTGTAAGTTTAGCCAGTATAGAGATAATACAAATTTAACTTACTGCTTCATATCCTTTTGCCTCTTCATCCAATTTGGAATGAAAATAAACTTCTTGTGGCACAGCTCTGTCTGAAATGAATAAGTATGGTTTAACAAGAAAGCATTTCAAAACAGAGAAGTATTTATAAGTTCTTGCATGAAACGACTACCGTCAAATGGAGTAACTTCAGAAGCTTAGAGTAACCTCGGACATTTATACTCTGTGGCAATCATGCCCTGCTGTGCCCATGTGGAGGCCTGTAAAATTACAAGTAACCTGCTCTACGGATTCCTAATTTCCCGCGGTTTGTTTTGGTGTTGTTGTTGACATTATCGAACGCTGCCAGATGCTGAAGTAATTTTTCAAAAACATTTCATTTATAGCGGTTTTTTGCAAAGTACGAATAGTGATTCATGTGCTCAGAACACTGAACAAGCTAGGGTAATGGTTTCAATGACATTCAGTGGTGATAAGGGTTGACTTCGTGATCCAATCAAGAGCTAAGGTTCATCTTTATTAATATTTTTTTGAGCTGCCGTTTTACCAAAAATCATACTTAGCAGGAGTAACTTCGGACATTTCTACTCCGGGCAATCATGCACTGCTGTGCCCTTGCCAATAAAATTACCAACAAGTAAATTACACCTCAAGTAAATGCCGAGCAAATTCAAATTATCATTCACAATATTTAACATTGGAATCCCTATATTTAACCATAAATAGATGAGCGAACCCTAAAAAATGTCATTAAGACAAAGTTAACGGGGTCACCGCCTACAATTTGACGTCTCGTACAGCACAGCCGACACATTACAGAAGAAAGAAAAACTGTACAAGAAGTTAGCAAATTGAACATTTACTTCCATACCAAACATCTGTGTCTTCCACGAAAACTCCTTGACAACATGAAGTAGAGAAAACTCTTTTTTTTCCAAGAAAAGATCTCCATAACGGCAGAACCCCAAAAACCTATGCCTGGCACGATCAATTGAAGGCAGTTTTTGCAGGAATCGCACACACACACACACACACACACACACACACACACACACACACACACACACACACACACACACACACACACTCAACTTTGTTTTGGTGTTGTTGTTGACACTATGGGATGAAGTCATGAAATACAAATATTTTTTACATGTGTTTCTGAATCAGAGTTTTTTTCTCTCAAGCATCCACTACTGTCCAATGTTAATCTAGCAAAGCAAAACATTGATTATCTGTTGATTTTAGAGGGGTGTCCGAAGTTACTCCATGAATTAGAGTAACTTCGGACACATTAAATAAAAATAAAAAAATACATATGTTCTGGGCCCACTAAAAAAATTATTGCCTGTTAAACTGATTACTGCGATGTGAAGGATTCTAATTTATTTTTTGTGGAATTTTGTAGAAGGTTTAAATGCATTTAAATTGTAAAAAAACCTCCAAAATCGTCCAGTTGACGGTATACGGATAGTAATTTGCCCTTAGATTAGCATTAAACATATTAAACCCCACTCAAAATTTTCAAGAGTTTAAGATGCTTAGAATCCAATAAAAGAATCTACCTGTCGTCGAGATTCTTAGAATCCAATAAACGCTACATATATATATATATATCTGATATATTATATATATATATATATATATATATATATATATATATATATATATATATATATCAAAAATGTGTTAAACCACTAGGTTTGTTGAGGTTTTAGACAAATCCGGTATATTTGGAGATACATAGAATGGAATAGAATTCAGTGACTTTGAGGACTTGTCTACTTATTCCATCCAACAGTAGGTGGTCACGTGGTTTGAAATTCAATTCTGGACATTGGGGGTGAAGATCTATGTTGATGGAGGTAGGATAGGACCATTGTCGGCTATTGCTCTTTTGCGTGAGGCATTATACAATTGTTTTTTTAATAAGGTTTTAACATGTAAAAACCTTTCATTATGAGCTTGCTGATCTGTGAGGAATAACACCAACCAAACTGCCAATCCTAATCTTTGACTTACAGCATTATTACTTTCTTGGGATTACCAGATGCATATATCAGCCCCTGACACACGTAATAATTACAACTCTCCTCAATGTCCTTTCTTCAATCAAATTACTTTTTAAATAATAAATTCCAAAATATAAGTCCCCTCCCCCTCTCAACTACACTTATGATTAGTGGATTGCTCAGAAAGAAGCAAGCAGATAATAAACCAGTAATGTAATATTCGATAGAAACATACCTGAAGGAGCTCTTGATTTGAAACATATTTCATATGCATCATGAGACTCAACAACCACTGTGAATTTCCCTTTGTTGATATCAGCATTTTGAGCTAAAATTTCATGCTTGGAGTCTGTAACCTGAAAAAAAATGGAATGTTGAAACAATAATCAAGAAAAACAAGGTTATCAACATCAATGGAGTTCATTCCCATGACTTGGGGATAAAAACAAAAACAATCAAACCAGTGATTGGTGAAGCCCAATACTAACGAACAACTAATGCCCCTGCTCACCAGTGACAGTAATAGAACCTGATATTGATGCACACTGGATCTCTGTTTTTAATCACTCTGGCTAAACTTTCCTTAACCTATTCGACTGAGTTTCCATAAATGTGCGCCTCCTTTGTTATTTACTGGTCATTATATTGATCTACACCTGGGTAAATTCTAAGGCCATGGCAACTCGATGAAATAGAGCAGTTATGCTGAGCGTAATCCCAAATTTAGATTGTGTCTCTAATTACTAATAGGGCTTCCAAAATTCTATTAGTCCATAGAACGATGGGACACAGATCAATTATTACCTTTATTGTTTAATGCATATATGTTGATATTGTTGGAGCAGACTTGTTTGAGCTTTAAATAAGGACGGTTCGCAACATATCAGTACTCTACTCCCCCAGTATGTTTGTTTGTCTGAGATTTAAGGGGGTATGAATGGGTGTGTGATTGATTAGTGTGAGGAAATCCGCTGTGATATAGGTATAAGATCAATGTGATATTAGAATAGGTATTTAGCATAGTAGCTGTGTATGTGTGATTATTGTCAGCATGAGTGTTCGGGGACCCTGCCGGCCCCTTGGGGGGGCAGCAAACCGGTAGGTTATTCTTTAACTTTATGATTTTTCAAGTTCCACATTCTATTGATTTCATTTTCTGTTAATTTCAAGGGCTGTAGGCCTTCCTGGACTAGCAACACCCTCGTAATACGGGAAACCCTACAAGACGGGAACCAGGAAGGCCATCCAAATGAAGGGTGGGCTCGAGGAGGCCGGTTGGGGTTTTCCCCGACTCCACTGGCTAGTATGAATGTGCGTGTTTTTGGTTGTGTATGTATTTATTGTGTGAATGTGATTTAGTACTATAGTCGAGAGTGAACCTGTGATAGTTTGTGCAATTTTAGAATAGGAATCTAGTATGTAGGTAGATCGCTATAGGTAGGGGAGGATATCCAGTACTCGCCCTGCCTCAGACATTCTCAACGTGAGATGGACCAGATGAAACATGACTACCGATGATGGGAAGACCCCAAGTTATAAGAAGAGGTGAGCCAGTACCTAGGTGTCATGAACTCCTGTCCCTAACATGTACTGCATCCCATTAAAACCTGGCACCTCCACGCGGTCCATCCCGGGCGCACTCAACGAGTGTGGCTAACGCCAGAGGGGACAGGAGGGCCTGCTGTATCATCAAGAAAGAGTGAGGGAAATCCACTACTGCCGCAACCATTAAGTCCTGCCAAGATTGTATTGGGCCAGAATGGCCCCAGAAACAATCTAACCCACTCTGATACAGCAGGTTCGCAACATAGCAAACCAGAATGCTTCAGTTCTGATTCGAGGACAGGGTTTATCCATTCCTATCGGTTCTGGATAAGTAGAGTCAACTGTGGTGGTAAGCAAAACACATTCAAAACTGTTTGGCATTTTATGACCTTATTGGAATGAATAAAACGATATCAAAGAATCACGTAGTGAAACGCTCACAGGTGAAGACTTTAAACATTTCCCTGACCAGCTCAAGGTTTTAGTGAAGTGAATGCAGAACAATATAAAATTCCAGTATGATTTCACAATCTTCTCTTGGTCCCTAACTAATGTGGGATTGAGCGGTTGTAGAGAGCTCTAAGACTTAAATCAGGTTCAGGCATCCAAGGCAAACATATTAGTTCCAAAGACTCTACTTTCTGCAGCACCTGTCACCCGAAGAGGTATTGAAAGACCTATCAAAAAAACCATATCAAATATCGATTACAACAGTAGGTACTTTGATATCGAGAACTATGCATCGATATGATATCAAAAGTTGTGGATATGATATATAAGCTGTGATATATATAGCATATATCAAAACATTCGAAAAGTCACAGATACGTAACCAGTTATAATCCGCCCAAACACCGTTATTACCAGCTGTTAACACTAAAAACTTGATGTTAATCATCCGTTTAGCTCTTAATTCCTCGAGGGTCGGGTAATTAGTTAATCAGATCAAGTTTTGACGGACGAGTGATGGTGATAGAAAAATCGCTCTAAAGTCTGATTAAGCTCAAAAATAATACCGCATAAACACTAATTCTTGATTAACTCTAACAACGGTGAAAGTGGCCCCCAGGCGTGGTTAAGCCGGTTTCACATGGAGCTGAACGAGCGGAAAGCGGAAGGACGGAACACAATCTGATTGGCTGTTGGGACAACAGTTAAGGATGGTGGCTGCCATGTTGTCGGAATGGGCGGTCTGCGGTAGACATTTTTGTACCGTTTTGCCGCATTCCGTTGAGCGGAGTGCAAGCTCATTGGACAGGAATGTTGATAACCACAAGTAGAGGTTTCAGATCACCAGAGGTTATGATTCCGTTCACCAAGGTGACTGCTTCATGTGAACAATCTTTCCGACTCCACCGCCCCTCCACTGGTTTTCCGTCCTTCCATCTTTCCGCTCGTTACGCTCCATGTGAAACCGGCTTTACTTTGAAGTCTGAATTAACCTCGTAAAATATAATTCCTTAATCACCGGTCTCCAGTTACCAAATGGTTAAGTTGAAAGTACATTAACTCAAATTGGTGAAACCTTTGGCCTTATTAATGATAAATAGGTATTTGTGATTGGTTGGATGCGTCCTATAGAACAATAGGTACCACATATATTTTTTGTTGGACTTGTTTTCCTAATTGGTGAACAGGGCTCGGGAAATTCATGGGCCAAAGAAGGATTTACAGACGCTGACAATGTAGTGAATGCCATAAAGAAGCATGATAAGAGCGAGTCGTATGTATGGCTTCTATTTCATGTCGAATGTTTGGAAAGACAAGGATCGACACAAAGTTAGATCTCCAAAGAAAATCGAGGTGATGAGACACAATAAACCAGTCAACCAAAATACATATTGGTTGATGATATGCAATTTCGTTAATTGGATTTTATTCAATATTCTTGTCATGAGCGCATAAGCAGTTTACTGTTACACTAGTTAGGTACTAGTAAAAACCATCTCGATAGCCACGCGATTATAAGCATCCGGTACATAGTCAGGTAGTAGCTCTCTTCTCTCATTATCGATTATTAACTATTCGCCTGGTGAATTTTACCACCTAGCGCCACTAATCGATGGTTGTGGATCGTATGTTAAAATTTGATTCTTAAAAATTTACTCAATTTGTAACCAACTTCAAAATAATAGGTCATTATGCACCTACTAGGCACTAGGGTCGTTATTTTTCTTTTCTGAAGAATAGCCGAGCAAAATTTCAAAATGATGAAGATAATCTCAATCCAGCATCAGAATTACAAAGGTTGAAAATAATGAACAAAAGTCAACGCTTGTTCTTAGGCGTTAACAAACAAAATGTGCTCTGTTCAATGAAATATTATCAGACATATTTGACGAGTTGCTAACGTTCCCTCTGGACGCTACATACCTACCTACTACGTTATCCAACCAAATTCAAATAACATATTTCCCTGATAAACCACAACAAATGTACAGATATTCCTGATTCACTCCACATTTTAAAAGAAAAGTTTTACAAAAGTTTATATCCACTTACCACATAATCTACTTTTTGTCCAGGAGCTTCGGAAACCTCAAATTCGCCTATCATAAGGTGATTTTTTCTCAGTTCTTCCTTCAAGCACTTCTGTGTGTTGGGTAAAAGTTTAAACATGATGGATTCAACTGATATACAACACACGCACAAGGCAAAAAACAAGAGTAAACGTTTCATTTTTGCTGTTTGCCACAGCTGCCGACACTCAATGAATTACCAAAACAGAAGTACAGTGAAATTCACAGAGCAACAGTTACCGAAGGAAATGCAATGCAATATTTTTCAACGGAAAAGGGTTAACTGATCAAATGCAAGTATCTTCCATGCGTATTGCAAAGCGAACCGACAGCGAACTCGGCAGTTGCTGGTTTTATCCCACTGAACCAAATAGACGACGTGTCCGTAAACAAGTAAAAATGACCTGTAGGAGGAGGGCTGTACACGAAAACAATGACGTTAGAATTGATAACGTTCGTAATTATCTATCTTCTTTTGCTCTTCTATACATGGACCTTCCCTGTTTGAGTATTTAGTGGAATGCCATTTGTTAGTTCTAACAAAAGTTCATAGTTGCGCTAGCTTCTTAGCTGGGACCACATAGGAGAGGATCGGGAGAGGCATTAATCTTGAGCTGTTTTCTGAAGAATTCGATAGTAAAGCTGACATCTCCATTCTATTTGTATAACGACTTGAGACTGTAATGGCGGGCCCTTCTTTCGCGTCAACTCCATCCGCGCTCAATCCATGTGGGGGCTCCACCTATCAGCCGCCTGGAGGTCCAAATGCTGAAAGGGTGAAGAAGAGGAAGAGAGACGTGAGAGGCGGGAACGCCTGCCCGCTGCCACCCCCCCCCCCCACCCCAAACAATCTTTTTGTCAATTTTCAATTTCAATTTATTTATTTATTGGTCTTAACACAGATATAGGGTAAAGACTCCTCTAGTTATTTGTACAGATAATTAACATTAAAAACGGACTGATGGCTCTAAATAAACGAAATTACCAAGTTTTTTCAAAAATAAGGGAGGGAGAGAATACAATTAGGAAGAGAAGGAATTAAGGAAGTAATAATAATAATAATAATAATAATAATAATAATATCTTTATTGTCCACATAGGATACAAAGTCCCACCGAGTGTGGAGCACTCAATACAATATTGAATTGCTTATAATTAAAAGAACAAACAAACAAAAAATAAGTAAAATAATAATAAGAAATAGGTACCTCAACTCAGTAAAAATAAAAATGTGTATATGTACTAAAATGGTAAAAAAGGTAGATATATTTATTTTATAAAATCATTAGAAGGGTTGAAGTGGAAAAAGAAGAGTAGATGTTGAAAAGGGATAGAAAGAGAGAGAGAAAAAAAAGAACAGGTAGAAACAGAAAGGAAGGAAACTGAGGATAGGAGAAAGAAAAGATCATGGACCTGGTCATTCAGTGTGTCTCGCAGTGATGGCTGCCCCGAAGCGAGCCAGGGAAGGAAGGGTCCGAACATTCAACGGCAGAGAATTCCAAAGCCTTGCTCCAGCTACCTTTAAAGAATTATAATATTGTTTGCACGATGTGTGCGTTTGAATAATGGTGCGTAATCTTACGCATTGTGCTAATTTGAAAAATTTGGTAAAATAATCTGGGATGTTTGTATTATTAAGAACTCTATACACAAACAACAATGTTCTGTCCTGAAGGTATGAAACCACATCAGTACCTAATATTTTAGTCTTGTGACTTGAAATATGTCCTCTGCTCTTCAGGTTAAAAACAAATCTAGTACAAGAGTTCATTAGTACTTGTAATCTTCTTGAGCATTCTGCATCCAATGAAAGGGCAAAAACAGCGTCACCGTAGGTCATCAATGGTAAAATGAGCGTTTTCACAAGCCTCAATCGCAACGCCTCTGATGTAAAGAACGACAGTTTACGAAGGGAATGCAGAGCCCCATAAACTTTTCTGCAAATTGCAGTGGTATTCGTTTTCCATGACAAGTTATCACACAGAATTAGTCCCAAGTTTTTAACGTGTTTGGAATAGGGTATTACACAATCATTCACAACAATGGAAGGAAGAGGCTTGGTGTCCAGAGAGGATTTCCAGAAAATAATTGATTGTGATTTAGCTGGGTTAAGGCTGATGTTATTAGAGGTAGCCCACTGAGAGATCCTCCTCAACTCCTCATTCACCAACGAAATCCCCCCTGCCAGTTTATCGATGGTACAGTGATGGTAGAACTGAAAATCATCAGCAAACAAATGGTAGCAAGACCTAGCAAGGCTCGAGGGAAGGTCGTTGATGAACAAAGAGAAGAGGATGGGTCCGAGGATCGAGCCCTGTGGAACGCCAGCATTGACTGGACACTGGGCAGATAGTGACTCCCCACAACTCACCGCCTGCCTTCGACCACTAAGGAACGAAGCTATGAGAGAACATGCAGAGGAACCAAAGCCAAATTTGGAGTGAAGTTTAGAGAGAAGAAGGCTATGGTCGACGGCCCCAAAAGCATTGCGAAAGTCCAGCAACACAAGTATTGTACAAAGATTCTTATTTAACTTTTCACGGATGTTTTCAGTCACATTCAACAGTGCTGTGGTGCAGCTGTGCCCCATTCTAAAACCGGATTGGTAAGGCACAATCAATCCACTTGTAGATAAGTAAGTAGTAAGTAAGTAAGGGAAAATAGTAGTAAGTAAGTAAGGGAAAATTAAGGGAGAAAGGACAAACGCATCAGAAGTGAGGTGAAGTAATGTTGAGGTGAAGGAGTAAGTAAGTGAAGTAGTAAGTAAGTAAGGGAAAATTAAGAGAGAAAGGACAAACGCATCAGAAGTGAGGTGAAGTAATGTTGAGGTGAAGGAAGTTTAGCGGTAGCCGAAGATGCAACCAATTTCAGATTTGCTTAGAGGCACAAATAAACAGCATATGGGGGTGAAGCACAGGAAAATGTCTTTGTAGAGAATGAAAGAATAATGTCTATGGACATGTGATGAAAATAGATGGGTGGTGAATCACGTGATATAGGCAAAGTATATTGAAATCGGGTGGTAGCCTTCAGGCCCGCTTAATCCTTTCTTAGGGATGAAGATGTTCCGGGCACGGGTCCCGACAGGAGTACCAGGTTGAGGATTAGCAGCTTGACATTCTTTGGGCCTTATTCCAGCTTCGGGCAGAAATACCATCGGGTCTCGCAGATGTGGAGTTTTTGACACGGCACTTATGTGCTTCGTCGTGAGGCACAGGTGTACACATATTGCTGCATAATGAATCCCTAGTGGAAGCCTGGGGCACCACCGGCTCGCCAGGGTTGTGGCTGGGAGCACTCAAAAATGGCTCCCAGTAATCCACAAACTCCTGAAGAGGGAGTAAACTTGTTCATCCCCAGCTCCCTCCATTATCTCTACAGCTACACGAGCCAGACGCTTCCTCCACAACTTCTGGACCCGCCGATATTCCCGCCTTCTTGCTTCTTTAGCAGCTCTATGACCTCCACGAGGCACATGGGAAAACATTGTTGCAAAAATACGAGTACATTAATATGGCGTACCCCATTACGCACAGCCTCTACCTCCTCTGCTGCCATTCACCGCAAATCCTCAGAAGCATATCTGGCCCGCTCTGGCTCTATATCGATTGCAGCGTTGGCCTGTAAAGGATGCTTCTGCCAGACGTGGGCACTGAGGCCACGCTTGGAGCTGAAGGCTCTCTTACAGTGGGCACATTGGTGGGCATTAATCAGGGCAGAGGAAGAGGACGAGGGATAGGAAGACGAAGAAGAAAAAGAGGGAGAGGATAGCCGACGCCCCTGCCTGGAGCACCCGGAGCGCCTCCCCTAAAACCCCGTGTGCCAATGGGACGGCGGAGGTTATTAGGCTCATCATTGTCGTTCATCATAACTGGGGAGACGGTAAAAAAGGGTCGGAAGACTGGTTGACATAAGCCTCCCCCTTGATCACCAGCGGGTCATTCTGCCACCCTCTGTTCACCCGGAGGATGCCAGGGTTGCACGATGGGGACGCACGACCACAGTTACCCTAACCCAGCAACCCCAACACACACACTTTTTTTTTTTTTTCTTTTTTTTTTTTTTGTTCAAAACTCCCCTCAAAGGCGGAGGGGGGAGGGGGCACACCATTAAATTGAAAAATGAACAAATAAAATAAAAAAGTGGGGAGGACTCCCAGGTTTACCCGACGCCGGCCCTTGGGATAAGGGTAGTTGCAGGATGAGGAGGAAGAATGGGATGAAAGGAAGTGCCCCTATAAAATGACCACCAATTTGAGTAAGAACCCCTCAGGACCCGGGTGGTGATACCACGGAGCACTCCTTCTGAGATGTCCAACTCAAGTAACTCCATGGCGCTTTTCCCGCACTACAAACCCGCGCCATGACACGGTCGCAGCCATGACCTTGATGTTATTGGTTGCCACTCCTTTTAGCTCAGATATCGCTTGTCCCAGATCATTCCTATCATATTTAGCCCGCCAGGTCTGCTCCATGTCCACGCTGCTCCATGGACATCCAGGATTATGGCAAACCCACCGGGTTCGATTGCAACGATATCTGGTTTCTTGCCCCGGTCACTCGGCATGTGATATAGCCTCTCCCTTTTGACATCCCAACCGCTGGATGACAAAGCGCCTGCTATCTGCTTGGCAACCGCATCGTGACCTAAAATGCGGTCACCGTGAGTACGAGGACACTGCTGCACCACATGATACAGATTCTCATTTTTACCCTGACAGGCACGGCAAAGGGTGTCTTCTATCCCGCAACTACTTCTTGAACACCTCATTGAGGTAGCTAACGTAGCCACCCGGACGGATTTTTTTGCTTGAAAATGGTGCTGGGCCCTCTGAAGCCCATTCCACCCACTGGGTAGAAATGGGAAATTCAGACCACTGTCAGTGTTCTTTACCATCTACTGACTCATGCAGCGCAGCAGCGAACTCAGCAGATGAGATGGGTTTTAGAGCCGTTGGTGTTGCTTGATCGCACCACAACAACTGCTGCCGGACAATGACCAGGTCAGTAGCAGTGCGGGCGACCTCCCAGCTCGAGCCCCTAAGGGCAAGCAGGCGCTGGCAGCGTAAAGATGGGATGCTGGCAGAAAGAGAGACAATACCAAGCCCACTGGCCTTAACCGGTGCGTGGATGTAAGCACTTGGGACACCAGGTGGAAAGCCTAGCCAAGAGCGCACAGCAGAGCCAACTTCACGATCTAACTCAAGCAGCCTCCCTACAGTAAGCCTGCCAAAGACTAACCCATAGGTTAGCTTTGGCAGTAAGTTTGTGCAAAGGAGGCGCAGCTACTGCTGTGGCTTCAATGGAGCCTTGTTGACACGAGCTAAAGCTCCACCAGGGTCCATACGGCATGCAGCTATAGTGGTCACACCTATGAAGTCAACCCCAAGGTACTGCCAGACCTCCAACACGGATCAGGCGGGGATGGGTGCCTGTCCTAAGACAAAGCACTCATCATCCACCACCTTCACCTTTTGTTGGCAGCCCGACGGGACCAAGGAGACTGACCCATACATAGAAGGGTTGTCCACAAAACCACACCTGGCTAGCTGCTCAGTAAAGGCATTGAGGGCGATCTGCCAGCAGGTTTCTGCAAGCAGCATAATATCATCAGGCAAAAGCCAATTCACCTACTTGCACCCCAGGGGCGAGATCGAACCCTATTTCATCTGGCAGCTTACCCAAGGCTGTGTCCACAACCAGGTTAAAGAGAAGTGGCGGTAAAGGATCCTCCTGGCGTACCTTCGCCCATTGACATCCCCTGACATCTTGCGTCCTGCCTTGAGGACCGTCACACCTTTGTGGTACAACACAGGCAACATACTCAATTAAACGAGCAGGTGCCCCAACACAACGAAGGCAATCGATCAGGGCAAAATGGCTTCCAGTGTCAAAGGTCTCAGCCACGTCCAGAGCGGCAAGATGGATCTGCCGTTTCATGATGCGGGCCAGCAAAATGACAGGTTGGAGAACTGTTTGGTTCTCTGCTGTGCCATTCACTGGCCGAAATGCTCTCCAACGTTACCAATGGGACCAGCCGCTTGAAAGCGAGATGTCAGAATCTTTTTGAAGTGGCGGAAGACTACAGATGATATAGACATTGGAAGATAGCCTCCTGGCGTACTTCCTCCTTTCTTTGGGATGAAGATGGTCTGGGCATGGGTTAATGCTTTGGGGGTCTTCCTGAAAAATGTAGCAGGTTGAGGAGGAGAAACTTGACATTATTTGGGGCTTTATTCCAGCGTCAGGAGGAAATACCATCTGGTCCAGTAGACGTGGAGTTTTTGACATGGCACTTACTTTCGTCATGAAGCACTGGCGTGCACATAATGCTGAGGAAGGAATCCCTGGTGGAAGCTTGGGGTACCACCGGCTCACCAGGGTTGTGGCTGGGAGCCACTGGGAGTACTCAAGAGTGGCTCCCGGAATCTCACAAACTCCAGAAGAGGGGGCAAAACTTGTTCATCTCCACATCTCCACCTCCCTCCAGTACCTTCGCAGCTACACAAGCCGGATGCTTCCTCCATAACCTCTGGACCCACTGGTATTCCCGCCTCCTTGCTTGCTTAGCTGCCTAACGACCTCCACGGGGCACCAACACAGGAGGATATCCTCCCTGATGCCCTGCCACAGTTGCATATCCCCAACCTGTGGGAAGACCCTCGATACATAAGCTGCTACCTCGTCTTCCAAACCATCAGGCCTCTCAACTGCCCTCCTCGCCAGTTCCTGCAGGTATGCCCTCTCATAACCTTCAGTGCAGCCAACCTGCTTCCCAAGCCTCAACAATTCAGTATCCAAATCTTCAAGAAGACCAGAGGTCCCAGGGGAGGATTGCTGAATGGTGGGCTGCTGTCCCACTTCTGTAGGGGAGGTGGAAGAGGCCCCACAACTATTTGCCAGGATCACATGTTGGACAAGCTGCTTGTAGTGGGGCCTCAGGCAAAAAGATTGACTGGCAGAAAGTGTGCGCATGGGCAAAAGTGCTTGCAAGAAAACATTAATGTTGCTTATCCCATTACGCACAGCTTCTGCCTCCTCTGCTGCCATTCACCGCAAATCTTCAGAAGCTTACCTGGGCTGCTCTCGCTCCATATTTATAGCAGGATTGGCCTGTACAGGATGCTTCTGCCAGATGTGGGCGCTGAGACCATGCTTGGAATTGAATGGTCTCTTACGGTGGGCACACTAGTGGGCGTCTCCAGGGAAATTGGAAGAGGAAGAAGGATAGGATGAAGAGGACAATGATGAGAGAGAGGAAGACCGAAGCCCCTGCCTGGGGCGCCTCCCCTAGAACCGCGCGTGCCAATGGGCTGGCGGGGGTTATGAGGCTCATGTGCTTGGTTATCCGTAACGGGGGAAGCTTTGAAAAGAGACAGGAGACCTGATGACACTAGCCTCCTCCCCTAATCGCAAACGGGTAATTTTGCCACCCTCTGGTAAACCAAAGGGTGCCCGGGTTGCACAACGGGAACGTAAGACCATGACTTGGGTAGGGATATGGGGAAGCTCTGAAAGCATCAAGAGCACCCCCAGTTGGCCTACCCCGGCACACACACACACACACACACACACACACACACACACACACACACACACACACACACACACACACACACACACACACACACACACACACACACACACACACACACACACACACACACACACACACACACACACACACACACACACACACACACCCACACACACACACTCACCACGCACTGATAAAGCACGAAAATTCCTGGAATTTCATATAATGGGTGTCCGTGGTATAGTTAGTGTGGATTTTATATAATTTTTGTGAGACTAGAAATAAGAGAAAACATAATATATATATTATGACTACTCGCACCCCCCCCCCCCCCCTCCCGTTAACTCCCTCCACCGACAGCGAATTCCTATCTTAAGTATGAAATTTGAAACTCCTGACATAGTTTTCAAAACTAAACCAAATTGATAATTGAAATAAAAAAATGATCACGAAAATCTGACGAGAAAAGTTAAAACATCATGATTTATTACTATAACCCCCCTCCATTCATCCCCTTCCATAATGGGATTTCAAACTCTTGATATACCTACCTTCCAAAACTAGACTAAATTCCTAGTTGAACAAAAAAAAAGAATCATGAAAATCTGAGGATATTAGTTAAAACATCATGATTTATTACTATTACCCCCTCCATTCACCCCTTTTATAATTAAAGTTGAAATTCCTGACGTGCGATCCAAAACTAGAACAAATTCATAGTTGAACAAAAAAATAATCACGAAAATCAGACAAGAATTGTTGAAACACCCCGAATTATCAGTATTACTCCTCCATTCACCCCTATTCAAATAAATTTGCCTCAACTTTTGAACAAATTTTATTGGAATCAGTGATAAATTTTATTTATGAAAATACGATTTTCATATTTATCCAACACTGTTCGGACTCTTTTATTAAAAAATAAACTTTAATTCTTTAAAAATTGAGAATTTAAAAAATGTTTCAAAATTAGCCACTTTCTCGAAATTGATCTTAGAGGCTATCAACTTTCACAAAAACTGCTTCATTTAATACTGTTTACAACGGTATAGTCAATTTTACTTTCACTTTGCTAAATAGGAGGAAAATTTTTGTCTTAATGTTGAAAAACGTGTTTTTAAAAAATGAGATTGTGGGTTTACTTGAAAAAATACTCTCTCTGAACTTAGGAGTTTCGGGTCGGTTTCCAAGTATTTTTTTACACTGAATCGAATGGTCACACTTGCAGTGAAATTATTGTACCAAAAAAGTGTTCTTGTACGTTATTTATGTGTTAATTAATGATAACTATTATGTTTTTTTTTTACATTTCATGAACACAAATACAATGCATTTTTATTCAATATTCAACATATGGAAAACAGGGAGCTTCACAACAATATCAACTGAGTGTAGGTATCCTACTCAACCTTCAGTGTTTTACACAACTCACGAGGATTAAATTTTTGTGATGTTTAATTATTTGAGTATTTAGGGGTAAAACTCGGTGATTAAATTGTAGAACCTGGTAATGATGGAATTGAGGAGATCTGGAAGTGTAACCATTCGATTCCGCATGAAAAAATAAGTACAAACCGACCCCAAACTCGTGTATACACGTCATTTACAACAAAATGCATGATTTCATGTCAAAAAACATAATTTCTCGAAAAAACCCCTGTAAAAAAAAATCCTCATGGCAACGGTACGGTCCCAGGTAGCGAAGACCCCCCTCTTAACTTTCTTAATACATGAGTTAGTAGAAGAATTTCAAATGGTTCACATTTTCACGTTTTCAATGGTTTTTGCGCAGGTTTACGTACACAAAACGTGCGCAGTGAGCACTAACTTTGTAATTTCAAATAGGAACCCGAATTTTTTAATGCATATTCGAATTCTGCTTAAAATTTCATGGAGAAATCATCCATCACTCAATTTTTTGAGTGCGCGAAAATGGCCACAATTCCGCTCTAAAAGTGTGCGGATTGAGAAATACTGTTGTTATTTTAAAGATATTCAATTTCCACGTGTGATACTTAATTTTGGAGTTTTTTTTTCCATGCTGAATCACGTAGGTAATGATGTTTATTTATTTATATCAAATCAAATTCACCACATCACATCGAATTGGGAAAACACCGAAAGATTGACCAGAATTGCATTTTCCCTCACTCATTTCCACAATGCGCAAAGCTTACTATAAAATTCCGTTGTGTTTTTAGAAGTTGGTGTGGCGGCAAATATCAATGAATGAACGCGTAATTCAGTTGGAAAAAATAACCCAAAATCTTGAATCACGTGTGGCAACTGAGTACCTTCAAACTCAGTACGTATTTCACAATTTTTGCACTTTTAGAGCAGATTAGCGCGGTTTTAGCGGGGAAATGCATCCCTGTTTGCACACTAAAAAAATCGAGTGGTGGCTCATTTCTTCATGAAATTTCACGTAGATACCGAATCTGCAATGAAAAATGTTAGTCGCTATTTAAAATAACAAAGTAAGTGCGCCATGAGCACGTTTTGCGTATGCGCGCGTGCTCAAAAATGACATTTGAGGCCTACGGAGATAGTAAGAGGGGTTAACATTTGAAATTTTCTTCTAAAATTTTAATGTATTAAGGGAATTGAGAACGGGGTCTTTGTTATCAGGGGCACCCTGTGATCCATCCAAGAAGAAGTAGAAGGGACAGAAGGGGATCTCTCTCTCTCTCAAATTTCTATTCAATTATCGAATTTATTTCTAATCGATTATTTAATAATCACCAAACGGGCTTCGCGTTTGATGGATTGGTAAGGTACAGTGGGAAGGTATGTATGCTATATCTCATTTAAGAGTGATGGTGCATTCAACCAGAATCTGATCAACCATCGTTTAAACTCAGCGCAAACCCCCCCCCCCCCCCCCACCCTGCCAAACAGCTACGGGGGCTACTTTATTGAGCTGCTGTCTATGACATAAGACAAAGGCATGCCCCCAATTTCGTGAAACGTATCGAGCGATACTATAGTACATGGATGAAAAAGGAATCGAAAACGTCAGTGGGAGTTCTCAGCCATGTTAGCAGGAGGTAGGTAAACAAGGAACGAGATTTGAGCTGTGATGGAGAGGGCAGAGTATATAAGAGAAACCGGGTGCCATCAAGTGTTCGAAGTTCGGTGAGAGATGTTGATCCGGCTGTGTGTCCTTGCCTCACTTGCGAGCGCCGTCGCGTTCGCTGCCTCTGTCGACACAGGTTGGTCAACTAAGATTCTTTTCAACGATTTATGTGCATTTTGAATTATTATAAAATAAATACACAAATTTGAGGTTTTCATTAAAACTGTGGAGCGAGGGTTCCAGACTAGTTTTTATAATTTATAGAATAATCTTGATATGGAACCCTAATATAAGTAGATTAACCCTTACTATCTCCTAAAAATAGGAAATTTCGTTCCCACATGATAAAGAGTTCCCGGAATTTCTTAAAAAATTGTTGAGCTATCCAATGATTTATACGGAGACGTAATTTGTATTCGTGAATACATATCAGGGCAGGAGAGATGAAAAAGGTTGGAAATTGAAATTTAGACAAATGGAATGTTCAGTTAGCTCTGGATTGCTTAGCGTCTTGTATTACCTAGGTGTATTCATCGGGAAACAAACAATATATTTCAAATCCTACTCAATAGCACAGCTACTGTAGCTAGTGAACTTCTCTGTCAATCGAACAAATGCAGAGGAAAGAATTAAATCATGTTTAATCATTAAGCCAGCGATCGTAAAGAACTACACAATTTCAAGTATTCATTTATTAAATATAGATGGTGTTTCGATCATTAATACGAAATATGTGCCGACTGGCTACACGTTGGGTATTTCCCTCATCTACATTCCCAATGACAAGATACTGTTGAGTGGTATTTACCGTAGGTAGTTGTAAAGTAGGTAACACAATACTTTCAAATTAATATCTCCTAGGCGTCCTCTCCTCTAAGCCCTCAACACTTCTAATCTCTTAAATGGGCCAGGCAACATAGTTCACAACCGTTATACCTACTAGCAATTCATACCTTGAATATTTCTCCAGGGGCGGGGAGGGGGGGGGGGTTGTTTCTCCAACGATCCCTCCACCAGTTCTCAACACGTATCCCTTGAATGGGCTTGTGAATTCCTAGTCGTCTATAACACATAAAATGGCTTCTAAATTTTTAATATTTCCTCACGTTGGGGGTTTCCCAATATTTTCCCCTTCCATCAAACAACCTCCACTTGCAGGTGACCTACAGAACTTTTAGTCCAGCCAACGAATAGTTATAGAGGGGAATGTTTGGAACATACAATTTGACTTCATTATCTTGTTAGGACTAGTATGGAAGTAAACATGTCGAAATTCCCCACTCTTATCCCCTGTTTCGAGGGAGGGAGGGGGGGGGATTAAAGGTCCCATTCGCTTATATCTCCGAAACTATTGGTCCTAGCGACATGATATCTCTATACAAAAGTAAGGCTGACAAAATTTTCTACTAGGTGCTCTAGTCAACAACTGATTTCAGGTACAATAGAATTTCAACGAGTGGAACCACCATAATCTGCTGATAGAGCTCGTAAGCTAATTTCTATGCCGTTTAGTTCATGAGGCTGAAATTTGAAACAGAGCCTCTATTTGACAAGTAGAATGGAATTTCATAGTGAGGAACCACCCTAATCTGCTGAGATTTTTAATTTCTGATATTCGTCCTATGGAGCTAAAACTCTAAACCGAGCCTATTTACCAATGAAGTTTAATAAAGAAGAAATGACTGTGAAGCGAATTTCTACAGCACATAATGATGTTGAAGATATTTGTGCAATTGAAACCACCGTTGATAGTAAACAGACTCTCCTTGTGCCTTTCTATATCACACCCGGTAAATCCACTCGGACACTAGACACTTCTTTGCATTGAACTTGATGGCATACAGTCCAAAAGCAGCAGTTTTTGAAGTTGTAATAGCCTTGTAATAGGGAGCTTTATAGTTGTAATAGGAGGTTGAACTTTGTAATTGATCATCTATAGGCCTGCTGTGTACGATTGACAAAGAGAGGCACCACCCAGATCAGCTGAGTGAGCTCGGTAACACATTTCTCTCCTGATTGACCGGCAAGGCTGAAATTTAGCATGATGCCTCTATAAGCATGCTGTATACTATTGACAAAGTGGGGAACCACGAAGATTAGCTGAGCGAGCTCGGTAGCACATTTCTCTCGTGCGATTGAAAAAGTGAGGACTGCACAGATCAGCTAAGTGAGCTCGGAAGCTTATTTCTCTTCCATTGACCTATGAGGCTGAAATTTGGTATGGAGCCCCCATAGGCCTACTTAGTATGAGTGACAGAGTGAAGAGCCACTCATCAGATCAGCTGAGTGAGCTAGGAAGCTCATTTCTCTCTTAATAGACGGAGAAGCTAAAATTAGTTATTTAGCAACATTGCGACGAAAGAATACATGATTTTTATTTATTAGTTGCAACAGAAAAACGTTTCCATTTAGAAAACCGCTAAGAATTATGAAAAATTGGTTCAGACTCCGCAGCTCTGCAGCTTATTCTTCCAAGAATACTTACTACAGGCATTAGGATGTGATTTACCGCCAAATTCAAGGCGGAAGTCCGCGGTTGAATAAACTACAAGCGTACATGTAGTTTTCGTAATCTTTTCTCATCCGGGTTCTTATTTTGAGTTGGTACGTTTCGCTTCGTTGTGAATAAATAGTGATTTCTTCCAGTGATTCGTGAATGTCGTGGTTGTAATGTAGAGTGCCCAACTATGGCCTACCTAATGTTTGACGGACTTTAGCTCAGATACTGTTCAATCAATTTTTATGAAATTTTGCTCACAGCTAGATCAATCCATCTACTTTTATAATCACATAGTAAACTTAAAAAAAAAGTCTTGCAAAGTTTTGTTCTTAAAGTTTTGTTCTTAAAGTTTTGTTCTCCTAAGGTCATTTTAAGACCCCGGGTCCCAAATATGGCCTATAACCTAATTTATTATTAGTTACTTAGGAAAACGAAAAGTTATAAGGTAAAACATGATTCTAATGAAAAATCAACTATTCAAGTACGAGTATAAATGATTGAATTTCAGGGTCAAACCAACCAAAGAAATTTTAATATAATGATTTCAGTAGAAAACACAATCCTTATTTAAACGTCATCAATCTTTCCAGAAAACAAGTCATTTCCACTAGTAGTTGGTCATTCAACATCAAAGAAAAACTTGATTCGGGCACTGGTATTATTATAGTATTATAATAATAATGTTAAAATCGAGCAAAAAAGTGTCAGAAGTTTGATTCTGGGCACAGTTAGATAGTGGGTTCTTGGGGTGTCATAACCATAACCACAATGTAGTGACCAAATGTCTGAAAGACAGAGCATAAAACCATGCCTCCTGCATAGTACTCTTGGAAAATGAAGCAATACCATATTTGGTTGGTGAATTGACCATGGGATCTGGGCTTTGTAACTAGCTGGGTCTGGGAAGAGGCTCATGAGCCCGGCTGGGTTTAAGAGTGCGAGTATTCTTCTCTGATATTAAAAAAAAAGAAGTACATAAGTTTATTGTACATAGGGCTTTCGCCCCTCATAGTGTACATTATTTACAAAAATAAAAGTAAAAATTGTGTAAAAGCACAAAAAATAAAGAACAGATATAAAGAATATATAGGTACATTATGCACATATACCTAGAGCAAAAAGAACAAAAAATATATATATAAAAACAGATACCTAGGTACAAGGTAGTACGAAGCAGATATTAAAGGGCAGAGAGATAGAACAGGGGGGGGGGGGGGTGAAGATGAGAAGAATAGGTGTAGAAAAAAAGAAGAAGGGGCCAGCAAGCTGTTTTGGGCGATGTAATTCTTAGCAGCGTTTCTAAACCGGGTTATGGAGGGAAGGGAACGAACTCGGAGGGGTAAGGAGTTCCATAATCTCGCACCCACCAAACCAAATGACTGGCTTATGGCTCTCGACCTATGCTGCACAATTCTGAGTGCGCTTGATCTCGATGAAATGGCCTGGATATTCAGCCTGTCTTTTTCTGTGTGCTGGTATTGGATGGCATGATGGTTTTCTTCCATTTATTTTGTTTTGTACCAAATGGAGACCCTCCACTCCTGCTTGTGCAAACAATTTCTCTGTCACTGTAGTGCCCCTGTAATTTAGTGCCTTCCTGCATGGGCCATGCTAGGACACCCGCTGTTTGTACATTAACACACACAAAATAATATCATGCAAAAAACGCTGCAAATTATTTCACAAAGGTTTATTATTTTTCCAAATGAGTATGATCGTAGTTTTAGTTGGCTTGCGTACGTCATAAGGCCCGTTCAGACTCCTCGGCGTGTCCTATTTCGAGTTGCCACAACCTATACTTCCATAGTTCTATACACATGTTTATATTTCTCGATTTGAGCTCCTATCTATTCAAATAGTTATTGCCTTAATAATATCATTATCTAAGTACGCACGAAAAGTCGAGAGGATATGTTATTAAATATGCGTATGAAAAGCATTGGTATTAACACACAAATATGACCTAGAAAAAACGATGCAAATTATTGCATAATGGTTCATTATTTCTGAATCAGATAGCCAGCTATAGTAACCAGCATGCTCTGGGGCTTTCGCCAGTCTCTTTTCTAGTATCTACCTCTGTTCTCACCCCCTCACCACCCACCGTGACCCCCTGCCAAGTGTGCCAGGCGTGCGCGCGTGTGTAAGTCTAACACTCAAAGCTTCGAAAAAGACACTTTTTCGCCCGTTTTTGGCCCATAGCATCTATGCGAGTAAAGCCATCGGGATGGTTAAACGTTAGGACCAGCTAGAACCCAAATGGAGTCTATGTGCGAAAGAACGGGTTTTTTGAGTCAATTCTTAGGCCTTTTATGGCCCGGACGGCGGACGGACATTTCAAATTTGGATTCTACGCACCTTGAAACGTAAAGTGACAAAGTTTGTGGGGGGGTTATAAAAATTTTTTGCTATACGATCACATAGGCTTATTATTGGAAATAATAAACCAAAAACATATATTCATGCCTCGAAGGAACGCTGTACCCACCTCATGGAGCCGCGGTGTATTATATGGGTATAGCACGTAAAAGTAATAAATATCCATTCTCCTACACCCCTGGTCACCCCAGACACCACAAGGTGCCGCGATGCCTCCTCTCACTCCACCCCCCGCTCACCCCCCCCTCACTCACCACCCACCGTGACCCCCTGCCAAGCGTGCCAGGCGTGCGTGCGTAAGTCTAACACTCAAAGCCTTGAAAAAGACACTTTTTCGCCCGTTTTCGGCCCATAGCATCTATGCGAGTAAAGCGATCGGGATGGTTAAACGTTAGGACCAACTAGACCCCAAATGGAGTCTATGTGCGAAAGAACGGGTTTTTTAAGTCAATTCTTAGGCCTTTTATGGCCCGGACGGCGGACGGACATTTCAAATTTGGATTCTACGCACCTTGAAACGTAAAGTGACAAAGTTTGAGGGGGGGGGGGGGGGTTATGAAAATTGTTTGCTTATAGGCTTATTATTGGAAATAATAAACCAAAAGTTGGAATAAGATCTTAGCAATATTCTGAATCTACCATTCCTAAATTTTTAAATTCATCAAACATTTTTAAAATATACCACATATTACACTCAGAAGAATCTTCTGAATTGACATCAAAAATATTATCACCCAGGTATTGTCGTATTCAAGTGGCGGCGAGAGAAAAACTTGAGCCTTTAGTCTCTGACTTTCGCTTGCTCTGAGGTCATGTATTGATAGAGAATCAGATGCAAACATGCTTTTATTTTCACAACCCGTCATTATTTGATTTTTCGGTAACAAGCCTTATTAGGACACAGGCCAAAATCGGGCACTCTACCTTATTCTTATTCACATATTAACGTGACATACAAGTGTATTCATACGTGACACAAGTGTATTCATACTCACAAATACGAATACAAGTACTATCATATTATACTATCATATATGGTAACGGGAACGGGCGCTATTGGAATTTGTTACATAATAATAATCACGACAAAACCTGAGTTTTTCATTGGTAAGTTAGTTTAGTAATTTTTGCGATGAACAAAAGGTTTTCGTGGGTTCGTTTTTCACTGCCACTATTGTAACGACGAAAAAAAGTGGGTGATTTAGGATATGTTGTTTTGATGTAAGAACATGAATATAGGTAAATATCACCGGTAGATATATATCGTTATTTATTTGAGTACGATTATATAATAATGTTGATACCATCACAAAGAGCCGGGAGAGTGCAGCGGTGGGAGGAGTGGAGTCATCACAATTTTGTTTCTGGAGAGTAGAAATTACCGGCTTAGTTGACTTGCAATCAATGAACTAATTTCAAAATTATGGGAAATACTATCAAGTAGTTATGTGCAGTACTCATGCTCTTATCTATTTGGTAAATCAAGTAAGAACCGCCCTATTGATATACAGGTTTATCTACTTATGTGGTTTAGACACGTTACCTAGGTAAGTACGTAAGTACCTACTCGTAGTTATAGTCTAATTACTTCACTATCTTTACTAATTTTGTTCCAAAACTTTTGAATTTTATTGACAAAATGAAGTGAGAGCCCGAAGAATTTAGAGGACGTTAATTAAGTTAGCCCACAGTGATCTGCTGCTCGCAAGCGATTGGATTCGAGATGGTAAGTAGGTGAGCTGAGTGGTGTTTTTGTTACGCTTTAGGACTCATTTCTATTTTATGGAAACCGGATTTCGCATCAATTACGCTGAAATATGGCATCGGCCTAACTTGTCTAGGAGTTCTGAATTTGGAGTAATGGATATCTATCCTTCATTTTTTTTCCATTTAATTTCCTATAATCGATTAAATTCTGAATTTGTGTTTTCTGCTGGCATGAGCTTTATTGGGAACGATCTAAACTCCTCGATTTTTCGATCAACTTCTTCACGATAAATTTCGGGAGAATGGTTATTGCTAGCGTAGACTGATATTTCGTTAGTTGCTCTTATAATATGTTTGATATTGTTTGTAAAAGAGAGGGTTCATGGTCTTGATGGAAGATGTCTGAATATTTGTTAACTAAATCTGTGACTACTGCCTTTTCTTCTTAGTTCATGTGGTTTAAACGTAATTTGAAAATGTCAAATATGACTTTGGAATTTTCATCAAAAATATTATCCAGAGATTTAGTGTCAGGAAGATCGTATTGAGTTTCAAGTGTTTTTTGGGAAAAGTTGCCAAGGGTCGTTTTCGGCTTCAGAAATCTTACGTCTCATGTTTCTAAACGACGTGAACTAATCATTTGGGGATTTCCATTTCTCCTATTTTTAGATACTGGAGAACAGCTTGTGTCCTTGTTATAGCCTCTTCATCTTTTGGTTTATTATTTCCAATAATAAGCCTATGTGATCTTATAGTAAAAAATTTTTATAAACCCCCCTCAAACTTTGTCACTTTACGTTTCAAGGTGCGCAGAATCTAAATTTGAAATGTCCGTCCGCCGTCTGCCGTTCGCCGTCCGGGCCATAAAAGCCTTAAGAATTGACTTAAAAAACCGTTCTTTCGCACATAGACTCCATTAGGGGTCTAGTTGGTCCTAACGTTTAACCATCCCGATCGCTTCACTCGCATAGATGCTATGGGCCAAAAACGGGCGAAAAAGTGTCTTTTTCGAAGCTTTGAGTGTTAGACTGACGTGTTAAAACTCCAACCTGCTCAACCACAACTGCGCAAGCTAATATTCCACGGTTAGGATAACAATGGGCAGTAGGACTTCGCAACAGAACACTTTAGGACCACATCATGCACGACCACAACTGCACGACCTAATAATTATTATTCTCATGAGTTAGGACAAAATTCACTCATCTCAAAATGCACAACTTTCAAATGAATGTTGATGGAAAAATATGAGTGATATGATAGTGTAAGCGTAATAGGGCGGTGAACCTCCGGTGGTGAGGTAACGAGACCTAGGGAGTACCTCCAGGGTGGCGTGGAAAACTTCCTACACTACAGCTTCGGCATCTGAATCACTGTGCGGCGTCATCGGATGGGCTTCCCTTCTTTCCGTTTAAATTACTTAGTTCCATCCGCCAAACTTAGTTTGTACCTAATGATTCCATGTGCTCCAGGTATCAACATTACGTATTTTTATCTAACGGTTCAATTCTAGTCACATTCGCACACATTCTCTCTGGTGTTATTGTTTCCTCATTTACTCTATTTGTCAGTTTTATAGGCTAAATGACCCAATATATTTTATGAAAGAATCGTTTGATCTCAAATTAAAGGCTACATTTTTTCACATTAGTAACAACGCAAAAAATCATACATAACTTTGAGGTACAAACATTAGAAGAAGAAGGAGAAACAGTTGTAAGTGTTTAGTATTTGGAATCAGCTCATAATCCCGATAAATTTGAAATGACACTATACAACCCTCTGACTCCAAACAGTCGTCTCCTCTGCACATTTATGCCTCAAGTAACCCTATAATACACTATCTGCTATTGATATGAAACTATTAATAAGTAGGAAGGTACCATAAATCACAATCTTTGACTGTTGTCCTCTCCATAAAAAATGAGGTCGCTACGCCACTGACAGCCATGTGTGATGCAAGATAGTACCATTTTATGCCACTGTCTAAACCAGTAGGGTCAGAATCGAATCGGTAATCCGTTTCCCTTGAGTAGGTAGGTACAGTTTTGAACATTGGATATCAAAAGCGTTTACACTAGATATTGATCCCTATAGTCATTATAGTAATAGCAATAATAGAAATACCACAGTATATAACGGTAATTGACAATGAGACGCCCCGCTCCCTCCCATCCCACCAAAAAAGGACCTAGTAGTACATGGACCCTTCTTCAGGCGCGTACTCAAGTAGTATTACGCATAAGTACGCAGAAATCAAAATCCGCATTCTTAACTGAAATATATAGGAGACATGAAGGACTTTATGTAGTACAGGAAGTAGGTACTTGATGAAGAAGATATTTTGCAGATTGGAGGATATTGGACTTTAGAAATTTAATTTATGAAATAAATACTCATCTAGTCACAGAGTGAAGCAGAATGAGGAAGGTAACGCAGAATAAGGAATGTGCTTTCCAATGTTTGAAAATCAAAGTGCTATGAGACAGTGACCTTACTCATTCTAGTTGAGCAAGTTTCCTTATCAACGTGGATGGCTCCGCAGATCACTGTGGGCTAGCGGTCCGCTCACTTCCTTACAAAACTCCACTTCATTTTATTGCCTCTTTCCTTTTTCTAAGATCTTTACGGTCCCCGAGGGAAAATATTAATCTCAATCTTTGGGAATTACGCGTTGTCAATCGCTTCCGACTTCTCAAAACTTGTGATATTTTTCCTCTAAAAAAGTTGCCTTCCATAATTAAAATGCCAATACGCATTTTGCATTTTAGCGAATTTTCGTAGAAAATTAAGCTATTGCAACTGCTCCAAAAATGTTAAAATCACTATTTTTGAAAAATATCTTCATTGAAATCCGTTTTGAGGTATTCTGAAATGATCCTAGAGCTTAACATTAAATATTATGCAGTTCGGCTAACAACCCCAACTCATATACATGCAAAGGGTCGGCAGATTGCCAAACACCAATGTGTGTATATGAGTTGTTGTGCAAGGAATGCCCTGCATTTTATGTCGGAAAAGCCGAGACACAGCTTAACCTGCGTGTCAACAACCACAGAGCGTCGGTGGTTACAAGAACGCAAGATCTGCCTGTGAGCCGACATGCCGCCACGCATGATGCAACATTCGACGATTGTTTTGGCATAAAAGTTGTAAAGAAGATGAAGCCAGGAGAAAATAAAAGAATGTTTCACCAATCTGAAAAGGCACATTCCAATGTTTTGGGCGCGTACGATCCTCCAGGATTAAACATCAGGCGTTAGCCAGGTAACCAACTGGCAATTATGGCAAACATCTCTGCATAATATCAACGTCGAAATTCCCACAAAAAATTATTTTAGTTCTTCCTAATTTGAAAAAGGCAACTAAAGCCGAAATATAAAAAATAGTTTGTGGTGTAACTTTTTGTTTTTTCTAAAATTTGTGTTAATTATATATATATATATATATATATATATATATATATATATATATATATATATATATATATATATATATATATATATATATATATATATATATATGTATTTATGTGTGTGTGTGTGTGATTGTGTGTGTGTGTGTGTCGTTCCAGACGATAACTCTCCTTAGGCGTTGTCAAGGACTCTAATTACGCGTTGTCAATCGCTTCCGACTTCTCAAAACTTGTGATATTTTTCCTCTAAAAAAGTTGCCTTCCATAATTAAAATGCCAATACGCATTTTGAATTTTAGCGAATTTTCGTAGAAAATTAAGCTCTTGCATCGGCTCCAAAAATTTTAAAATCACTATTTTTGAAAAATGTCTTTATTGAAATCCGTTTTGAGGTATTCTGAAAACGATCCTAGAGCTTAACATTATATATATATATATATATATATATATATATATATATATATATATATATATATATATAAATATATATCTATATATATATATATATATATATATATATATCCTCGGCGCTTCGCGCCTCGCCGGGGGGCTTCGTAATCACAACTGATGAGTTTACTCTGTGCAATATTCCGTCCTCCGATTCTCTCGGTCGCTCTCTTCAATGTTTTACGCTCAACTGTTTTAGGAATTGATGTAGCTTTAATACTGACTGAGGCTTAGAAAATATCAGCCATGACATTTAGTTTAATAATAATAAAGTATGAGTACCTCCTAATTATTTTTAATAATTTGATTACATGTTTGTCTATCAAAATCATAAACTAAAATTTCTCTACACGATCAATAGCGACTGAAATGTCGAAGATTTCTTCAAAAATTCGCTCATGCTGCATGACCGGATTTTTTTTTTAATCGCAATTGGTTGAGTAGGTAATAACTGTTGAGCATGCGCCAAAGCTAATACTGGTTGACACTCTGTGACTGATGGGCCGATTTTGATGACATTTTCGATGATTGCGCGGGTTAACCTCTAGAAAATATCCGACCACATCCTAGACAATATACCATAGCCTTATGGTATACCAACTTTAGATGGTGAATGCCGTTGTATTGATAGTAGGGCATGCACATGCGCAAACTTGATTCGTAGCCCTTTATTGTATGTTAGCATGTCTACACATACATATTATTGTTTCTATTTTGCATTCAATCATTTCGACCCGTACTTTGTTCTTCAACGCGCGTGCATTTTTATACGACCACGTTTCAATATGTGTGTGCTGTACAGGAAGTTGTACAGCCCACCCTACTTGGCAGACCTTTTTCACACTCATCCGAATCCACCCTGTATAAATAAGTAAGAAAAAGCTTTTAAGTCCAGGAATCGTTTCAGAATGCCTCAAAACGTATTATTCCCATGAAGAAAATTTAGAAAAGTTGTTGGAGAAATTGCATTGGCTCCATTTTCTAGGAAAATTCGCTGAAAATATCACAACATTTGTTACATTTTTAGAAATTAAAAGGTTTATTTTATTTAACTTTAATAAAACAATTGTAAATACGAATGAATCTACCTGATTTTTCTGTACTGTAATTCTAAAAGTTGGCCCAAAACTTCAGCTTCCATGCGGTGTTGTCAATTTCACTTTTTGTTTGCAGATTAGGGGATAAAATCACATTCTCGTTTAAAAACAAGTTTTTTTTCTCCAAGAAATCCTAGGTTTTTTCCAAAATTATGAGTTTGGGGTCGGTTTCTGTAATTATTTTTCACGCTGAATTTAGTAGTAATGCTCAAATGGTAATCGAGTTTTACCCCAAAAACACATGAAATGAATCATTAAAAAGTTTCATGATCGTATGAGCGAATTTTCTCAAGTTATCATATTATTACATTGAATTGTTCAAAAATTTGAGCTTTTTGAGAGCAAAAAAAAAGTTTGTAATTAATTTTATGGCAAAAAAGTATTCTAAATAGTAATCTGCTATTCAATATCGATTTTTTAGAAAATTTTAATGAATATTCAGTGCATTTTTCAGCATATTTTTGTACATATATTTTTTAATGTTATATTTTATAGTTAACAAACTTTATTTGAGCAATATTCTTTAAAAAAAAAAAAAAAGATTTTTATCAGTTTTTAGCGATTTTTAGTGATTTTTTTAAGCAAAATTTTTGGAATTTGACCAATTTAATGTGCTCAAAAAGCGCTGGCCAACGAATTCATCCTTTCGTTTGGAATGCTTGATTTTGTGGCGCAAGAACGGAATTTTTATCTCATTTCTAAGGAGGGTTATCGTCTGGAAGGACACATATAAGGACATATATAAATAAATAAATACATACATTTATATGAAAAAGCGTTTAACTCTAGCACTCGTTTCAAAATGCCTCAAAACAGATTTCAATGAAGACATTTTTCAAAAAGTTTGATTTTAAAATTTTCCGAGCCATCGCAATAGTTTATTTTCTACGAAAATTTGCTAAAAATAAACTAGAAAATTGTTAGTCAGTAAATGTGTAGAACTTTTGACAATTTTCATTCTACTTTTTTTTACATCATTGCAATAGCTTAATTTTATATGAAAATTAGCTAAAAGATCACCCACAACTTTAGTTTCTTCATGTTGAGAGACGACTAATATTTGAAACTGGGTTGGTCAGGATTATACTCATGAATATGGGATCCACCGTAAAGCGTTGGCGAACCAGTTCTTCTATGTGACGGCAAGAGGTAGATCCGTAAGACACCTATAGAAGCCGGCCAATGTCAATGTGGGCTCGAAATATTGATCTGGAAACTAAATAGCGAGTGGACAAATATTTTTTACCATAGCATAATCAAAATAATCTGCACATTATTAGCACATGCCTAAGATAACAAAAATACCTAAGAGACAAACCGATAATTTTTCAGTTGGTGATTCAAAAATTTACTTGAGATAATTGAATTTTATCCTTGATTTCCACTTTTGTTGTCGCGTGGTGGTCACTAAAAAGTAAAACTAAGGATTTCGACTTAAATTATTGCGACGTCATTAGTTGTTTCATGCACATCTGTTTCAATTTTACATACCATTCAAGTTGCGTTATTGGGAATCGCTCAAGCTATGGCACAACTGTAACTAATATTGAGGATCGTAAATTGGGGGGGGGGGGGTCATTATGCTGGATTTGTACAGAATATGAACTAAATCGCTCGTGACAAAGTTGTGGAAACCCATTCCAATAGAATACGGTGGGTGAAGAAGAACTTAGTCTAGTTCCACGAAAATAAAGAGTTGCAACGTTAGATCGATTTTCAGGGTTACGTCTCGTGACGTGGTTAGTCTGTTCACTAATGTCGATGTAGGCTGCAAAGATGTGGTATGCAGGCTGATACACGGCTCTAAACTTAATATTCTCGAAAAAGATGAGTTGTTTAATGTGATGTCGGTCTGAATGGATCAGAATTACTTTTTATTCGAGGGGCTATGTTATGCACAGCCAGTGGTTGCTATGGGTTCTCCTTTATCTCCTCTGCTTGCAGATATATACATGGATTATCTTGAGCAACAAATATTTACTACTTGTAACACAAATAATCTTCTCTATTGGTATAGATATGTCGATGATATCGTCATTCTATGGAAGGGCACAGGAAGACAACTGAACTCCTTTCACCATAAAATCAATAAATTAGATCCCTTTATCAAATTCACCCTCGAATTCGGCGGGAATAAACTAAATTTTCTTGATCTGTCCATCTCTGTGGTGAATGAGAAGCATGATTTTTCAATTTATAGAAATGATACATATAGCGATATACGATCCATAGTACTTCAAATCACCCTTTAGTCCATAAGCATGCGGCTTTCCAAAGTATGATCAACCGAGCACTATCTATTCCTATGAGTGAACGAAATTTAACAAAAGAAAAATCCATTATCAAAAGCATAGCTGCTGGTAATGGCTACGGAGGAGATCTCGTGGATACCATATGGGATACGGTTCTTACGAAAAAGAGTAGAGATAAAGTTAGGGAAGAAAAACAATGGATAAGTATACGTTATTATGGGAAAATTTCTGATAAAATTGGCAAAATTCTATCATCGAGAGGTTACAAAGTAGGTTTTAAAACTAAAAATAGTCTGGAAGCATTACTAGGTTCTGTTAAAGACAAAATTAAAGCTCAGGATAAAAGGGGGGTTTATAAATTAATATGTTCTTGCGGCTACGAATATTGCGGTCAAACTGGTTGGAAATTCAGGGAAAGAATAGAAGAGCATCAGGAGGATTTCAGGGAATATAAGGGTAGGTCTACATTTGTGAAACATCTTCAGGAATCCAATCATAATTACTATTTTGATTTGACAGATAGAGAGTTTGTAAAATTTCTTCATTTTTGTCCAAAGGAAGGTATATTGAATGTACTTGAAAAATTCGAAATGATCAAAAGTGACAGATCTGGTAAATGTTTAAATGAGGATATCTCTCAATTAGAGATGAGTCGATACCAAAATTTATCGATTCCCGATACCGTTACCGATACCTAAAAAGTCGATTCCCGATTCTCGATACCGATACCATCGGCGCATAATACCTAACTTACCTGTAGGTGAAAAACAAAATTTCCTCTTGAACTAGTAATATATTCAAATTTTTTTGTACAACATATAACTTATACTTACAAAAAATTGATCCCAATATATTTGCAAATGAGGTAATTTTTAACTAAAAACAAAACATGGATAATAAAACCTTTATTCTCCATCTGTTCTACTTAAGGTTTTTGTTTAAAAAGACCAAAATTTTAATTCTGTTTGGGTCCAGACGATTTCTCTTCTGGTCGCAGATGTTTCCTGCCGAACCAAAAAGTCTCTCGCTAAAAACAGTAGAAGGAGGCGCACACAGATATTTTACAGCTAATTTTCTCAGTCTTGAGTGGGGACTAGAAAACCAGTACGACCCTAACTTTTCAGCTTGTTTTGGATCCAATAGCCGCTCTCCCAAATACTGCGACAGCTCTTCATGACTACCCACCACATCATAGCTTTGTCTAATGCTTCTGTTGTCACAAACAAAATAACACAAGCCTACTTGTAAACAAAGTTATAATTGTAAGTTTTGTTTTGGAAAATTCATGTTTCGCAACTGCTAACTTCACACAACGGTTGCACGGTACAACCATCTTCGTTGTTAGATGGTTGCAATAGTACCGTAGTGTAATAAAACGCCCATCACCGGGCGGTATCGGTATCGGCTTTAGGCGATCGATTCTCAATACCGATACCAATGCCTAAGAATCGGTGGTATCGAGAGACCAGTGATAAGTCAATTTCTAGGTATGGACTTGGCTTGGAATTATCCCTTCAAACTGTTGAAACCAGTAATTCTACCCCTCCTTTCACTTCATTAGCTATAATCCCCCTTCACTAAGCTTACACTTAATTGCTGGTACCTCCAGCCCCCCTTTCCTTTGTCTCGACCAATGGGATTCAATCTCCCTTCGCCCGTGACTATAAATGCTGTGTCCTTTGTAACGTGTGATCAGTTATTGTTTGTTACTGATGATGGCCTAACCGTCGAAATCGATTTAACATTGTAACTCTTTATTTTTCGTGGAAATAGACAACGTTTTTTTCGCTTACTTCCGCTCTCTGAGGGCACTCCGCACAACCTAGAAAATGACGAAATAGCCATACCTACACTCAATATACATATTTCTAAAAATATTCATGAAATTCTAGATAGATTACTAATTATCTTGGATGGGAGAGCAGAAATCTTATCGGTCACTTTTCGCTTGACTGTTGCTTGTAAATAGCACGTTTCTTCACTCACAGTGGGTTCGTGGTTGTGGGCCGTTTGGTTTATCACCTCATTTCACTTAATTTGACCACCACTTGTCGAACACCTCCAACGTCGAACACCACCCGACAATGTTTTATGAAAAGTAAATTTTTTACCCTTCCTAAAAATCTCGTCAGCTTCTTGTCGACTCCCGCCGGTGATAAATGCTTACGTGCGACATTGTCGTGGTACGGGAACACTGAGACTAACCAGCTTGTAGGCGATCGGAACATCGCAGCTACTCTTATCGCTGCGATGAAAAGTGAACGGGAACTTTGGAGCCGTCGTCTCTTCAATTCATCTGATTAGCAATAATCTCCTTCACATTGTTTGCACTTAATTGTTTGTACCTTCCAGGCGCTTTCCTTCCTCCCGACCAATGGGATTCAATCTCCCTTTACCTCTGTTTAGGCTGTGTCCTTCCTAATGTAAGTTCAGTTATTGTTTGTTAGGTACTGATATAACCGTCGAAATTGAAACAACATTGCAACTCTTCATTTTCGTGACTATTGTGGTGTCATGCAAGATGAATTCAGGGAGTTGGCTAAGTGAGTATAGCAAAATGGAACTCGTGCTAATTGAGTCTGATGAGTTGAAATTAAGAAATAAACATGAATTTGCTCGTGATGAAACCTAAACTGATGAAAACCTAAATAATGAACTTGCAAAACACACAGATCATTTAGAGCTGAAATCTCATTTCCCCCAAGTAACCAGGAAACCGTCGGGCGATAATCAGTTGAGGATAGGGAAAGTTCTGAACAGTAGTTCAGAGCAATCAGGGCATACTAGCTTGTTTCAAAAGGATTTCTGCGAAATACAGGCCGCATCTCGACAACGACTGATGACCATGTAAGTAATAGTTGATTTCATTGACAAAACGTACTTTACTGGCTACTTTTCAAGGGCGACGGCTCCAATGCTCCCGTCGAGTCCGAGGGGCGAAAGTTGAGACACCCGAGTGATCCCCTTCACTTCGCAATCTCGAAAATAGATTGTCCCGAGTGATCCCGTAGACGATAAGAGAAAGTGCACCGGAATTGGCATTAATCCTTGGGACATTTACCATCAGTGTGACGATTACCTCTCTCCGTGCACCATGTCGACGTGAAGTTTGTTAGTGGCGGAAGCTGTCAAGAGGCTGTTGCATTTATTGACGGATTCAAATATAATTATCATAAATTATTAGCTGGTAGTGTAAGAAGGTGGAATTGTAGTGCAAGGGGTGGGCAAATCCGATGTAAATCATACGCTAAAACAGATGGATGTGAGGTGATTCACAAGACCCCACATATCCATGAACCCAAGACCACAATAGGAACTAACGAATTACGGGCAGCCGTCAAAAGAAACGTCGTCGCAAATGAATTTTCTTCCCGCCCATCGAAATTTTTCCTCTAATCGGGAAATTAGAGGAAAAATATATCGCTATTTACATATTATTCCAAATAAACTTTTTCAGCTGCACAAAACCAATTTTCAGATTGTTGCAATTTTTTGGGGTTTTATTAATTTATTAACTTGTCTTAATGAAATTGAAGTAAATTTTTCTGTTGAAATTTTTATGTAAGTTTTTAAATGCCATACTACATGTCCGATCACCTTTTGGTTTATTATTTCCAATAATAAGCCTATGTGATCGTGTAGCAAAAAATTTTTATAACCCCCCCTCAAACTTTGTCACTTTACGTTTCAAGGTACGTAGAATCCAAATTTGAAATGTCCGTCCGCCGTCCGCCGTTCGCCGTTCGCCGTTCGCCGTCCGCCGTCCGGGCCATAAAAGGCCTAAGAATTGACTTAAAAAACCCGTTCTTTCGCACATAGACTCCATTTGGGGTCTAGTTGGTCCTAACGTTTAACCATCCCGATCGCATTACTCGCATAGATGCTATGGGCCAAAAACGGGCAAAAACGTGTCTTTTTCGACGCGAGCACGCCTGGCATGCTTGGCAGGGGGTCACGGTGGGTGGAGAGGGGGGGAGGAGTGAGAGGAGGCGCCGGCGCCGCGGCTTGTGGTGGGTACGGCGCCGGCGTTCGTTCGAGGCATGAGTATGTTTTTTTCAAGGTCATATTTGTGTGTTAATACCAAAGCTTTTCCTACGCATATTTAATAACATATCCTCTCGACTTTTCGTACGTACTTAGATAATGATATTATTAAGGCAATAACTATTTGAATAGATAGGAGCTCAAATCGAGAAATATAAACATGCGTATATCTCTATTACTAGCCGCTCCGGCTCGCTACGCTCGCCTCCACGTCCAGCCGGGGGGCAAGCCCCCCGGACCCCCCATTAAGTTGCTCGCTTCGCTCGCAACGTGTGGCATGTAGGGAATATTGCTCGCTTCGCTCGCAAAGTCTGGCATGTAGGATATGTTGCTCGCTTCGCTCGCAAAGTCTGGCATGTAGAAAATGTTGCTCGCTTCGCTCGCAAAGTATGGCATTTAGGGGATGTTGCTCGGTTCGCTCGCAAACGGTAGATCTCTAAGGGTAGGTTTAACTTCTGTAGGGGATGCTGCTCGCTTCGCTCGCAAATGGTAGATCTCTAAGGGTAGGCTTAACTTCTGTAGGGGATGCTGCTCGCTTCGCTCGCTTGAGGAAGTTATACTGCCCACCCAACTTGGCAGACGTTTTTTTCAGTTGGGAATTATTACAAACAAATTAAATCTTATAAAACTACGTGGAACCACGAAAAGGTAGGAAAAAACCCGTATTTATTCTTTTGAAATAGGCCTGCAGGTAACATTGTGAAATACCTGACGAACCCCTTGACGTCTTCGTAGAGCCTTCTCGCGAACACGGCAAAATTAATTTCTGATGTTAAACGCTTCTTCTCGCTTCTGCTCGCGATTTGACCGACTTAA
Organism: Adelphocoris suturalis; assembly: GCA_030762985.1. Classification (NCBI taxonomy): domain Eukaryota; kingdom Metazoa; phylum Arthropoda; class Insecta; order Hemiptera; family Miridae; genus Adelphocoris; species Adelphocoris suturalis. The sequence continues at coordinate 6,749,700 of CM061051.1, read as the reverse complement.
CGTCACTTTTTTCGATATCCGATTTCGGATTCAGATTCGGCGGACCCAAAGCTGTATTTCGCCCGCGAAAACCGTTCCGAAAAACGTACCTTTATGGGGTATATTTTAATCGGAAAAAACCAAGTTTTTCGGCGGACTTTTCGAGAAAACGGGTCCGTACTCTCGCATTTTTTTGACGCATTTCCCGATACTTTTTTCGCGATCCGATCGCGCCGTCGTCTTCCTCGTAGGAAAACCTACGAAACCCGTATTTTTCCGGAATTATCAACGGCCGTTTAGAGGGGTAGGGGAAGCGGGGAAGTGGAAAAAGCGCACATTAATTCTTACTTCGACCCCCCTCCCGCCCTACGGCCCATGGTTCGGGTGGGATTAGAAAATTTTAAATTCGCTCGTTCCACCTTTCGGAAAATCCCAAGAAGACCCCCCACCCGTAGATCCGGCCCACTCAGCCGTTTGGCCGTGCATAGACACGACAGACAAACAGACAAACAGACAGAGTTTCATTCTTATTAATAACTAGCCGCTCCGGCTCGCTACGCTCGCCTCCACGTCCAACCGGGGGGCAAGCCCCCCGGACCCCCCATTAAGTTGCTCGCTTCGCTCGCAAAGTGTGGCATGTAGGGAATATTGCTCACTTCGCTCGCAAAGTCTGGCATGTAGGGAATGTTGCTCGCTTCGCTCGCAAAGTCTGGCATGTAGAAAATGTTGCTCGCTTCGCTCGCAAAGTATGGCATGTAGGGGATGTTGCTCGCTTCGCTCGCAAACGGTAGATCTCTAAGGGTAGGTTTAACTTCTGTAGGGTATGCTGCTCGCTTCGCTCGCTTGAGGAAGTTATACTGCCCACCCGAATTGGCAAACGTTTTTTTCTGTTGGAAATTCTTACAAACAAATTAAATCTTATAAAACTACATGGAACCACGAAAGGTTTATTAGAGAATGTTGCTCGCTTCGCTCGCAAGGTATTGCTGTATATGTGTAGGAAAAAACCCGTATTTATTCTGTTGAAATGAGTCATCGAGTCCCTTCTGGTTAGCAACATTGTGAAACGGCGGCGGTCTCGATTTGTAGGAGGAAGTTATATTGGAGGAAGTTATACTGCCCACCCAACTTGGCAGACGTTTTTTTCTGTTGGAAATTCTTACAAACAAATTAAATCTTATAAAACTACGTGGAACCACAAAAAAGTTTATTTGGGGATGTTGCTCGCTTCGCTCGCAAGGCATTGCTGTATATGTGTAGGACAAAGTCCGTATTTATTATTTGAAATGGCTCTCGCTTCGCTCGCAAGGTAGGTACCTATGTAGGCATACCTGCTCGCCTCGCAACGTTGTGACATCGAACCCTTCACGTCAATTCTTGAGCCTTCTCTCGTCCATGGCAGAATCATTTTAATCGCTTTGCTCGCTTCTGCTCGCAATTTGACCGAGTTCTCGTCACTTTTTTTGATATCCGATTTCGGATTCAGATTCGGCGGACCCAAAGCTGTATTTCGCCCGCGAAAACCGTTCCGAAAAACCTACCTTTATGGGGTATATTTTAATCGGAAAAAACCAAGTTTTTCGGCGGACTTTTCGAGAAAACGGGTCCGTACTCTCGCATTTTTTTGACGCATTTCCCGATACTTTTTTCGCGATCCGATCGCGCCGTCGTCTTCCTCGTAGGAAAACCTACGAAACCCGTATTTTTCCGGAATTGTCAACGGCCGTTTAGAGGGGTAGGGGAAGCGGGGAAGTGGAAAAAGCGCACATTAATTATTACTTCGACCCCCTCCCGCCCTACGGCCCATGGTTCGGGTGGGATTAGAAAATTTTAAATTCGCTTATACACCCTATCGGAAAATCCCAAAAAGATCCCCCCACTCGTAGATCCGGCCCACTCAGCCGTTTGGCCGTGCATAGACACGACAGACAGACAGACAGACAGACAGACAGACAGACAGACACGCTCCGGCTCGCTACGCTCGCCTCCACGTCCAGCCGGGGGGCAAGCCCCCGGACCCCCCATTAAGTTGCTCGCTTCGCTCGCAACGTGTGGCATGTAGGGAATATTGCTCGCTTCGCTCGCAAAGTCTGGCATGTAGGATATGTTGCTCGCTTCGCTCGCAAAGTCTGGCATGTAGAAAATGTTGCTCGCTTCGCTCGCAAAGTATGGCATTTAGGGAATTTTGCTCGCTTTGCTCGCAAACGGTAGATCCCTAAGGGTAGGTTTAACTTCTGTAGGGGATGCTGCTCGCTACGCTCGCTTGAGGAAGTTATACTGCCCACCCAACTTGGCAGACGTTTTTTTCTGTTGGGGAATTCTTACTTACAAATTAAATCTTATAAAACTACGTGGAACCACGAAAAGTTTATTAGGGGATGTTGCTCGCTTCGCTCGCAAGTCCGTATTTATTCTGTAGGGGATGCTGCTCGCTTCGCTCGCTTGAAGAAGTTATACTGCCCACCCAACTTGGCAGACGTTTTTTTCTGTTGGAAATTCTTACAAACAAATTAATTCTTATAAAACTACGTGGAACCACGAAAAGTTTATTAGGGAATGTTGTACTGCCCACCCAACTTGGCAGACGTTTTTTTCAGTTGGGAATTCTTACAAACAAATTAAATCTTAGAAACTACGTGGAACCACGAAAAGTTTATTCGGGGATGTTGCTCGCTTCGCTCGCAAGGTATACCTGTATATGTGTAGGACAAAGTCCGTATTTATTATTTGAAATGGCTCTCGCTTCGCTCGCAAGGTATTGCGTAGAAGTGCAAATGGGAACCCCCCTGTGAGGGTCCCTTCAGGTAAGCAACGTTGTGTAACGGCGGCCCGTGGTCGATTAATTTCTGATGTTAAATGCTTCCCTCGCAATTCCCCTCCCAATTTGACCTACTTTCCATCACTTTTTTCGATATCCGACTTCGGATTCAGATTCGGCGGGATCAAAGCTGTATTTCGCCCGCGACAGACAGACGGAGTTTCATTCTTATTAAATAATAGAGATAGAGATTAATAAGAATGAAACTCCGTCTGTCTGTCTGTCGTGTCTATGCACGGCCAAACGGCTGAGTGGGGGGAGTCTACGAGTGGGGGGATCTTCTTGAGATTTTCCAAAAGTGGGAGCGAGCAAAATTTAAAATTGTTTAATCCCACCCGAACCATGGGCCGTAGGGCGGGAGGGGGGTCGAAGTAAGAATTAATGTGCGCTTTTTCCACTTCCCCGCTTCCCCTACCCCTCTAAACGGCCGTTGACAATTCCGGAAAAATACGGGTTTCGTAGGTTTTCCTACGAGGAAGACGACGGCGCGATCGGATCGCGAAAAAAGTATCGGGAAATGCGTTAAAAAAATGCGAGAGTACGGACCCGTTTTCTCGAAAAGTCCGCCGAAAAACTTGGTTTTTTCCGATTAAAATATACCCCATAAAGGTACGTTTTTCGGAACGGTTTTCGCGGGCGAAATACAGCTTTGGGTCCGCCGAATCTGAATCCGAAATCGGATATCGAAAAAAGTGACGTTAAGTCGGTCAAATCGCGAGCGGAAGCGAGAAGAAGCGTTTAACATCAGAAATTAATTTTGCCGTGTTCGCGAGAAGGCTCTACGAAGACGTAAAGGGGTTTGTCAGGTATTTCACAATGTTACCTGCAGGCCTATTTCAAAAGAATAAATACGGGTTTTTTCCTACCTATATACAGGTATACCTTGCGAGCGAAGCGAGCAACATCCCCGAATAATCTTTTTGTGGTTCCACGTAGTTTTATAAGATTTAATTTGTTTGTAAGAATTTCCAACAGAAAAAAACGTCTGCCAAGTTGGGTGGGCAGTATAACTTCCTCAAGCGAGCGAAGCGAGCAGCATCCCTTACAGAAGTTAAACCTACCCTTAGGGATCTATCGTTTGCGAGCGAAGCGAGCAACATTCCCTACATGCCACACTTTGCGAGCGAAGCGAGCAATATTCCCTACATGCCACACTTTGCGAGCGAAGCGAGCAATTGAATGGGGGGTCCGGGGGGCTTGCCCCCCGGCTGGACGTGGAGGCGAGCGTAGCGAGCCGGAGCGGCTAGTAATTATAGAAGTATAGGTTGTGGCAACTCGAAGTAGGACACGCCGAGGAGTCTGGACGGGCCTTATGACGTACGCAAGCCAACTAAAACTACGATCATACTCAATTGAAAAAATAATAAACCTTTGTGAAATAATTTGCAGCGTTTTTTTTTAGTAGTACTCTGTGTTCGAAAATATTGTGTACTGAACCTGATGTACGAGACACGGTTATTGCAGAACTTGAAATTCCTCACGAAATGTCCAACCATCTACTTAGATGGTACGTTTAGCTACGACGACTGATGACTATGTAAGTAATAGTTGACTACATTGACAAAACGTATTGTACTGGCTACTTTTCAAACACGGGATCACTCAGGCGTGTCGGAGCACTCGCGCTTTTGGTTTGTTATTTCCAATAATAAGCCTATGTGATCGTGTAGCAAAAAATGTTTATAACCCCCCCTCAAACTTTGTCACTTTACGTTTCAAGGTACGTAGAATCCAAATTTGAAATGTCCGTCCGCCGTTCGCCGTCCGCCGTCCGGGCCATAAAAGGCCTAAGAATTGACTTAAAAAACCCGTTCTTTCGCACATAGACTCCATTTGGGGTCTAGTTGGTCCCTACGTTTAACCATCCCGATCGCTTTACTCGCATAGATGCTATGGGCCAAAAACGGGCAAAAAAGTGTCTTTTTCGACGCGCGCACGCCTGGCACGCTTGGCAGGGGGCCCTTGGGGCAATGTCGTTTTCCTGGTGAGGATAGGAAATTGGGAAACCTTTCTGAGAGGAATTGGTGGAGCTGGAGCAACCAGGGCACCGTCACGTCGGGAGATAGTTTCGGGTAGGTAGGTTGAGAAAAAAGGCAGAATTCAAATGCTTGAGTGATAGCACCTTTCACCATATAGCCATCGTATAGTATCTCAATCTCTCTCTATCGGGCCTGTTACCCTTTCTTCTCAGTTTACTTTCCTGGCTTCTGGGTGCAGGTTGATCGGTTTTTCTCTGTTCGTTAGCGAAACTACTTATTAAACCCCCTCTACACAATTTGTAAGTACACAATAATTGAAAATTTGTGGTGTTCCTTGTGGTAGGTGACGCTTTCTTTGGTCACCTAGTCATCCAATAGCGTGAGGGCAGCTCCATCTTCCAAACCAATTGACCGCACTTTTCGACGCGCTCCTCGTAGCCTGAGTGCAACTACTCGTCACAGCGGTCAGGAACTAGACAAAAGTTCGGCTGCGATGCCGACAAAAACCCATGGTGAAAAACGATACTTTGAAGTACCAGAAAACCAAAAATTCAAACCCCAAAATCAAAGCGGTGCATCTCCAAAAACGGCGCATGAATTGAGAATGTATCGGTTACAACATTTTTTGACGTTCGATTATGACCCAAGCAAAACGGTAGGGTGGTTCAAAAAAAAAAAAAAAAAAGTTCTGGGATTTCTTGTCCCCATTGTTTTTTTTTTTTTTTTTTTTTTTTTTGCTTCCTCGGTATGTCAGGATGACACTCCTAAATTTTTAGCAAAAAATATTAATCCTAATCACTTTACCTAGGTCGATTTTGGCCAGTTATCGACCGCTATCGTAAACCAACCTCTAAATTGGTGCCGAAATGATGGTTTGAAGGACGGATTTCAATTTTTTTGGGTCAATTTATGGGTTATTGCATGCGCTGAACACGATGAACCTATTTATTTTACGCTCCGTCCACTAGTTATCCTGTAAACTGGCAGAGGGCGCTGCTTGAAGATGAGTAAAAACCGAAAATTTCACCGAAAATGCTGTCGCCTGGTTAAGAATTGTACTAGAAACATGCTAAAATGGTCGGATAATATGCTTTGGCATGTTCTGAACATGATTCCGTTTTTGCTATACTTTTCCGCCGATGATTGCTTCGTTTATTGGCCATAAATCTCAAATTAATAGTAGGGTTATAGACAAATTCACCCTAATTTCACCGGAAATTATGTCGCGTTGATAATTTAAGGTTCCGATAAAATAATTTAAGGTTCCTTGTGCCGATAAAATTTGGTATTTTCCATGATACTAGGTACAAAGCCGTTGGTAATTTGACAAGGACTTGAACCGGTATTGTACTTATTTGCCAAATATAGAGAAAATAGCTAAAATTTTCCTGTAAAATTCCTTAGTTCCATCGGTTTTCCGGGGTCAAATTCGTAGTTCTGAATTGTCTGAACTGTGATTGGATCGTTTGAACGTAGGGTTACCTATTGTCAGCGGTATCGGTCACGTGTAAAAGCTTGTACAATGGTATCGGGTCGTTAAGCGAATAAGTACAATGCCGGTTCAAGTCCTTGCCAAATTACCAACGGCTTTGTACCGAGTATCCTGGAAAATACCAAATTTTATCGGCACAAGGTATTTCAGAACCTTAAATGATCAACGCGACATAATTTCCGGTGAAATTAGGGTGAATTTGTCTATTACCCTATAATTAATTTGAGGGTTATGGCCGTTTAACGAAGCAATCATTGGCGGAAAAGTATAGTAAAAACGGAATCATGTTCAGAACATGCCAAAGCATATTGTCCGACCATAATAGCATGTTTCTAGTACAATTCTTAACCAGGGGACAGCATTTTCGGTGAAATTTTCGATTTTTACTTATCTTCAAGCAGCGCCCTCTGCCAGTTTACCGGATAACTAGTGGACGGAGCGTAAAATAAATAAGTTCATCGTGTTCAGCGCATGCGAAAACCCATAAATTGACCTAAAAAAATTGAAATCCGTCCGTCAAATCATCACCTCGGCACCAATTCAGAGGTTGGTTTACGATAGCGGTCGATAACTGGCCAAAATCGGCCCAGGTAAAGTGATTAGGATTAATATTTTTTGCTAAAAATTTAGGAGTGTCATCCTGACATACCGAGGAAGCAAAAATAAACAATGTGGACAAGAAATCCAAGAACTTTTTTTTTTGTGAACCACCCTTTCGTTGTGCTTGGGTCATAATCGAAAGTCAAAAAATGTTGTAACCGATACATTCTCAATTCATGCGCCGTTTTTGGAGATGCACCGCTTTGATTTTGGGGTTTGAATTTTTGGTTTTCTGGTACTTCAAAGTATCAGTTTTCACCATGGATTTTCGTCGGCATGGCAGCCGAACTTTTGTCTAGTTCCTGACCGCTGTGTCGTAAGATGGAGAATTGAAGCTTCATTCTCATCCAGCCAAGAACATGGGAGTATATCTTTTTCCATTTATCGGCCACGGTGTGGGCAATTTTCTTTACGAATACTCCGTATTCTTTTTGCAGGACCCCATCACAGGAGCATATATGAAAGGCGAGAATGACCCTCTTAAGTCTTCTTGGTTTGAGGTTGCTGTGTTCGATTATAATTCTTGTGTTTATTCTTGATTGTTCATTTTGCACGTTAATTAATATGGCATATGCATATTGTGTTAAACATCGGTGATATCGACAAGGGCTTGATTACGAAGGTTCATTATATACTAGTGGGTTGGCTTTCCAGAAGCAATCTTTTTATGGGAACAGAACAAACATGCTAACATGCATTGGAAAGGTTTAAAAATGTAAGTTAGGAGTGAAAACTAATATTCCGTCTATAATTCGTATTGCATATTTTTGGCTGGAATAGATAAGCCCTAATGAAGTGAAGGTCTAGTTGTCAATGCCTGACAGCTTTTAGAAATCCATAAACGAAAATCACGAGTGAGTACAAAAAATACGATCGAATTCAGTATGGAAAAGAGCCACTTGTTAATCTATCCTTTTAGCAAAATGTACCATGTGGGAAATATAGATCAGAAATATGTGTATGGTTTTCTGGTCAGGATACTCACTAGCTAGCATCTCAAAAAAATATATGAAAATCCTGAAATATATACCTATTAGTAGGACGAATAGATCACAATGATGTTTATGATTCGGTTAAATCTAACCTTAAAATTGTTGCCCTTATCCATACATTCTGATCTCGCTTATCGCTGTGAGCCTTTACGATGGTCGCGTATATCTAACTGTGATTAAGCTGGGTATTAACATTAACTTGGGTTTTTTTCTCTAACATTGAACAGCTGTATGTCGGAAAGTATTTGTTCTACAAGAAAAACTATGAGAGCAGAATCATTAGGAAATTTGATTCTCTAGACATAATGACCCGAACAAATCCTTGAAAAACTTGACTTTAGACGTTATAGGCAAAAAACTGAAAAATGGAGTGACGTTCGCTACACGCTAAGGGTTCTGGCGCTACAGTGTCATATCTGCTCGGCACCAAAAACTATACAGTGAAGTTTGGGTATATGAGGAGTACCTATACCCTCAAAATCTCAAGTCGATCGGTCCGAAATTGCGCCCAAAAACACAAGTGCAGTCCAAGTCAAGTGGGCAGACTTCTACTCAACTACTAGTACATATTATGTTCCTTGTCTTTCCCCATCAGTGCGTCTATCCCTTGTTTTTATCACTTCTTCACTATTCACCATAACCTCAATCAACAAATTCTTCTCTTCCTTCGTAAAATTCAGCTGTATTAGCGAATTTTTGAAGAAAATTAAGCTATTGCTCTCGCCTCAAAATTTGTAGAATGTGAATTTTTGAAAAAATTTTATGCAGAAATCCGTTTTAGGCTATTCTGAATCATATTCTGAAGTTTAACGCATTTTTTATATATGTATGTATGTATGTATGTATGTATGTATGTTTGGATGTATGGGTATGTGTTTGGGTTGCTGGGGTAGGGTAACTGTCGGTGTTTTTATCTCTTCGGAGCTCCTTCATATCCCTACCCAAGTCATGGTCATGCGTCCCCGTCGCGCAACCCGGGCACCCTCTGGGTGAACAGAGGGTGGCAGAATGACCCGCTGGCGATTAGGGGGGAGGCTCGTGTCAACGAGTCTCCTGTCCCTTTTAAATGTGTCTCCCCGTTATGGATTTAAACTACACCGAGCCTCATAACCCCCGCCAGCCCATTGGCTCACGGGGTTCTAGGGGAGGCGCTCGGGGGCGCCCCAGGCAGGGGCGTCGGCCATCCTCTCCCTCTTCTTCATCCTCTTCTTCCTATCCCTCATCCTCTTCCACGACCCCTGTAAATGCCCACCAGTGTGCCCACTGTGAGAGAGCCTTCAGCTCCAAGCGTGGCCTCAGTGCCCACGTCTGGCAGAAGCATCCTGTGCAGGCCAACGCTGCAATTGATATAGAGCGAGATCGGCCGAGGTATGCTTCTGAGGATTTGCAGCGAATGGCAGCAGAGGAGGCAGAGGCTGTGCGTAATGGGGTACGAAATATTAATGTATTCCTTCAAGCCCGTTTTCCCATGCGCACGCTTTCTGCCATCCAATCTCTTCGCCTGAGGCCCCACTACAAGCAGCTTGTCCAGGATGCGATCCTGGCAAATAGCCGTGGGGCCTCCCCCGCATCTCCTACAGGCGTGGGGCAACAGCCCGCCGTTCAGCAATCCTCCCCCGGGACCTCCGGTCTTCTTGAAGACTTGAAGACTGAAGTGTTGAGGCTCGGGGAGCAGGTAGACCGTATTAGTGGTTATGAGAGTGCCTACCTGCAGGACCTGGCGAGGCGGGCTGTTGAGAGGCATGAAGGCTTGGAGGACGAGGTTGCAGCCTATATACAGAGGATCTTCCCAGGGGTTGAGGAAGCGACCGTGACGGGGCATCAGGGAGCCGTTCCTCCTACTTTGGTGCTTCGTGGAGGTCGCAGAGCAGCAGAACAAGCGAGAAGGCGGGAATATCAGCGGGTCCAGAAGTTGTGGAGGAAGCATCCGGCTCGTGTGGCTGCAGAGGTACTGGAAGGAGCTGGGGATGAGCAAGTTTTGCCCCCTCTCCAGGAGTTTGTGGACTATTGGGAGCCACTCTTGAGTGCTCCTAGCCACAACCCTGGTGAGCCGGTGGTACCCCCAGCTTCCACCAGGGATTCCTTGCGCAGCATTATGTGCACACCGGTGCTTCATGACGAGGCACATAAGTGCCGTGTCAAGAACTCCACCTCTGCTGGACCTGATGGTGTTTCTGCCTGACGTTGGAACAAGACACCAAAAACAGTCAAGCTGCTCATCCTCAACCTGCTGCTTCTATCAGGAAGACCCCCGAAAGCGTTGACCCGCGCCAGGACAGTTTTCATCCCAAAAAAAGGGTTAAGTGGGCCTGGAGGTTACCGCCCGATATCTATTTCGTCGGTGATCTTCCGCCACTTCCAAAAGGTTCTGGCATCTCGCCTCCAAGTGGCTGGTGTCATAGGTGACGTCCAGAGAGCATTTCGGCCAGCTGATGGCACAGCGGAGAACCTAACAGTTCTCCAAACTGTCATTTCGCTGGCCCGTATCAAGAAACGGCAGCTCCATCTTGCCGCTCTGGACGTCGCTAAGGCCTTTGACACAGTTAGCCACTTTGCCCTGACCGATTGTCTTCGTGGTGTCGGGGCACCTACTCGTTTAATTGAGTACGTTGCTCGTCTGTACCACAAAGGCGTGACAGTCCTCGAGGCACGAGGTGAGATGTCAGGGGATGTTGTCATTGGGCGCGGGGTACGCCAGGGGGATCCTCTGTCGCCACTCCTCTTTAACCTGGTCGTGGACACGGCCTTGGGTAAGCTGCCAGCTGAAATAGGGTTCGATCTCGCCCCTGGGGTGCGAGTAGGTGCACTGGCTTTTGCCGATGATGTAATCCTACTCGCCGAAACCCATGAGGGCTTGCAGGTCGCCCTCAATGCCTTTGCTGAGCAGCTAGCCAGGTGTGGATTGGTGGTTAACCCAGATAAGTGTGGGTCAGTCTCCTTGGTCCCGTCGGGTCGCCAGCATCAGGTGAAGGTGGTGGATGAGGAGTGTTTTGTCATAGGACAGTCACCCATCCCCACCCGATCCGTGCTGGAGGTTTGGCGGTACCTTGGAGTTGACTTCATGGGTGTGGCCACCATTGCTGCAAGCCGTGTGGACCTTGGTGGGGCACTAGCTCGTATCACCAAGGCTCCATTGAAGCCACAGCAGAAGCTGCGCCTCCTTCGCACGTACTTACTGCCAAAGTTAACCTATGGGCTAGTCTTTGGTAGGCTTACTGCGGGGAGGCTGCTAGAGTTAGATCGCGAAGTTCCCACGGGTTGAGGAAGTGACTGTGACGGGGCATCAGGGAGCGGTTCCTCCTACTTTGGTGCCTCGTGGAGGTGGCAGAGCAGCGAACCAACCAAGAAGGCGGGAATATCAACGGGTCTAGAAGTTGTTGAGGAAGCATCCGGCTCGTGTGGCTGCAAAGCAGCTTCAGAGGGCATTAGGGCCCGCGACTATCGCCATTTTCATGCCATCCGGGTGGCTATGTTAGCCACCTCGGTGAGGAGTTCGAGAAGTAGTCCCGGGACTGTAGACACCCTTTGCCGTGCCTGTCGGGGTAAAAATGAGAATCTCTATCATGTGGTGCAGCAGTGTCCTCGTACTCACGGTGGCCGCATACTCCGTCACGATGCGGTCGCCAAGCAGATAGCAGGCGCTTTGTCATCTAGCGGTTGGGATGTTGAAAGAGAGAGACTATATCATATGCCGAGTGACCGGGGGAAGAAGCCGGATATCGTTGCCGTCAAGCCCGATGGGTCTGCCATAATCCTGGATGTCCAGGTTGTCAGTGGCAGCATGGACATGGAGCAGACCTGGCGGGCTAAAATAAATAAGTACGACAGAAATGACCTGCGGCAAGCGATTTCCGAGCTAAAAGGAGTGGCGACCAATAACATCAAGGTCATGGCTGCGACCTTGTCATGGCGCGGGGTGTGGTGCGGGAAAAGCGCCACGGAGTTACTCGAGTTGGGCATCTCGGCGGGAGTACTCCGTGGTATCACCACCCGTGTACTGAGGGGTTCTTACTTGAACTGGTGGTCGTTTTATAGGGGCACTTCCTTTCATCCCATTCTTCCTCCTCGTCCTGAAACTTCCCATATCCCTAGAGCCGGCGTCGGGTAAACCTGGGCGTCCTCCCCACTTTTTAAT